>JAZDUA010000833.1:0-385000 GCA_038098605.1 Gryllus longicercus
CCCATCGAACCTTCCGTGACAACACACATGAAACAAGAGGCAAACATTCATGCCATTGGCGGGACTCACACCCACGACCCTTCCGACCGAGGCACAGAGTCGGTACACGCTCTCGCCACCTCGGCCATCCACGTTGGAACTGTATAATACATCCATATTTCCTCTTCATCGACAACTATCTCTGAGTGGTAATAATTACACCCAGCTATGGCCTCGTGTTCCCGCCCGTGGCAGGATGGCGCAAGACGTCGTACTCCGGCGCGCGTGCTGAAGGCCGCGAGGGGGCCAAGGGCGAAGGGCCGTGGCGATATTTCGGGGCGGCGTCACCTGCGGGGCACAATGCCACGCGCCGCCCGCCCGCCCGCCATCCCGCCCGCCCGCCGCCCACCGCCCGCCCGCCCGCCATCCCGCCCGCCCGCCCGCCGCCCGCCCGCCATCCCGCCCGCCCGCCCGCCCGCCCGCCGCCCGCCATCCCGCCCGCCCGCCCGCCATCCCGCCCGCCATCCCGCCCGCCCGCCTGCCATCCCGCCCGCCCGCCGCCCGCCGCCCGCCGCCCGCCGCCCGCCGCCCGCCAGGTGAGCCGTCGCTTCCAGCGGGTACGAGCAGCTCGAGGCTGCGCTCCTCCTCAGGGCTACGGCGCGGAGGTCGGGCCCGGCTGAAGCACGCTACTGGGAGTGGGGCCAGGTTTGTGTGCACTTGGCCCTTGAAGCATTACAAGTTTACGCCAGGATAAAAAAATATACACAACGAAAATATATTGTACATACTGTTTCAAACTTGAAATAAGCAGGAAATGCAAGATAGTTGATGACCATGAAGTTATTTACGGCACAGTAACTTGCGTGTAAGTCACTCATCAGTATTATCCGTAGCTTTCTTGGCAAATTTTCCTTCAAAAAAAAATATAAATATAAAAAAGAACTCAACATTGGAACAATAGAAGTACAAAATATAGGCATTTCTTTAGTATGAGGTAAGTACAAAATCAGTTAGGGTAGGGACATATACGCGGGAAATTCTAGTGAGGCGGGATATTTCTGGGCTATTATCGAGGAAGTTTACATCCGGGTCGTTGGGATGCACTTTTAGGCATAGGTAGTATTTCAAACTTATTTATTTCTTGGACTGCTGGATTATGTAGATCTCCATGTAGTGCAATATTATTGGTCCAAGTTCTTACTCGAAAATTAATAATTTATACAAAATATGAAATAGAGCTACTCGCTGAATGTGCATTTTAATCGAAAACCGATTCCCACAAATGATGGGCTCACTGTCAGTTTATTCTCTACGTAATAAAAAGGAGCAAAAACTTTGGGTGAGCACTGGATGAAAACATTTAAGAAATCTCAATTCTTACCTTTATTTCTCAGCACTACGATATCGTATATTTTAGATGAAATCTAACATACATTTAAAATTAATTGTTCACAAATAATGAGGGAGAAGAGAGTTCTCTGATGTTTGTTGGGCACCGCCAAATAGTGAATAGAGTTCACAACAAAAGATGGCAAATGCATGCAGAAGAAAAATAAAAAAACAACTGCCAGTCTGTCCGACCACCTCCACCCATTCTCTCGCCCTGGTTCTCGTTTGCTTTTGCAATCCCCTTCCATCCCCTTTGTTTTTCCATTCAAGCTATGCAAATAATTTTGTCGTTTATTATGCTAAGCAACACAATTCCGCTTACGTTTAAAACTAACTTCCTCAAAGCGATTCACGTGAAGGAATCATTAATTTTAAGCAAATACGACCTATTCTGGGCCAGCGTGGCCGCGACCGGGGACTTCTCGTGGTGCACGCGATGGACGGCGAGGTCGTGGTTCAGACGAGGCTTCTGTTGTTCAAAGACCTTCATTATTCACGCCCGCGTGTTTATGGATGCTTGAGGCGATTTCTAGGCCGCTTCAGATTATTAACCTTCAATCTGAATACTCTTACCAATAACATCTCTGCTCTCTTCAAAAAACTATTTACCTTCGTAATATGTTTTCGAAAAAGATTAAATTAATAAATAAATGTTGGTCTGGTAACTTAGAATTTATTAGCTTAACAACTTTTCAATCGCCCAGTGATCGTTTTAGCTTGCAATTTGCAGCGTCTGGGCGTCCATGATGATCGCTACGCAATTGAAAAGTTTTTAAGCTAATAAAATCTAAGACACCTAGAAAACCTTTGTTCATTAATTTATACGAAGGCATCAATTTCACTAACAACATATTTTTAAACAAGTGTTAAATATTATATTATAGCAGAGGTACGCCAAGACACACAGGTAAGTTTATAAAATTAAATTAGGAGTTTATATTGCCAAAAGTACTAAATTATATTTGATATATTTTCAGTCATACAAAACATAGTCGTGCACACAGTGAAGTTGTGTCTTTTCGCAGTCTTTTCGCTGAAGAAAATATGCTGCTGGACATTCACTATAATGTTGGTAGGCAAATAACGAATGCTATTTTTTGCAAACTATTATTGCCTGTTTCAATGTAAATGAAACGCTATGAACAGCCAAACTTACGATTTAAGAATGACAGAAGAGACAAGTACAAGAAGATATATAACCGTTATATGATTGAGGTATTGTTCTCTCTAGAAATGTTGAATCAAACTTGGTTGAATCAAACACGGAAGAAAAACTATCAAAGAAGGCGTTCATCATCTTGTAATTTTGGAGAAGCACAATAGCTTTCATAACATTTAAACTGTAAATTTTAAACCAGAATTTTGGATCAAGTAATTGAAGTGGTTGTCAGTGACAAGCGTTTTCGTAAATTTCTCCAAATTTTCCTTTAATAACTAATAGACACACTACACACCAAACAAAAAAGAAAAGGTAAGTATCAAATCTAGAGACGAGATCTTAAGAATTAGAAATGAAATATTTCAAAATAGACCGATTAATTTTAACGAATGTAATTGTACATACATGAGTTATCTCGTGGAGGAGAGTGGAAGGACAAACAATTTCCATTTTCTTTTCAGAACAATCCCCAGCTAAATTATTCCATACCATTACGACTTCATGGAATTAACAGTAGCGTGCAGTTCCACTTTATGCTGTTAATAATACAGAGTCGTTTATAGACCTCATATGCTTTCAAAGAAACGCAAAATAATTTACTGTGTCGAGCAAAAGGCTATCGCAAATACTGAAGAATAATTTTTGAAAATATCAGTATGTGGATAAAATCATTAATATTTATTTCATAGTTAAAAAATCAAATACATTTGTTTTTAAACGCTATCTTTCACGGCCTTTCATTGGTGTAATCCATATCGGTGTTCATGGGAATTGGTCTAGATTTCAAACAATTATATCAGTTGTGGAGTTTATTTCTACATCTTCTGAGCTGGATTAAAAACCCTAATAAGGTATGTCCCTTTGCATTACTCATTTTTTTCTGTACGTGTGTGTGTTTCCATTGAACATGTCATAATTATTGTGTAATACCTATTTCTAAATATGGTGTGTTTCATTCAGCTCTAAAGATGGAGAAATAAAACTCCAAAACGTCGGCCAACTAATATTCTTTTTTTTATTTCTGGACCAAATCCCATGAATAACGATACGAGTCATGCGTTTGTTTTGTTTTAAAATTATGTTTTACCACAAAATGTTACGTACGCCTCCAGCCGCAAAGCAATTTCTCTTCCTATTATTGGGTGTGGTCATTCTCGAACAATCTCGAGCGGTTGAAATAATTTGCGCATAATTGCGTCACCGTCCCCACAGCTCCCCTATTAGGAAAATTAACCGCGTAATTGAATTAATTCCCGTCCCGCGCACGACAGCCGTCCCCTGCAATTACGTAACCTTCCTTTAAGGACTAGGATCACAGGGACCCCAAGGGACGTGGTGATGGTATTGTCATAAATCAGCCCGGAATTTCCAGAAAACCCGATACGTTTCTTGAACTTTCAATTCATATTTGATCTCTAGACTGTATCGCGTGACTAGCACAACCCAGAATCTGGAAACCTGGCTCAACGCTACTGAACACAATGAGTCGCGGCAGGAATTTATCAGATAATAAGTATAGAATGGTTAGAAATGTTAAATTTGAAGAAATGTCTAAACTACTGAAGAACTGTCTAATCAGGACGTGAAACAATAACAATGATTTCCGAATTTTAAAAGAAAATCACAAGAGATAATGCTTAGAATTGTCGACGGATTGGAATGGACGAAAGGACGAGAGTGAATTGACCCCAGCGATGCTCAGGGCATTTTCTGTTACCATGAATCCAGCTTGTTTGGTATGAATGCGTATTAAAAGCGAAATCTCCAAGAATGTTGTTAGTTCAATATGAAGAAACAAAATGTGCTACTAATTATAATGCAGTTATTTAATGTGACCGTTTAAAGGTCCGAACCAACACAATATCATTTGGAATCGTTCACCATTACATCGCGACAATCCCCAAACGCGGTCATACCCCGGTACATGGAACTGCGCAGTATCTGATTCAAGTTTGTGAACACTCCCCGCAAAATTTACGGTATGCTCGAATAAACTGCCAATCAGCGAATATATCGTCACAAGAGAGGGGGAGGGGCGAACTACGGTCCAAGAAAAAAAATGTTTCCCGTTCCGCCTACGCGGAACCTCAACGGAAGGAAAAGCAGCCTTCTTAATAGATACACATCGCAAGAGTTCTAAAGGAGGTAAAGAATTTCACATATTAATTGAATATTATTTGATAAGAATATTATCTTGTGTGATTCGCTGATGTTATATTGTAAATGCAAGTACATTTTAAAATCTGTGTGACGCACGCAAGCGGACTTAATCATACATAATGCGCTGCCGTTCTATTTTTTCGGTTTTATTATTATTATTATTATTATTATTATTATTATTATTATTATTATTATTATTATTAACCTTTACTAAATGGTGGTGGCTGTGGTTTAATATCTTCTATGAGGTGTTCGTAGGCTTCCGTGGCTGGAGTCAATACATTCTTGGCTATCCGTGATGAGCCGCGTCTCGGTCAATTGTTGATTCGGCCAACTTGCTGTGGCATTCTTCAGAGCTATACTGCGTCTCAGTTTGAAACAGTGAAACGTGTGGGGTCAGATTTGTCCCCTAACAGAAAGCACGTAAGTAATGGAGAAAAGAGCCGAAGGGTTAAAAATGAGCTCATCAGCCACGGACCCACGGGGAAGGAAAAGAGGAAAATCCCCCCCCTAAAACTGTTCAGTAATAATTAATTTTAACTTTCTTCTAACAAAACATTCAGGCAAACATATTTTCGGATAATCATTAAAACGAATAAAATCGCATCGTAGCATGAGCTGACTGTAGACTGCGACATTATACAAAATCTGTAAAATGACACATTCGACCAATCATTCAGCCATTTGTCCACCTAAAATTCGTCCCTGGATCCTCTCCTGGTGTACATGGATGGTTTTATAAAAGCATGGATTCCGATGTCGCATCCTTATTGTGGAGAAATGTCAAGCAAACATATTTTGGATAATCATTAAAACGAATAAAATCGTATCGCAGCATGAGCTGAGTGTGCGCGACATTCTACATAATCTGTACAATAACACGTTTGACGAAAACATTTTGAATTTGCCCTCCCAAAATTTGTGTCTGGATCCGCCCCCGGTGTACGTGGATGGTTTTATAAAAGCTTCGACACCGCTGCCGCATCCTTATGGTGCAAAAGAGGTAGGCAAACATATTTCGGATAATCATTCAAACAAATAAAATCGCATTGCCGCATGAGCTGAGTGTGCGCGACATTCTACAAAATCTGTACAATGACACGTTTGACCAAAACATTTTGAATTTGCCCTCCCAAAATTTGTCCCTGGATCCGCCCCTGGTGTGCATGGATGGTTTTATAAAATCGTCGTCACCGCTGCCGCATCCTTATTGTGTAGAAGTTAGGCAAACATGTTATGGATAATCATTACAACGAATATAATCGTTGCGCAGCATAAGTATAGCCTGCGACGTTCTACAAAATCTGTACAAACACACATTCGACGAAAAAATTTTGAATTTACCTTCCCAAAATTTGTCCCTGGACCCACCGCTGGTGTACGTGGATGGTTTTATAAAATCGTCGACACCGCTGCCGCATCCTTATTGTGCAGATGAGTCCGAGGCGAGCAGCGAGGCGCAGGGGCGGCCGCAGAGAGAAGCGTGCCGGGCGCGCGAATGACCTTTCGGCGCCGCGACCTTAACCCACTCTGCAAATACCGCGGCGGCGCGCAGGTATTGTCCGGCACCGGCTCAAACTCGCTCCCGCTAACGCGGCCCCGCCCCCTCCGCTCCTCGGCGCCCGCGGCTCGCCAGCATTCCGCCCACGCCTTGCGCCGTCTTCGCCTCCCGCCGCCCCCCTCTCCTACGTCTCGAACTTCGCGCTGTCGCCGCCCCACACCGCACCGCACCCCACCCCCCACATGATGATCGCGCATCATGCACGGGCCCGATCCACCCACGCATTAGAGATGCGAATTTAGAGAATCGATGTTAATATAATAATAATAATAATAATAATAATAATAATAATAATAATAATAATAATAATAATAATGGTGCAACAATAACCATAGTAACAACTATAAGATTAACATTAACAGCGAAATAATAATAAGTTAAAAATACATCCACTAAGAACCATCGATATTAAAAAACACCGAAGTTTTTTGATGGTTTCAGTAGCATCTAACAAAATTTCATGTGCCTTAAAATTTTCTTCGAGTGTTCGTGATTATCAATTGGTTAAATCACGGTACAAGAAGATACACCCTACTTCCACAGCGTATTTTTTACCCACATCTCAATGTGTGAAACTAATATGAAGAAGGAAGGAATACAATGGCATGGAGGTCATCTCAGGCGAGAGAGTTTAGTCGATGAAGATTGTACGCACATCGCTGCACTGGTTCCAGTACATGAACTACAGTGTTACCGTCAGTTATTATTTCATATTTTAATTTTTACAATATTGTGATCATGGGAATTTTTCATTTTGAAACAAAACATCGGAAAAGAAAGTAAACATCGATGACAAAAAACATCAGCGTTAATAGATCGATGTTTAAAACATGAACATCGACGTCGCATCACCACCAAGCACCACGTCATTCCCACCAAAAGCGAGAAGACCCTTTTTACTGTCCCCGCCCCAAGACAACGCCGCATTATTACACCCCGCTTCACGCCGTGCCAGACTCCATTCACATGATAGATTGATCGATTGATTAATTAGTGATTTCTGGCGCATCAACTGCTAAGGTCGTTAGTCTCGTAAGTGCAGTGCACGTTTTCATCGCGGGAGATGGCGGTGAGATTCCCCCGCTGGCTGGCGAGATCGAGCACTGCCCTACGTCGACTTTAGACCACGAGAAACTACCGATCAGAGCAGCAGGCCGCTGGAATTCACCTCCAGACGGGCTGAACTCCACCTAGCTAAATAGTTAGGTCGAAAATCCTGCCACCGTTGGAACTCGAAACTTGGACCTCCCGATCAGAGGCACTACCAGGGTTGCCACCTCTCCGGGTTTGACCCGGAGACTCCGGGTTTCATAGACAATCTCCGGGCTCTAGGTTACTGTTGAAAATCTCCCGGTTATATACAAAATGTAATACCTTTTTTCACTTTTTAAAAAAGTGTTTACTCTATGTTGAATAATTTTATTTTATCGAATGGTTTCATATAAATTTCAATAAATTACAGAAAATGCAGACAATTATTGTTTTTTTTTTTGCAAGGGTTGTCAGATGTCAGTGATATATGCATTTTTTTTTTTTTTATTACAAAAAATTTACAATCTATTTTTTACAAAATAATAAGTAAATATGTTGTTGTAGACTTGTTATGACAATGATTGATTTCCAGTGAAGGTATCCCATCGGTACTCTTCATCTATTTCTTCATACTATAACAAAAAGCAAGTATTATTTTGGGTTGGCTGCAAGTGGGATAGTTTATTAGCTGAGGGTAATGTTTCAGTTATTTGTTGAAAATCTATATGGGAGTTGTAGGGGTGAGGTTCTGGTTAGTCGATGGATATCTGCACTATTGTCTAGGATGTTGAGGGCTAAGTGGTTTGGATGGTTTTCAAGGCGCTGGAGATAGTTTGAGCTGATAAATTCTATTCTTTCCAAGACAGTGGGCATTTTTAAGTCCTTGTGCAGTGCTGCATTTGTGATGAACCATGGTGCTGCCGCGATCATTCTTAGGGTCTTGGATTGAAATCTCTGTATGATCGAGAGATTACTCTTGCTTGCTGTGCCCCAGATTTGGATGCCGTAGGTCCATATTGGAATTATGATAGCTTTATAAATCAACAGTTTATTTTCCAGTGATAGTTTTGAGTGGTATCCTAGTAACCAGTATAGTTTTCTTATTTGAAGTTGAAGGTGCTTTTTTTTGGCTAAGATGTGATGCTTCCACGTTAGCCGTTTGTCTAGATGTATTCCCAAGTATTTTACACTTTCCACCTGTACTATTGGATTGTTGTTGATGTGGACAATAGGACATTTGTTTTTTCTCAGGGTAAAGGTTATATGGACTGATTTATTTTCGTTGATTTTTATTTTCCACTTTTTGGCCCAATCTTCAATCATTGTGAGATGTTCTTGTAAATGTCTTGATGCGTCATTAGGGTCGTCATCCGAAGCTAATATGGCCGTATCATCTGCAAAAGTGGCTATGGTTGTTTTATCTGATTTTGGTATATCAGTAGTATAGAGCTGGTATAGGATAGGGCCGAGTACACTACCTTGTGGTACTCCGGCCTTGATTGGATGGAATTCAGATAATTCATTTTGATATTTAATTTGGAAGGTGCGGTGGGATAGAAAAGATTTGATAATGTTGAAGAAGGGATACGGTAGAAAATTCTTGAGTTTAAATAAGAGTCCATCGTGCCAGACTTTGTCAAAAGCTTGGGCTATGTCTAGAAAGGCGGCTGAACAGTATTTCTTTTCTTGGAAGCAATTCTCAATGTAGTTGGTGATTCTATTAACTTGTTCGACGGTAGAATGCTGTTGTCTAAATCCAAATTGATGATCAGGGACTAGGTTATTGGTTGCAATGTGAGGACGTAATCTTGATAGAAGAAGTTTCTCAAATACTTTGGATAGAATGGGAAGTATACTGATGGGACGGTAGGAGGAGGGTTCATGTGGAGGTTTCCCAGGCTTGAGAAAAACTTGAATTTGGGCTACTTTCCATTGCTCCGGGTAGTGCCCTGTTCTTATAATGCTGTTGAACAATGCAGTAATTATAGTCTTGCCTTTTCGTGGTAGTTCTTTGAGAAGAGGTGTTGTAATTAAGTCATAGCCAGGAGCTTTTTTGTTTGATAAGGCGTTTATGGTTTTGGTAATTTCTCTGGGAGTGAAGTGCGGGATTGGAAGAGTCATTTGGTTTGGGGAGTTAAGATAATCTCTGATTTGTTGCTCTTGGTTAGTATTTATAATGGGATGAGTCTGGAATACATTAGCAAAGTATTTGGCAAAGGTAGACACTTTTTCTGTGGGGTTTCTTGCCCAACACTTGTTTTCGTCCCTGATTGGGGAATTTGATTTGGTCGGTTTTTTTAGCTTCCCTGTGGCTTTAAATAAGGAGTAATTGGTATCTTCTGTTGGGGTAAGGTTGGTTATGAAATCTTGAAACCTGTTGTTGTTGAATTCGTTTAGGAGGCGTTTTAGTTGCCTAGTTGCTCTGTTGTAGTTGGTACGGTCTTCAGGATATTTTGAAGTATGCCAGATTCTTCTTAGTCTTCTTTTCTCGGCTATTTTGTTCAAAAGAACTTTTGGATATTTCACGCAGCCTTGGGTGTAGTGAAGTTGCGGTGTAGCGGTCCAAGCTGCTTCTTGAATATTTTGTATTAAATACTCAGTCGCTTCGTCTATGTGGTCAGCTGATTTTAGTGGGAATCGGATGTTTGTTTTCATAGATATCTGTTTTCTATACAAGTTCCAGTTTGTCTTTCTGTTCGTTAGTGACGCGGGAGGGGATTGTAGAATAATTTTGTTGCCGACTGTGATAATTATTGGAGTGTGGTCAGAGGACAGTTCATGGGAAGATTCTATGATACAGTTAGTGGATGGGATTCCTTTTGTTATGAATATATCAATTACATCTGGGGTTTTGGTTAGGTCGGTAGGCCAGTAGGTAGGTTCTCCTGTAGAAATGGTTTCTAGCTGAAGTGAGGTAACTGCTTTCAGCAGTTCTCTCCCTCTTGGGGTGATGAGCCTGGATCCCCATTGCGTGTGTTTGGCATTGTAGTCTCCTCCCACCATGTACCTATTTCCTAGAGACTTAAAATAGGTTTCAAATCGTTGTTTGTCTATTTTGAATCTTGGAGGGCAGTAAATGGCACTGATGGTGATTGGTCCACTCCAGTCCATAATTTGTACAGTTGTTGCTTGAATATCCTGTTCCTGTACAGCTTCCTGTTCTTGATGTTTTATAGTGCTTTTTATTAATATTGCTGTGCCACCATGGGCATTGCCACTGGGGTGTTTAGTATCGTATAAAGTGTAGTTCTTCAGTTTAAAGTAGCTTCTTTCTGTGAAGTGAGATTCAGAGATGAGTAGCATGTCTATTTTGTTTTCGTTGAGAAATATTTCGATTTCTTGGCGATGATTTGCCAAGCCGTTGGCGTTCCAAGCTGCAATGCGAAGGAATTTAGGCATTAGATAGTTTGGAGACAAGCGACGTTATGAGGTTGATGAGAGAGTTTATTTGTTGACTTTGCTGCATTAGTATGTTTTCAAACCTCTCAAAGGAGTGCTGTATAATATTCATAATGGAATGGCTATTGTCGTTGTGTTCATGTCTTTCTACAGGCTTTGATCGCGCAACATCGGCCCATGTTCCTGCATTTACATGTCTGCTTCTTGAGTTTTCGTGAGAATAAGTAGTTTCAATGTTACTGTTTTGTGTCTGCACATGCGTCTCTTGTTGAAACATTCTGTGTTTACTTGAGTTGCTGTACCCTTTCCTTTTTAGTATTTCTTGGTATACTTTGCAACCTTTGTAGTTGGCGGGATGATTGCCTTCACACAGAGCACAAGTTGGTTGACTTTGCTTTTCTTTTAAACACTTATCTGGGTCGTGTTCTTTTCCACATTTAACACACCTATACGGGTATGCACAGTACGATCTGGTATGTTCATATCTCTGACAGTTTTTGCATTGTACTATCTCGCGTTTCAGGCGTGGTGGTTCGAAAGCAACAACACAATTTAACAGTCGGTTAATTTTGAACACTTCTTTGTTGTTAGGTTTGGGCTCAAGGTCTACAAAAAATAGAGGCAGAGGTGTTTTAGTTAGTCTGTGGCGAACATTTATAATGTTTCTGACTTTGTGGTCCTTTTCCAGAAGCGCAGCCTTGATATCTTTTACATCTACCGTATGATGTATGTGTCGCAAGACAACTCTATACGCACGTTCTTGTTTCAACTGGTATGTATAATATACGTGACTGTTGGCTGATAAATGTTTTATTATTTCCCTGTAGGTATTAGGAGTTTTCGGCGCTATTTTAATTTTGTCGTTTGCTAGAGATTTTATTTCGAAATCTTCTGTTTTTAAGGCTTCCTTTAAAAACTTTATCATAGCTGGAACATTATTCACATTTGGCACGAATATTGGAGGTACAGTGGTTTTTGAAAAGGTTTCCTCATTGTTTTCTGTTGTACCTTCTATATCAAGAGCACTGAATTGATTCTTGGTGGGAACTGTATATACACTAGTATTACTATCGCAAGACGCTGTCTTTTGCCTTACCCTTCTATTAGCATCAGGGTCGAGGACGTCAGGGTTCGGCCTTTTTGACCGAGCTGGTGTGTATATTTGCCATACATTCTGCGTCAGGTTGACGGGAGCAGATGAATCATGATCCATGGCGTTGCTGTCGCTGCCTGTTGATTCTTCGGATGACATTTCTTGAAGTAAACAGCTTCCCGGGTGTCAGCAGCATGCAATCGCACTACATGCTACTGATCCTACCCGAAAATACTTCGGTAATCGACTGAGTTTTAGTATATATTATCTTTTGTTAAGTTGATTTGAATATGAATAGGATGAAACACCGTTATGCTTCACAACTGTAACTGTTCACTTAGAGCTAGTGCGCACTGGTTGTTATCGCTAGACTTTTCCTTATCTTGGCGCCCTCGCGGGCGAGCAAGGTAAGACACTACGGAGCTGCGGGAACGATCCGCACACCACAGCGGTCAGGCGAGTACTGCTGTGATATATGCATAAGAAAACATCTGTAATTTTCAGTATTTGTTCTTAAATCATCAATTCGAATCAGCCAATCATAGATACTTACGGATTTCGGCTCGACGGATTTTAGCGCGTGGTCAAAACATGTTAATTTGTCGCCATCTGTAGTAGATGTATTGACTAGAGTCAAATCTAGGAATTTTGACATTCTCGGTTTTCTGTTTGTTATAATATGGCGGTCGTAGTATTGGGTTTCCAAATTTAAAATTTAATTGCCTTGTTTCTTATGATCAATTAGTAATATTTCTTTTGAATATTTATTTTTTTACACAAATCATTTGATCTTTGTAATATAATAAGCTAAGGATTATTTTAAATATATTTTAGTGTAAGATATAAATATATAAAGTACATATATACTTGTTATTGCGAATCTGTTATGAACAAATTCTTAGAAAAAAGTACATTGAATTTCTCTGAAATATCATTTTACTAATTTATCATTATATGTGTTTTACATTGTTCACGCAACCATGCACATTGAATAATCTCAAATCATTATTGTTAGTACTGCACCTTCACCTCCCCCCCCCCTTGTAATCAATCATCTCTGGGTGGCTTCCATCTCGAAAGTGGCAACCCTAGGCACTACAGTGACATCAGTTGATGCCCTTAGCAACCTGCCTTTTCCCGCTCCCGCTCCCGCTTCCGGTCCAGACTCCCTCCGCCCCCACTTCACGCCCCCGCTTTTTGCTCTCTCCGGGCTCCTCGCTGTCCTCTCATTAGGACACTCCCGCGACACATCATCCCCATCACTTACCTTCGTGTTATCACTCTCTCCCTCACCCCACCCCACCAGAACTTCCCTTCTGCAGGGCTTCCACTGGCATAGTTGCAGCATTGCTTGGTCTATCATATCCAACCTATCGTACAACTGATAAGTATCTTTCGATTCATGAATCTAACATTTACATGGACTCTATCAATTTCGCTCGCAACTCCACCGATGTGAAGGCATTTTCATTCTCGACCATCGACTTTGTGCATGCTTTCACTCGTCTGATCCGATTCGTGTCTTTTTCTTCAGTCTCACGAAACACCCACAATATACCACGTTCGAAATCGTCACCAGCTCCGTCACTACTACTACATCTCACAACTCACGACTCTCATCATTACTTCCCCTCTGCAGCGCCTCCACTTGCACCGTTGCAGCATTGTTTTGTCCATCATATCCAACCTATCGTACAACTGATAAGTATCTTTCGATTCATGAATCTAACATCGACTCTTTATCAATTTCGATCGCAACTTCACAGAAGTGAAGGCATTTTTATTCTCGCCCATTGACTTTGACACACTATTGACTCGCCTGCTGTGATTCGTGTCTTTTTCCTCAGTCTCTCGAAAAACCTAGAATGAACCACGTTCGTAATCATCAGCTCCGTCACTTCCCCCATCCCTCATTTTCGACTATCGATTTTGTGCGTGCTTTCAGCTCCATCGGTGTGAAGATATTTCCATTCTCGGCCATTGATTTCGTGCATGCTTTCATCTTTGATTCGTCTGCTCCGTCTTTTTCCTCAGTCTCTCGAAACACCCACAATAGACCACTTCGGTAATCGTCACCAGCTCCATCAATCCCCCCCCTCCCGTCCAGGGACGACCGCCCACCTTCACCCCTGCGCTGCGCACAATTAACGCTTGGGCGGGGATAGCCCTGGGATGCCAGGCGCGTGACAAACACCGCCGGCCATTGCCACGCGGAGGCCGCGCGCCGGGCGGGAACGGGCAGCCACGTGCGCGGGCCAAAGGCCGAACGGAGCAGGGCAGGGCGGGCGAGGGGCAGGGACGGCGGACGCATTCGTCGGGGTCAGCGGGGCGTCTCCGGACCAACACCCGCGCTCCCAACTCGGGCTGCACTCGGGGACGGTTTTACGTAGAAGTAAAATAAGCGGGATACCAAACCATGAGCGACACTGCGTCCCCACCTTAAAATATTCGAAAAAAGTCATAAGGGGTCGTCCATAAATTACGTAGTGCTAAAGAAGAGAGAGGGAGCGTTACAAAGCGACAGCGTTTCAAAGAGGTAAGGAGTATTAGTTTAGTATTACGCAACATTGATATGTTTTTTTACATTTTTCAATATTTTCTGAAATAATTCCATTCTTTGAGTCTGGTATTAGAACATTGAAATATTAACTAATGAATTGGTTTTGTAAAGGATAAATAAATTAAAGTTATTGGATGTAAGCGATTACAATAAATGAAAATATTTTTTCCGACTTTCAATTTATCATAAATTGTAATATAAGATAGAAAGGAAATGAATACAAATTGTCTATACTGTGCTAAGATTTTTTCACTTGCATTTATGTGGGGGAGGGGGTCGCAAGCGTTACGTAATTATTCAGAGAGGTTCAAGTGCGCATGAAAAACGGGGAAAGGGTCAAAATACTTAAAATTTGCGTTACGTGATTTGGAGTATCTTCACGTGCCCCTCGCCCCCTGTAATGCACCCCTAACACGGGTTTGAACCCCCTAATAATAACTTACCGCTTACGACAACACCCCGCGCCCTTGTAAATGCACAGATTTAAAATAAATTATAGCATAGAAAAAACAGTGCGTTCACCTGCATCTAAAAATATAATACCTTTAATTTATCATGTTTTTAAAATTAACTAGTTAAGATGTTTTAGTATAAGACTAGAACAAAAAATGAATTATTTGAGCAAAGTTGAAAAATGTAAAATATTATTAATGTTACGTAATAATAAACTAATACTTCCTACCCTTATGCAACACAGCGTACCGCTGTCTCAAACCACCTCCCCCTCTTTGGTGTTACGTAATTTATGAACTTCCCCTAATACCGTATTTACGCGATTTAAATCGGCACCTTTTTGATCAAATGTAGTACTCAAAATCGTAGTAGTACTCAAATGCGTATTGGATTCGATGGCGCATTAGATTGATGTGCAAATCCGATCAGTAGGACGCCAGTAAGTTCAATATTTTCGTTTATTACGTCACAATAAATTGTTGTTTGCGACAAAAAGCAGAGGAGGGTCTTTAGGGTTTCATGTCACCTCAGATTATTAAAACCACTTAACGCCATGATTTATTTTTTAACCTAATTTTAATGATTTAGATTTACTTAATTACTAATAAACTAGATGTTAACTTGACTCGTTTTGTCTTTTCACCCCCCCCCCCCATTTCCCTTTCATAATTCCCTCCATAAAAGAACATCTAGCAACATTCAACTGTTTTCATACTTCCCTTGTAATCACGATGCTCTCGATCCAGGTAGGTTATGCAGTGTATATCGAAGGTAATAACAAGCAATATCGTATCTAAATAAAATGTTTATATGTGTAAAATAATTGTTAACCAACTAGTCTTTTGTTCTAAATATTTCAACATTTTAAAAATATTATCCTTGTAATTTTATAAAGTACTATATTTAGTCATGAAAATAAAAATATTAATAAATAATAATATTAAATCTCTGCGTTTAATGATTCAAATAAAAATATAATATATATAATTAATTCTGTAAGCAAACTTAATAATAAACTAGGTTTCACAATTATTTTCATTAACATTAACTCCAATTATCTGTAGACGTTAAAACGAATGTATGCAATCTCTCTTGTTTTTGTGTTCGTATTGGTGTCAATCGTAAGATAAAAACACCACATTGCACTCTTACGAAAAACGAAATTAAAAAGGAATACTTTGATGAGTAGTTGATACCAAGCAACGACTCACTACATCTTCAACATAGTATCTTCAAGACACAAACAGATCACCAGTTTTTATCAAAGTATCATACAAATGAATTTAGTAGTATACTCACCCAGCTTGAAACACACTGTTTCTATAAAACATACACTTGATTGTCATTAAAAACGAAACTGAACTTACCTTGATTCAAGCTAGATATGAACATAACTTGCGAAGAAAAATGGCGAATGCTCTTGACCAGACCTGCTCAAACTGGCAATAGAAGAAGGCGGCTGTTCGGTTCGCGCCTGGTCTCCGAGCTGAGAGGGGTGACATTGGGGTGAGAGGGGGCGCTTGTGGAGGGGAGGGAGCAAACTGCAGTCGAGTGACCTTCAGATCGGTTTGGCGCACCTTGGTGCGTCGCGGACCCGTCGACAAGTTCCCAGTGAGAGGTACCTTGGGCTCGACAAACCTCACCCCAGTAGAAAAGTGTCGTAACCAGAAAATTGAATTTTGAGTTATATACATTTTTAATAAATAAGTAGTGTACTCATAAAATGCAAATAAAATATAATTCAAATGCAGTTATTTCAAGTATCGTCTTATTTATCTTACAGATTGTATGGTTGTTACTTTCAATTTCTATCGCTGAATGTTACTGTCGCTATATAACTCAACTTCGTCGTCGTCTTTGCCCGGCGAGAGCCAAACGTGATTTTTTAAATAAGTGTAAGATTTCTTGTTAGTAATTTTTAACCCTTTGTTTTAAATAGTATCTTATCCTTATCCTATTTTACACCTGGTTTTGTGTTATACTTATTGCCTGCTCATCACTTCTTTCGTAGTCTTATTTTTCTATAGACTGTGCTCCAAGATGGTGGTTTATCAATGTTATCGATAAAACCAAGCCAAAGTATCGAACTTTTTAATTTTTTCTACATAAATATTCCTATTGCTACGGCTTATGAATCCGTGCGCAGTTACAAAGTCTTTGCAAACCTTTTGTCACTTCTGTGCACCTTCTGCGCTGCGTCGCATGTAGGATCATCCGATGCAGCGGTCAAGTTCCTCCAGTCAGATGCTGACTAGCAAAACTTAACGTCAGCATCGTGGACCTGTCGGAGCGTTGTGTAAGGTTTATTAATAAGCTTACGAAAAGAGGTAACGTTCTGGGGCGTCCTGCATAGAGTGGTCTACAAGTAAGATTTTGTCTACAAACAGCAATAGCTAACCAAACAGCTGTCTTTCATGCTTTACTGAGAATAGGATACTATTCGATCTTGTGGGAAAAGCAATAATTCTCCCTTTCAAACAGCCAGGTAAAATCCCCAAACTGACCGTGAATTGACGTATAATTAGCTTATTGCAAGCGATGGCTAAACATTTTTAAAAACAACTTCTGACATGCCTACTAACTGTTACCTGAGCAACTGAAGCCAGTACGAACATCGCAATTCGGTTTCTTCCCAAATCTTGCCACTACGCATCAACTATTTCGAATGGTAGAATTTACTGCTTTAAGCCTCGCCACAAAAATCACGCAAAGAAAGTTAATGTATCACCAGCATTTTTACCCTATTTGGCATCACAGGTTATTTTATAAGTTACAAAAAATTGGCACTTTTTATTTTTTATTTAATTATTTATTAGCTACCCGTTCGGCTGAAGCCTTTTGGGAATTTTATGTTTACGTACATGAAAAAAATATTAATGTTTTGGGATATCCTCAGGGGAATGTAGTACTCAGGGCGTACCCCTCAATTGTAAATTAAAATTTTCATAATATTTTGAAATTTGGAAGCGTGTGTCAGGATGTGATGATGTGACTGATGGTAGAAGAGAGTGGAAGTTTCTTGAAAACATAACTGTTCATGGTTAAGTTAACAATACACTGACTCCTAGTTATGAAATAAAAGCATTTTCCCCCATCTATTTTCGTCCTACGTGGCAGACTCTCCTCAAACCCAAGATGCCAATTTAGCACTCTAGGTAGATGACACCGTAGTTTTCACCTCAATCTCTGGCATCTACATTGCGCTTGATTCTATTCAATCCTATATGCAGGTGAGTCACGTAACTTTATCACCTCCTATAACTTTTGAATCGTTGACGTTATTTCAATGCAGTTTTCACAGAACTGCATGACGGAATGAAGTTAATTGATGAGTGTATTCATTTCTATTTCATCAATTGTATTTTAGGATATATTTGAGGTAACTTTTCTTTTCAAGTAGAACTATATATATATTTTTTCAGTCTATCATGACGAGCATAAAATGAAAAATCCAATGATATATATAGTTATATGTTAGAGAAATGTGCAAGTGTTGTTTTCGTTGAAATTACAATTTTTTGAAAATTGCAAAAAGCTCAAATTTTTTCAGCGCCTTCCGGCACCCACAATGATAAAGATAAAATTATTTTTTCTACTGAAATTTATCCATCAGAAACATATCTTCAAATAATACCATGATAGATTTTCCGAAAATATGATTATTTTTGCTTGAAACTTAGGCAATTGTCTCTAAAAGGGCTTCATTGTTTTCATCAAATGAAATAATGAAATAAATTTTGAAAAACGGATAGAAACCTTTTCTTCTGCTCACCTCGAGAAAAAAGTATATAACGAACGAAAGTCCAATTAATTATGTCCAGACGATGTCACTTCAGGCCAGTGAACCACAGCGGTGTTGGCAACCTCCATTGCCAGTAGATGAGAACGCGCCTTCTCGCAATGATTAATGACCGAGGTCCATTAAGCCTTCGAATGACCGACGAACAAATGGGCTAATAGATTCTTTAACAATGACTCGTGTTCATGCAGTTAGCACCTTCATTTTCATCGTGTCTTTATATATTTTTCGCCAAATGAGAAAGATAAGTTAAACGCTTTTATCTTCAAAACGGTGTAACAAATAGTACTACAAAAAATCATTATATAACATGCCAGCTGTACAAAATATTATAAATATTACATAGATATTAGAAAAAGAATGACTGCTTACTGTGAGATTGAAATTTTATAAAGAAAACTTGACAATAATTCGCTCATCTGCTCCTGAAGAAGAGAAAAAAATTTTTATTTCATGAAAATCTCCAGAAATATTGAAATAAATAAAACAATATGGACCTTTTAATTTTAGCTAGAGATTAGAACAAATTCTGACATAACGCAAGAACCTATTTCTGATCCTCCCACAGAAGAATTAGTGTTATAAGCTAAGAACTGCCTAAATGGTTCATGAAAACATTAATAGACACTGGGAGCATCATAGATTTCAAAGCCTGGTGGTCAAAATATTTTAAGAAGTAAACCAAGTCTCTTACTTTTGTCTTGACAGCCCTCATTGTGAGCTTATTGCGACTCCAAGTAAAGCAGCTAACGTATGATAGAGAATATTTTGCTTACCTCTTGGTACGTGAGTAAATGTACTGATGACTTATCAAGTACTCCTTCATGTTGGCAGAAGGGAAGGCACGTCCAGATTTACTTTTCAAGAACGTTTATGTATCATCAGTTCTTCCAATCAGCTGAATGAAAATAATCGATGTTCAAAAAGTAATAAAATATATTCCACGTATCTTCATTTCTACCAGAAAGGTTTGACATAGCCACAGAATTGATGACGAGTAGAAGCTGATATTATTAATTTAGAAAAAGTTTTTTTCCATGTTCACATGGCGCAAAATGTTAATTCACATCTTTTCATATATATTCTATGATTTGTTTCATCTGTCCAAAAATGAAGACATAAAAAATTGATTTAAAACAATATTTTATTATTATTTTATACAGGAAATAAGTCCGGAGCGAAAAAGCGGTTCTGTACGTAACTGAAATGCAAATTGGAAGATACAGAGTAGCCTAAGGTTTCAATAACTACTGGTTCTACAGCTTTTGTATAGAACATAAGCAGCCCAGATGCCAACTGGCGATGTTATTAAGTTGGTTTTTCTTCTTCATTTTTTCCTTTCTTTTTTTTACTCGTAACTTTGGAAGAGGGATTTATTTCCCTTTTCAAATCACCGATTCAATTGATGTACCTGCCAAGGAACTGATATTTTGTTTCACTATTCCCTCGACCAATTAGTCAACCAGTAATTATTAACACCATTATTTTCAAACACCCTTCAATCGTTTCCCAATGCCTTTATTCGACTGCTAATACATTTACTACAATTAAACATCTCATTCATGTACTCTGAAGTCAGGTTCCAAAGCGTTCGTGCCTACTTCGAGGAATGGTTGTTGTAAAGATATTACACTCGACTTAAATTCTTATAAAACTTCCCTTTTGAGGAAAGTAATTGAAAATGTTTTTCAAAGGTCGCATTTTAACTGCTTGGGCATGTAGTGACCGCTGTGAGTGTTTAACAATGGGGCAACTGTAAGGGGAAGACGTAAGAAAAACATCAACCCACACGAATATCCATGACCTGGGCAGGATTCGAACGCGCGACCCGCGACCCTTCGAGCCAATAAATAAAATTGAATTTGATAGTTTTGCAGTATAACTAAGTAAATTATCTTCCTTAGCTTCATCTTTATATGATGGAGTCCCACAATATGGTAGATCCTTAATATATATTGTAACGTTTCTCGTGGTGAATTAAAACCAACACAATATTTAACACAAAGACGTTTTATTCGGGAACAACTATACACTAAAATCTACTTACACTAAAACTACTTGGTCTATTTACAGATATATTACACTTAATTATTTACACTGTTACACACGACTCCGTTCTCTTGATTTATTTACACAGTTCGCTTCTTACACCCTATTTATTTAAACAGTTCTCTTCTTACACCCTATTTATTTAAACAGTTCTCTTCTTACACCCTATTTATTTAAACAGTTCTCTTCTTACACCCTATTTATTTAAACAGTTCTCTTCTTCTACAGTATCAGTCAGTCCATGCACTGTCCACGGTCCACTACACTTGACCCTAATTCCCTGCACAGACCACAATTCCCCTGCGCAGACCACAATTCCTGGCGCAGACCACACTTCACTGCGCACACCAGGGTCCACTGCACTGCTGTTTACCGCGATGCCCACTTCACAGCTCAGCTTCCACTGCAGACTTCAAACTGCTGACTGCTGTTTCCCCACTGCACCACTGCTTACCGCGATGCACCCTTCACAGCTCAGCTTCCACTGCAGACTTCAGACTGCTGACTGCTGTACAACCACTGCACCACTCTTCACCGCAATGCACACTTCCCAGCACAGCTTCCACTTCGGACACACTGACGGACTGACGTCTTACTGCTCACTACTGACTGACTTCTGTAACTCTTTCTCACTAAACTGTTAACTCACTCGCGGCCGCCGCGGCCGGCGCATTTATACCTGCCCGGCTCTTGTCTCGAGGCACCTGGCTCTTTCACGGCGTTTCTCCGCGGCTCGCGGATTGTCCGGAACCGTCTAGTTCGGGGGAAGGGGAGTGGCGGCGGCAGGTGACGCAATCCACGCGCAGCGACTTCGGCAGGTGATGCAATATTCGTTACAATATCTTCCTAAATATGTGAATCCTAATGTGATCAGGGTTTTTTTAAGAGGCTGGTCTGAAACTGAAAACGCACAGCGGTACGCACTAGCATTTCCTACTAGCGTATCTGCTTAGAGTTCCCGCATGAACCACGTACTAAAAAAACGCATGAAATATGGATAAAACGTATTAGCAATAAGACGTTTTCTGTAGCATGACTAAAATAGTTAATATATTATTTAGGGAATGCATTAAATGAAGCTATAAAAAAATCCAATGAATAATCAAAATCAAAACATTACGTAACTACCCTCTCAAACAGCCTTGGAACAATTGGAGTTTGTGACTAATTACGTTACGTTCCAAAGACATTATGTTACGAAACATCTTTTCAAAATTTTGAATTGTAAATACTGATATGTGTTGAGATGGCAAGGAAAACGATATAAAATTTTAATTGCACTAATTACTTAACTTTTAACAACATAAATTTCAATTTTCTCTAATTCCCTAACTTAGGTTGAAAATAAAAACTAGCTTATAATACCTAAAGCGAGTTTATGAGGGGACACTAAATAGATAAGGATTTAAATGACAATTTCACGAGCTTTATTCAATAAAAACACATTGATGTCATGATAGTCACATCTAAACTGTTATAATTCTGTGTTGATAATTTCTTTCTTTACACCAAGTTGAAGACGTTCTCTAATACAACGGTCTTAACGATTTTGAAAACGTATCTTGAAGTGGTGTCAGTAAGAGAAGGGAAGGGATGAAAGGAGATAAGAAGGGGGATACTATTCAGAAGCTCTGTATTGTAAGAAGTAAACATGTTGAAACGCACCGTAAACTTTGGGCCCTTTGTACCTCGGCATTGTCCTCGGGTGACGCATCGCGCTGACGCATGGTATCCTTTGCTCACCCCATACCTTCCCGGGCCCACCCTGCGAACGGTCTAAGAAGGCACGTGACACGCAGACGCACCTTCACCCTTGACCGACCGCCGCCCTTAAAAGCTCGGCGCCTTCCGGCAGCGGCAGTCGCACTCCGAAGCCCCTCCCCGATCGGTCGGGCTAAGGAGGAGAAAGTGAGACGTCTTCCTGACTTGAGCCAAAGGGACCGGGTCCAGTGGACAGTGAGTCACCTTCTTGACTCGAGTCCGAGAGAGCGGAACGGGTCCAGTGCACAGAGGGTCATCTTCCTGAATCGAGCCAGAGAAAGTGAAACGGGTCCAGTGCACAGCGGATCATTCTCCTGTCTGCAGCCAGAGGGAGTGCACCGGGTCCAGTGGGCAGTGAGTCACCTTCTTGACCCGAGCCCGAGAGAGCGGAAGGGGTTCCGTGGACAGTGGGTCATCTTCCTGACTCGAGCCATAGGGAGTGGGCCGGGTCCAGTGAACAGTGGGTCATCTTCCTGACTCGAGCCAGAGGGAGTGGACCGGGTCCAGTGGACAGTGGGTCATCTTCCTGACTCGAGCCAGAGGAAGTGGACCGGGCCCAGTGGACAGTGGGTCATCTTCTTGACCCGAGCCAGGGAGTGGGCCGGGTCCAGTGGATAGTAGGTCCTCTTCCTTCCTCGAATCAGAGGGAGCGGACCGGGTCCTCTGGACATAAACTACAGTGACTCGCCCCTCGTGACCCAGGACCCGCTAGCGGTCTGCCTGCCAGCCTGATGGCTTCCTGCCCCCCGCCGTTTTGTGCTTCCTGCGGTCATCAGGGTTGGCCTGTTTGGGAGCTTAACGTGGGCGGCCTGAAAGGAAACGTGTAAGTTTTATACTCTTAGCAATTTAGAAACTATCGAGCAATTAAGCAGTTGCGCCCATGCAAGGCTTCTTCGTGGCTTCATACTTGTGGGCTGGGGCCCACTCTATGATTGAAGGGAGCGTAGGGTAGAGGTTCGGGCCCCAGAGAATTCTCATAAATTCCACCCCTTGTGGTAGGTGTGCTAGAGGCAAAAATAAGAAAATATGTAAAAACGAGTAATGGGGAAGATTTTTAAAAAAATGTATTTCAAAATTAGGAATCACTCTGAATCTCACGCGTATATTAGAAAAAGTCGCGATTAATAGTCAATAATTCAATTTTTAACATCATTTAGGCGGATATTGAGAACAATGTGCACAGTTAAAGTTTGTAAACCGAGGTATTAACTGAGCGTCATTTCCTTTTAGGAAACAAAATTAAGAAATGTTTTCTTTGAGTGTAAGTACTCACATGTCATATTTTTAACTACATTCATTTGTTTCGATAGATCTTAACGGACGTCTACCTTTAAGAGAAGCTTTTCATTTCTCGATTTTATTGAGTTTTGTCGATATAACGGCAATGTGTTAAAAATATTTTTACTTTTAAAATTCCCAGACATTAAAACTGTTCTCTCTCCACTGCCCAGGGCGCAGCTACAGTCACCCACTCCGGACTCGCCATCGTCGCTGACCAATCCGAAGGCGGGAGGGATTGAAGATTGTCCTCGTCCGCCCACCCACGTACCATTACCCGGACAAGCCTGCAACCGCTCGGGGCCCTTTACGGCGCAGGCCAGCCCTACCGTAAACGTATGGGTGCAGAACGTGTACAGACCGGGGTCGGCGCAGCAGGACAAAGCCGCATCGCTGGACGCCGCCTCAACCAGCGAGGAACCACGCGCCGCCCATCCACGCCCATCCACTCGGAACCCCAGGCAGCGCGCGACACTCACCCCGAGGGCGGCCT
Organism: Gryllus longicercus; assembly: GCA_038098605.1. Classification (NCBI taxonomy): domain Eukaryota; kingdom Metazoa; phylum Arthropoda; class Insecta; order Orthoptera; family Gryllidae; genus Gryllus; species Gryllus longicercus. Next base: position 24,166 of record JAZDUA010000833.1, read on the forward strand.
TCCAGAGGCGAGCCCCCGCCGACCCGAGGCCCGCGCCCTCGCCAGCGCTTCGGCAGGTGCTGGAGCTGCCCGTCCCTCGCTTCACCTCGACGACGCCGACTTCCGGTCAGATACGTTCTGCTAGGAAGCGCCACAATAAACGACGTAATCTTGTTTACCGCGAAAAAAAGCGCCTCCGCGCGCAAGGGAAGGCCTGCCCTGGGACGTCGCTTCAGGGCACCGAGGGTCAGAAAGTGCCCGCGACGTCGGTGAAGCCGCTTTCTCCCCCCACCTCTCTCCCGCTTCCAGACAGCACGCGGCCCGACGCAGTCCCAAGTTCGAATCCAGACTCCACAGACCCCGAACACCACAGAACCGTCGGCATTACTCAGGCTCGTAGTAGCAACCCGGTGCCCGCGGCCATCCTGAGAGGTACCCGTACGGACACCGTTTTCGGTAGAGTAAACGTATGTAGATAGAGCATGTGCTATACGTCGTCGACGTAGCACCTGAAGAAAAGTGAGTGGTGGTTCTAGTCGTGAATAGTGCTCGCATAACTCGTCTCTCTCATTGTGAGAAAATATGGATCTAGTCGTGAATTCGCAAAGCTTCGACGTAGAAATGCAACGATGACCAGTGACGCCGCGCGACGCAAGAGCGACCCTGTAGTGACGTGATGACGCTCGAGAAGGCAGAGCAGGGCAACAAAACATACAAATATCAAAATATTTTTTCGTTGGGGAAATATTTATACTTCTTTGAACTGTTTCTTCTCTAGTACCGTCATTCATATTTCTCTTGTACAATTTTCAAAATTAATTGAAATTAAATAAACTGTGAAAATATTTAAAAGATTTCACTCGCTCTATATTATCTTCCTCCATTGACATGCTTAGAGTGTTTGCATTAATATTCACCCATGTGGACGTGTAATTTCCCCTACAAACAGTACCTATAGATTGAGTTATTTAATTCTGAAGAAACAGCTAATGATCTGCTATTCTCAGTAGCGTACTTGAATAGAATTATTAAACCGAAATTACTAAGATTGAATCGAAATCTTGTTGTTTTATTCAATTAGTAAGATCTTAAAAGTGTTAACTATATATTCACATTTTTATATTATTTTCTATATATCGTTATGTAAACTTATGTTCTGTATTCTCTGAATGAAATTTTAATAGATTTTCATTTTATAGAATTTGTTATAGTGGATGTCCGCTCTTCACCGTATCGAGATGCACGTTTCCGCCCACATCCTTGATTCCTAGGTAAAAACAAATTAACAAATAAATAAATATATAAATAAATAGACAAATAAATGAATAGATATATAAATAGATAAATAAATAGACAAATATATAGATAAATAAATAGATAAATAAATAGATAAATAGACAAATAAATAGACAAATAAATAGGCAAATAAATAGATAAATACATAGACAAATAAATAGATAAATAAATAGACAAATAAATAGAAAAATAAATAAATAAATCAAGCGTCCTCATTGCGGCGAGAGACACGCTGTCGAGCTCGCTCTTCCGACTGACCACTTTCAAAACTAAAATAAAATGAATTAGTGGCCATTCAAAAAATCTTTTTAGGGGTTCGCACAAGCGCGGCAAGAGCAAAATCGAGCGAGGACGGGGAAAGGCGGGCGGTTTCCCGAGTGCGACGACCGGCCACGTGGACGCTTCCGCCAGGGCCTTGCACGCGCCCGTCGCGTCGCGTCGCCATCCGAAAAAGGCCCGCGCTCGGCCAGGGGAAGAGGGAGGCCGTTCGGCGCTGGCACGCCGTGCCGCCGAGGTGCAACAGGTGAGGCGTGGCGGCGGCGGCGGCGGCGGCCCCGCCCAACTGGGTCAGCTAAAAGCGATGCCGCCGCCGCCGCCGCCGCCGCTGCCTCAGGCTGTCGCCACCGCTGCGCCATTGCCATTGTCGCCGACGTAGACGCGTCGCCCTGGATGCACATTGGCAATGTTCTCCTGGATGGCGGCGAATCGACTGAATTGGCGAGTGAAGTGACGTCATCATCTTGGCTTACTCGGCACAGTATGAATAAATCCTGGGAATGGAGGATTTCTTGCTTGGTTTCCTTGATCTGAATCTCGTAATGCGAGGGCATTGTAAAATAAGGCACGTAAACGAGAGGATGAAATAACTGAGTCCTTGCCATGGGCAAGTTTATACTTTTTCGGCAGGAACTTTGTACCATGAGACGTTACCCGGCCCTCACACTTATTTCCATCTACATTCAGAATTCAACCTGCATATAGTTAGAGTAGAGATCTCAGAAGAGAAGACAATGTGCATAGAATGCACTTCTCGTAGTCACGTACAGTTTTTAACTGATTTTTTTACTTTAATAAATAAATAAATAAATTCACATCCATTGTTATTTTTTATTCAATCCTGTTTTGTGAAAGCATTGCACAACTATGCTGAGGGCCATTAATCTTCTTAAGCATTTTCAATCAGAAACTTGTCTGAAAAAATAGCATGATTTAACATTCAAAGACTGTTGCGATTGTATGTTCGATATCGATAACTTTAAATTACGTACTCGTATTCAATAGAGTATCCCTAATTTTCCGATTTTTTTTTAATTTCGAACGTAGCTTCTTTTTTTGTTCTGGAATATTCAATTTCATTAATACTCACGGCCTCTATTGTAACGATTCATTATTTCAAAAGGCTTGAATGCAGCTTTTCTGCCGTTATCATCATTACACCCGAATGAGCAACCCATTTTGTTCTGCCGTCCCCCCTATTGGAGTTTGCAGAGTTTAGGTTTTCACCCCGAGCTTATCACTAACGATATGCTGTAGCTTTTGTTGAATTTATTTATGTTTATTTCATTCCATTTTGCAATTTTCGTAACTAATTATCATCTTCGTGACCACTGTCCATTTCATTGGCTTTTACCAAGAACACGGTTATCCTAATATTGAAGTAATTATTATAATAATTACAATTAATTAACAAAAGAACGCACTATGTGAACGACAAATATAATCATATTCAATGTCAATGAAATAAGGTCATTTAATGAAATTGTAATGTGCACTGCACTATATATATATATATATATATATGTGTGTGTGTGTGTGTGTGTGTGTGTGTGTTAATAAAATAAGCAATTGTTTTATAAAATAGTAAATGTTTAAACATCTCTCGGATCAATTTATTTCTCGTTCGCTTACATACAGAGCATATATGTAGAGTTCAAACAGTTCTGCACAGTAACGGACGAGAGGTCTCACTAAGAGGCGGGTACGTCCTGAAATTTGGCTAACAGCCCAGTGCCAACTCACCTCGTCGACGACGCGTGCATTGCAATGTTCATCTCTCTCCTCTTCACACCTTCCAGCAGCTTCAGCCGGGGAGGTGTGCACTCGGCCACTCGACGGCCATTTGCTCTTGTGACTCGGGCTATGTAGTTCCGGTAGCGCGGTGTCGCTGTCGGGCACTAACACTGTCATCACTCACCGCCCTGGTCCTCCATAATTCATTACCTGCGAAGTTCTCGCGTGTTCGGACTTCGTGTCACACACAGGTTCGTGTCCATTTGTTATGGTTGTGTTTGGTCCTCCTGTCATCTACGCTGCAAATTAGATCCTGCACTCTCGCGATTACTTGTCACCTCGATTATAGTATCTTATCTTCTTTTCTTTCTATTGGAGCCGGTTAAACAAAAAAAATCTGAAATATATACAAAAAGCTTTGATTTTCTGACAGCGCCAAATGAAATACATTTAATATTAATTAAACCCCATGTATATAAATGGTAGATTTTAGCAATTACTAAAAATGCGAATTGTAACCAAACGCCGAACAAATTAGTAATATTGTAAGTTTGACGGTCGGTGTAGTACATTTCTGAAGGTTCCCAGTGTGCGATGAAATGCGAAATCACATACAAAGTGCTATGCAAAATCCAAACGTGTATGTATTCGCCGCCATTTGCTGTACTGCCATTGGATGCGAGGCTTCCCGTTCCCATGCCAAGAGAAGTGTCGGCCATCCTTCCCGTTCCCGTCAAAATTTCATGTTCCCGTCGTGTTGTGAGCGCCTGCCATACGTCCGTCCTTCAACTTTCTTTACGTTTCCGTTCAGGTTGCTGTTCCCGTTTGCGAGCTATTGTGGAACGGCCTTTAGGCCCCATTCGCAATGTTAACTTAAATGTAACGTAATACCGTAAACTTAGCAGTAAAATTTACACGTAAAAACAGGCATTCACAATGACGAACATGAGCTGAAACGTACGTTTCACCTGAAGCAATCAGATGTCAACGTATGAAACATGATCGATTCGTTTCTAGCATGGTGAAAAGATCTTTTCACCATGTTTCTAGTATTTTCTTCAATTTTCCTATCGATTTGTCTTTATACATAAATGCGAGTAGCTCGCATTTATGCTCGCATTTCCTTTATTTTATAAACAAGGATTCCATTGTACGATATTCGCGACTAATTCGTCGAACGCAATTATTTTATTTGCCACGTCAAGTTAAAGTCACACGAAAAATGGCCCAAATTCTAACTTTGAATTCACTTCTCGTATTAAAACCGTTCGCAAACTAGTTCAGTACATAACAGTGATGAAGTGACATAACCACAAACTACCTGAACACAATCTGAAATTCACCATGTTTGTTTCTTTCATGCTACTCTCTGATTGGTCTTCTCAAGAATTTCAACACAAACTTAACGTAAAACATTGGTGCTTGGGAACTCTTTAAGTTTACGGATTTACGTCTACGGATACGTCAAGGCATTGTGTACAGTCTCGCCTAATAACTCACTTCTAGGTTTTGCGGCTACGTTACGTGTACGTTTAAATTCGCATTGTAAATGAGGCCTTAAGTATCTACTTTCGGAAGGGCCGATTCAACAGTTTTGGGGGCCCTTGGACCTACGATAATTCCCCCCCCCCAATTTTTTCTTTCACCGATCCCTCCACCCCCCCAATTTAAAAAAACTAGTTTTGTAAAACTAAAACTACACTTATCATCACTGAGTAACATCCTCTATCAACCAGCAACGTTCCATATTGAAAATATTATACAATGATGCGCGACACACATCAAGTCGTCATGCCTATGTTTTACGTATAGTTTAATCACACATCCTCTTTTTATATATTTTTTATTTTTATTTTTGAAAATTTAGTATTAAAATTTTTTTAAGATCTATCGGGGGCTCTTGAACATTGGAGACCCTGGGCCCGGGCCCTTTGGGGCCCGTGCGTTAACAGGGCCCTGACGCCTTCATCCCTGACGGTTCATCACACAGCAGCGAGTAGAGCGCGAGCCTAGCGCGGGGCGCAGGAGGGGGCGGCAGCGACGGCGACGGCGGGGGTGGCGGCGGCGGCGGGGGCGGTGGTGACGGCGGTGGCGGCGGTGGCGGCGGTGGCTGTGGTGGCGACGGCGGCGGTGGCGGTGGCGGTGGCGGTGGCGGTGGCGGTGACGGTGACGGTGGCGGTGGCGGCGGCGACGGCGGCGGCGTTGGCGGTGGAGGTGGTGGCGGCGGTGGCGGTGGCGGTGGTGGTGGCGGAGGCGGCGGTCGAGGAGGTGGCGATGGCGGCGGTAGCGGCGGCGGTGGTGGTGGCGGCGGCGGCGGCGGTGGCGGTGGCGATGGCTGTGGCGCTGGCGCAGGCGGCGGTGGAGGAAGTGGAGGAGGCGGTGGTGGCGGTGGTGGCGGAGACTCCGGTGTCGGCGGTGGCTGTGGTGGCGACGGGGGTGGTGGCGGTGGAGGTGGCGGTGGCGGTGGCGGTGGCGCTGGCGGAGGCGGAGGCGGAGGCGGCGGTGGAGGAGGTGGCGGTGGCGGAGACGCCGGTGGCGGCGGTGGCTGTGGTGGCGACGGGGGTGGTGGCGGTGGCGGTGACGGAGGCGGAAGCGGCGGCGGTGGCGGCGGCGGTGGCGGCGGCGGTGGCGGTGGCGGCGGCGGTGGCCGTGGCGGTGGAGGTGGCTGCGGCGGCGGCGGCGGCGGTGTGGGTTGGGCGGAGCGGAGCGGCATCTCACGCGCGCCGCCGCACGCAACGCTCCAGCGGGCGCGCTGACGAGAATAGCGCGCCGATGCACCCGCGGCGGAGAAGAGACCGGGAGGAGGGAGGGAGAAAGGGTGGGGAAAGAAAAGCTAAAATATGAGATTACGAGATGGGGGTTGCTGAGGAACGGCATTTGGAATCTTGGTCGTTTCAAATCTGAAAACAACACAAAAGGCACAGTCCGAAGCATTTAAATATTGCTGTACTACAAAAGAACAATGTATACTTTTGTCGGTATGGTAACTACAATAAATACGAAATTGTAATCTTCGTTATTTTAAAACTATTGTAATTGTGATTATTCATTAACTATATACTAGTATAATAATAAGAATCTACGGCAGAATAATAGAACAGTTATAGAGAAAGAAATAGAACCGAAGGTAATTTTGTTTTGCCTATATTCTAAGGAAATAAAATCAATGTAGGTTTTGCTATCAGGTACAACCAGTTATCACAAATCTATGGCGTCGGTTGGTCTGATCGGTAGTTTTCCGAGTTTTTTCCGATCAACAATAGGCGAATTCTGAGGGAGTACACATGGGAAATGGGCCACGGACAACTCGCGAACTTTCCTTCCCCTTCTTTGCTCCTTTCCCTTAAGTACATACGCTTATATTTACATGCACTACACTAACACACATGCAGGGAGTCCGGCCAGGAGCTTTGAGCGGGTTCCGGCTGGGGGCGGTGTCTCCCTGGTGGCTGGTACCTGGTTGGGGATAGCCGGCAGGTTGGTTGGAGCCGTATCTCAGCATCCAGCGGGGGATGATCACCGCCTCCTCTCGAAGAAAAACATGCACTACGTTTATGGGACGAACGACCTCAGCAATTGTTATGGCGCTCGGAATCATGACTCAATCAAACAAACAAACTTGTGTCTCCATTAAGACTGCATTGAATCTGTTTAATTGCAGTCATCGCAAAAGGAGTGGAAGCAAATAGAGCAGGAGTGGGATATGCTATGATGCGGAAATGGCTGTGATGCCCAATGAGGGTAACTGAGTGGATAACTAGGTGAAGTAATCGACGATAAGTATGCTAAAGATGACGATGGTGAAATGTGCATGAAAATGTGTACATGTGCGTGAGGGAACAAGGTGCAAAGAGAGGGAAAAAGAGAGAAAAAGAAATCAAAACAGAGTACTTTAGCACACGTGTGATATATTAAAGGCATTTTTTGTAGTATACTATATTTAGGCTTTTATACAATACATTATAATTAAGCTTTTTTTAAGCTATGCTGTACTCTACCATGATAATCCCTTAAACCAAAATTACCGTAACGAGGCAGATATTTCCTTCAGAAGAATTACTTTCTTCATCCCCTGTAGCCAAAACGTTTTTACAGCTAGACAGCGCGATGGATGTATAAACGGAACCATCAAACGAACAGCGGCAAAAAATTCTGTTTGAGGATCTGCCAAATGAAAAATTGGACCATGAACAATGCTCCAAATAGTACCGCTAGCCTTTGTTTTCGAAAATTAAAAGCTTCGAAATAAAAATCACCAACTTGCAGCGGACGACGTATTTATAATTCAAATACCCTTTAGAGCTCTTGCAAAATTAATGAAAGTGGGAATTCAAAGAAAAACGGTGGGAAATATTTGAACACTGTCCAGCTTCCTGCAACGGAGTGCTGCGAGAGCGATTGCACAGTTTTTTGCAAGCAAACATTCGTTAGTTTCAATCCTGTTCTAAAGCACAAACATCTGGTAGCTTACGGGCTCATGCGTTGGCAACTAGTTCGCAAGTTGGCATGTTCGAATACTGTTACATTTTCTGTTACTTTTACATTTCGAATGTGTGTGGTTACAGTGTACTGAAAATTGGTAGTATTTTGAAGAAAAAAAATACTTCGTGAATATCAGCATTCAATCTTCGCTGGACGCAGACTAAAACAAGAGACGCCGAAGTTAATTTGTGAGAACCCCTTTCCAGTGAACATTTTAGCTACATATGACATATTTGACCGGTAAATGAATTAAATGTACTTCAAGGACAATGAAATTATTACTTTAATGCCAGTAATGTTTTCCATGGCTTTCATTCAGCCAACAGCCGGTTACTACTTTACGTTCCTATGGGACGCATGTTTGACCATACACTAAACACCAACAAACTCGCAGGTTCGGCTGCTCTGGGGTGAGCAGAACGCGCGGCCCTCCGCGACAACACATACATGACAGACGAGGGTCAAACACCCACGCCCAAGGTGTGACTCGAACCCGCGACTCTAAGCGCTGAGTCGGTACACGCTCTTAGCCACCTCGGCCACCCAGGTCTCAATGCTAGTATAATTAATTAATTAATTAATTAATTACTGTTTTATTTACCATTATTTCATGATTTATTATGCACTTGGTAGACTACTTGGAGAGCTTCTTCTACAAATGTCGTATGACCATTTCTGGAGGTAGAACGTTCTTTCAACCTCTCTGAATCAGTGATAAGATCTGAACGGCGACGTTCTATTTTAGGAAATCTCTTTTGGAGAGGAATTTTAAACATTAGAACGAACTTTTATTTTACATATTTTTTAATTTTTTTCTTACATTTAGGATGTACATAATTATACATATATGTACATCTTTTTTTAATAATAAATTCCGTTTCCTACTTATTATGTACGAAAATGTCTTGGGGGCAGTGAAACTTGCTGCTGGCCTTCTGGTCTCCTCAACAGCTCATTGTTGGGGCCTACTTGGGAGAGTTGAACCTTATCAATGAAGCCAGACCTTGTAGAGTCATGTGCGTCATGTTCACAGGCGTGTTTCATAAGTGCCCTTTTTCCGTTTTCCGTATTTCTCCATGAGTGCAGGTAAACACTCCTTGTGACATCCGCCGGCACAAGTTGTCCGGCTCGGGAAGTGGTTTTAACGACTCGCATTATTGTCAATGTCATTCGCGAATCGGGAGCGTTATCCATAGAGTTCCTGTGTTATGTAAGTTAAATGTTAGTCAGTTACTCGGTAGGTAAGCGTTACAAGTATTAACGGGAAATCAAAGGATATGGTGAATCAATCAAGAGCCAAGCGTCAGAAGGAAGGAATGAACGAAAACATCACAACTTTTTGTTGTAAAAGAGATAATATCAGGAAATAGAGTTTATTCCATAATTTACTGTTCAGGGCACTAAATTCCTCATAATTTCCTAACTTCCTCCTAATTTACTGTTCAGGGCATTAGTTCCTCTAAATTATACATGTATTTCTGAATTAAATCATTACGACTTTTTTTTTTTTTTTTTTGAAAATGTTGAAGATATGAGTACGGAATTCTATTAATGATCTTTTCAAACTAGATCAGTGACTGATATTCCGAAATATTTTTCTTTCAAAGTTGGGGAATTTTGTTTCAAGGTTATTTGGAGTATTTTGTTTCAAGGTTATTTGGGGAAATTTCGTAGTAGTAGTGGGGAAAGAGCTCGCAACCCTGCCAGAACCAACGTTCAGCTGTTTCTGCAGGGACACTGACGGGCAGGCACTAGAGTTCGAGTCCCGTCGGTGACTGATTTTCGACATTTGCCAAATAGCTAAGTCGGATTCAGCTACTCTGATCCGAGAATAGAAGCTGCTCTGAAGGAGCTTGGGGGAGAATTCTAGCTGCCGACTACTCAGATCGGTAGTGCGGTAGTTTTCATTAGTTTCTCTGATCAGTGCCAGGAAAATGCCGGAGCAGTACCCGAACAAACGGGCCACTGACTTCGCCCGATCTTTGTATCCTCTACTTCCATACACTTACACGTACATACCATACGCAAGACCAGTCAGGAGCTTCGAGGATGCCCCGGCTGGGTGGTGCTTCGCTGGGAGGAGATACGTGGAAGGGAAAATGCCCCGCGAGCCGGGATAGGTCTGTGCCGAATCTCACCATGCAGCGGGAAAAGATCACTACCACCGCTAGCGATAAAAGGTGCACTATACTTACGGAACTAATCACCATAGGAATAAATGTGCCAGAAAACAATGATCAATCAACTGAAAAATAATTTCTTATAGTGATTTTCATAGCATTGTAAAACAATTTCTTGATCGTAAAATTTAAATTGGAAATGATATCATTGACAGCAAGGAAGTCGATTGATAAAGATTTGTACAAAACTTACACGCTGTACAAAACTTAACCATGCTGGATATGCCCCTTTTTAAGGAATTCAAATTATGCATCAAGAATATCTCGAAGATATTTAATACATTTCTGCTCTTTGTTAAAACTGAATTTCTAATTGCAGCCAAACTGCATTTATTTGGGACACGTATGGAATGGACGACATAACGACCAACTCCACATCATAAGAACTATGAGACGAAACCATTTCCGCCTGTCTATGAATGTGAATTGCAGCTCTCTGTGAATGCTACAAAACAATTATCAAATTCTTCATGCTTCAGGAGAAATTTAAAAAAATGTAATGATATTATACAGTGCAAGTTTCTCAACTTTTCTTGCCATAAAGAATAGTTGCAACGCGGCAAAGGCTTATAATTTTTTTTTTCAAGCAGAAACCAGATATCCTTCATATTTCAGCAGGTTGCATTATCTCGAAATTCACTAGACTCTGCGTGCTACATGAATTTGAGGTCAATGATTCAAGACAAAAGGACGCACGAGAGAGTACCCCTGAACACAAGGTCAAACAATCAATTTTATTCTATTACGATCAAGTTTTTCGTGTTTTTCTCGACCCACAGAGAAAATACTTAAATGAACACTTTGTTTTGCTTATTGTAATGTAGTTTTAATATCCACACTTTTTTACCTCTGTGGGATGTCAGTGAGAAATATAATTATTTCGTTAACCGTTTTAACTATTCGTTAAAATTCGTTCTCCATATTCTAGCTGAAGTGTTCCATGTTCTAGCTCAAACTCCCTTCACAATGGACAGGATAAGAGATTCCAGCAAAAATCTGTAGCGCATTTGCCGATGAAAAACCTTTTATTTACAAGGATGCGAATATTTCTTGTAATCTATTTTGACAAAAAAGTTCGATGTTATCTTTATTCATAATTCAAATAAATATCGTAAAAATGCCGGAAAGGCATTCCTGAGCTCTAGAAATCCTGCAAAGATTGTTCTTCTCCCCAACACGCCATTTCTTTAACTTGATTTTAAATAAATAATTAAAAATAATTAAGTAAATAAAGAAATAACTCCTCTACGCTTCTAAAAGCTTAGTCGGTATACACTGCGTCTATTTCAATAACTCAAGTAGCAGGCTCATTTGCTTAAATAAATACACGGTGAGTCATTACGGGTTCCAACATATTCTGCTTAATGAGTTGAACAAATACTTTTTATCTTATTTTGTTGAGAAATACTTCCTTATTGCACAGATTGTGTCGACGGATTGTGTTCTTCCATAACTCTTCTCCTAACGTTGCGTCCAATCTCGGACCTCAACTCGGATTTTATAAAATCACTTTTTCTCTCTTGAATAACTCATTATTGTTGTGGTTTATATTAGCTTGTATATTAAACAAGATGTCTACAAGGTATTTTTATACGTTATTTTTAACTTATTTGATGAAAAATTGGCTGACTTTTTGGCTAGCTTTTTGTATAATAAATTATATTTTAAATGAATATGCGCCTCCTACGCAAGTCTGATGTAAATACATTTGCGCATAATATGAGCAATACCTTTCACATTGCGTTGACGCAACTCATTAAAGTAAGAGGAGTCGTAGGCTTCCGCGACCATGCAAATGATCTTGGCTCTTCGAGTGATGCCTATCGAAGACTGTGGTGTCAATAACACCAGGCCTTCGACACCAGGTACCGCTTAACTTACGTTGCTTCTAAATCAATAATAACAATACAATCTGAGTACGAACATTGGAAATGCTTATGATTAGGGGGCGGATTTTAATGAAATGTATTTTTTTTTCACTTTAGAACAATGCTGTTTAGTATAGACATTCATTTTGCTTATGACAAAACGAAATGAACCATTTTAATATGTAATTTTTTGTTGCATTTTTTACCTTTTTACTTCATTTTTATTGCATGTTTTGCTTCTTTCGTCGATTTTAATATCATTTTAATGGTACTTGATTCAAACAATATTTACGAGGAGCAACAAATATTCGCCAGGATCCCTGAGTAGCCATTTCGATTTCTTCGCTCATATATTATAATGTCAGCCGTTGTGAGTACTATGTAATCTAAAGTTCCTGTGATGCCTATCGGCGCGATTGTCGGTTGTTTTTTTTTAGTATATCTTTATTAGTGAACGAATGTACATAGTTCAGTATTATGTATACTACATCATATGTATTTTTATGACTTATATTTAACTTAAATGCTAATCTTACAACTAAATCTATATACACATGAATAGGAAACTCACAGAGCACCTATGTGATTAATTGAGTTCTGAAAATATGCTGAGGAATGAATCTAATGGATATCTATTTTTTATTCTTGTTGGGAGCTGGTAGGTGGTGGCTAGGCCGTAATGGGTGGCTTGGGTTATTGTGTTTATTTTGGAGAAGAAATTGTTAGATAGGAGCGCGATATGGTCAAGTATAGGGGGTAAATTAAATTCTTTATGCAGTTGAATGTTTGAGATGAACCAGGGTGCATGAGTGGCAAGTCTGAGGAAATTATTTTGGATTATCTGTAATTTATTTATATTAGTTTTAGAAGCATTGATCCAGATAGGGCATGCATACAGCATTAGGGGTCTAATTATTGATTTATAGATGGTGATGGCATTGTTTAATGAGAGCTTACTATTGCGATTTAAGAGTGGCTTTAGTTGAATTAATTTTATTTTGGCTTGCTGTGCTTTTGCTGTTATGTGATTTTTCCAATTTAGTCTGGTATCAAGATTCAGCCCTAGGTATTTGACAGATTCATTGTGCGAGGTCCATGGAATTGGGTTATTGTTTATTTGGAGTGGTGTTGGGGTTGAAAATGTTCTTAATAAGAATATTTTGGCGCATGATTTTGTAGGATTTAGTTTGATTTTCCATTTGACAGACCATTCATCAATTTTATTTAAGTGTGTTTGAATTTGTTTACAGATTAGTTGTTACAGATTAGTTGTTACAGATTAGTTGTTTACAGATTAGTAGTTAGCGATTGTCGGTTCTGACAATTTCGCGATAAAGGCAGAGATTTTCTTTTAAAGAACATTCCGAACTAAAAGTTTGCAAGCTTAGTTCACTTAAACAAAAGGAAGAAACCTCAGTTACATCGGTAACATATCCCAGAGCTTGAGTTGTTTATCTGAAGTGGTTTTAATCAATTATTTACGTCATTTTTCTATGTTTCTAGGGCATTTTTGAAACATGTTATTGATCATTCTTGGCAATGTTTTAGGTCACCAAAATCCGTCCCATTCCTATAATTAACCCCTTGCCAGACCTGAAAGTCTTCCAGCATTTTGTATTTCGGTCAACTCATTTCAGCCTGTCTTTACACTCGACGTACGTGAGAATTCAACTCTGAATCGAGGTCCCTTGGGCACACAAGAAGCTGGACCGCATCGGTGCGAACCCGGTTGGACAGGACAGACAGGCCTGCTGCGGCGGAGTCCCCTCTGACCAGACAGACAGGGGGCGGCCAAAAGCAGAGGATGACTCATCGGGGTGAGTCACTTGCAAGCCCAACAAGTGCCGAACAAATAATTCATGGACGACTTACTGAAAAATTCGCATTTTGAGCAGTTTCGTTGAAAAACAATTGACGATTTCCGCTCTAGTTTTCAACATTTCCACTTTTCAGGAATAGTGCGATTTCTGAACTGAACTGTAGAAATTTAAAACTCTCATCTCATCAAACTTTTCATTCCTATAACCATATTTATTTTATTCATCGTCTATAAAAATAGTAGGTTTCTCACTTCATATCTCTTTAACCTAAAGTTGATTGCCGAAAAATCTTTAATATTTCAATTATAAATTTCAATTATTTGCATTAAACATTAAAAAAAATGTGTTTACTTTAAATGGTAGAGGGCCATAAATTCGAATTACATTGCCCAACAATGATATTTCTCGTGTGTATAAAAAAGTCGTCGTATGTTTTTCTCCTTGTGTTAAAAACAGGGTAGACAGACATCCGTGAATATGAAATCGTAGGCTTCCGCGGCCAGAGTCATGTGCGTGATCTGGGCTGTCCGGGTGACGCCGCGTCGAAGGCTGTGTTGCCGACGTTTCGACCATCCTGTCGTGGTCTTCCTCAGGGCTAATGTGCCACCTGGGCAGCCCAGATCACATTCGTAAATATGATGCGATATTGCCCACATTGCATTATTTCATCAGGAAGTGGCTTCAAATATTTTAAACGTCCCCTCTCCCATGGGTTAGAAAGGTTATCTTACATTAGAATTATCAATTGATGTACGAAATAATATAAACTAGGGTTTCTAATAGCACATACTTTTTCGCAATATTCTCTCCATTCGCTATACCACTATCACCATACCGATCCCCGAAACACTTGTCGGACACTATTTTGAAGGAATGTTGTGCCAATATATTCCATTACAGCTTCATCGCCGGACAAATTTATAATTAAGGCAAAATATTGAATGAAATTTGGTCCTAGTAAATACTAAGCAACGTAATATCGATGCCACAATTCGCTTGAATCTTGGCGAGAAAAACTACTCATTCTCCACATCAAAATAACTACCAACAATAATAAACACTGAGTTAATTAATTATTAAATATTTTGTTTCTTCATTAATAGGACCAATTTCCGTTCCGATTAAGAAAACAATGTGACCCCAATTTATCAATAAAATCAGAGGTGAAATTGCGTACTTCAATTAAAACCTGATGTAGTATATGGTATACTTATTGATTAATTCGTGATTACAGACATGTTAATTACTACACTCATAAGTGCCATAAATGTAGACCACGTTATATGTTATATTCCTGAAGTGTGCAGTGTTCAATCTACGCTAGGGCTTGAGATTTGGTGCCGACCTACAGGTTGACTTGCGGAAGTTTCATCCTCCAGATGTCCGCCTCACCCAGGACAAGCTCCATACTCCTGACTGGTCTCCCGGCATGAGTAGTAGTGTAAGTTGTAATATGAAGCTCTGTGTGAGTACAATGGGAGAGGAGGGGAAAGACGAAGCAGAGAAGACCATTAAAAGTCCGTTTATTCAGAAACAACCCCCGCCGTCAGACATCTGGTGCTGACCATGGAAAACTACTTATCAGAGCAGTCGGCAGTTAGAAATGTCTTCCATACAGCGGCTGAATTCCACCATGCTATCCAGCTAGTTGTAAAAATACGCCACGGTCGTGGTTCGAACCCTAGGATCTCCCGGTCAGATACCCTGCAGTAACCGTTGATACCCTGAGTCATCTCATACGGCCAAAAAAGACATTCCCCAGGTGAGGCTCGAACTCACAACCCCGGCATGTCTCAGATACTGTCCTATAAGTACCGTGCGCTAACCGATTGCGCCACTGGGGAAGACCACAGGCTATCAAACAACATAAACAGTAATATTTAATCCTTTTTATAAGAACAGTTAAAGATAACGGGAAATATCTGTCAGTTCAAAAGCAGGATCGCACAGAATTGATCCAACAACAAAAATACCTTATTGCACAGTTTAAACAGCAAAGGCAACTGTCCCAGCAGTCAATCACCTAGCAATGGTCGTAGTAACCATGAAACAACTACTGATAATAGCAGTCGACCGCCAGATATCTCTTCTATATAGCGGCTGAATTGGATCTTGCTATCCAGGTAGTTTGAAAAATCCATCACGGTGGTAATTCGAACCCTGGCATCTCCCGGTCAGTGATTCTGCCGTAAAAACAGTTGATTCCATGAATCATCTTAGCCGGTAAAAAAAGACATTCCCCAGGTGAGGCTCGAACTCACAACCCCGGCATGTCTCAGATACTGTCTTATAAGTACCGTGCGCTAACCGATTGCGCCACTGGGGAAGACCACAGGCTATCAAACAACATAAAAAGTAATATTTAATCCTTTTTATAAGAACAGTTAAAGATAACGGGAAATATCTATCAGTTCAAAAGCAGGATCGCACAGAATTGATCCAACAACAAAAATACCTTATTGCACAGTTTAAACAGCAAAGGCAACTGTCCCAACAGTCAATCACCTAGCAATGATCGTAGTAACCATGGAACAACTACTGATAATAGCAGTCGACCGCTAGATATCTCTTCTATATAGCGCCTGAATTCGATCTTGCTATCCAGGTAGTTTGAAAAATCCATCACGGTGGTAATTCGAACCCTGCCATCTCCCGGTCAGTGATTCTGCCGTAAAAACAGTTGATTCCATGAATCATCTTAGCCGGTAAAAAAATGACATTCCCCAGGTGAGGCTCGAACTCACAACCCCGGCATATCTCGGATACTGTTCTATAAGTACCGTGCGCTAACCGATTGCGCCACTGGGGAAGACAGTGGATCATCAAACTACCCTAAAAGTAATAATTAATATTGTAACACCCCCCGGTCGTCTCGTGAGAGAAAACCCGGTTAGCGGCCCGGTTATAGCTCAGTCGGTGATGGAAGGAATCGATAAACAGGCACAATGGCAGTGCGAAACAAACACTTTGGTCACTGGTAAAAATTACTTTTATTCCTGGGCAAAAAAAAATAATGCCCCAGGGAAGTTACATTAGCAAATTGAGTAAAAAAAAGAAATGGGAAAATTGGGTGAAAAGAAAAGAAGAGGAAAAGTTAGTATTCAGAGTAAAGCTTAAAAATTAGGAAGAATTATGATTAACGTTACAATGGTAAAATACAAAAGTTACAAATTGATGTGCCGTAGCGCGGCACCGCATTACAGAATTTTCACAGGGGCGAATGCCCTTGAATGATACTGCCTGGAAGAAGGTTTCCGCGCGCCCGGGGAGGGCGCGGCGCGGTCGAGGGGAGCGGCTGTCGTCCTTCAAAAAAAAATCAGCGGAGGTCGATGGCCTCCCGGGCCAACAGCTGGCGGTCGGGTCGTGACGTCACCAAAGGGGCGGCGGCGCGTGGCTGCGTTGACGGCGTCTGGTAGTGTTGTCTAGTTGAACTCGAAGCGGAACTGGTAGAACTCGGAGTGGCCGGGCGATCTCAATCTCAGGAGCGTAGTGGTCAACCATGCGTCTCTCTGATTTCCGTGATAATAATTGTCGAACACAACTTCGGACAGTTTGGAACTTCTTCGGAGAAACATTCGCCTCTGTTCACGACGAATTCCCACCCCAGAGAATTTTCTCTATCTACTGCAGTCGGCTCAATGCTCAAAACTCGCAGTAAAATAATATAAGTCCCACATAGGCACATTCGTCCGAATAATTCCCACCCCAGATAAGTTTTTCTCCCAACTGCCCTCAGCCTAGAACTCAGGCTCCTTCCGACAAAAATTACAAGTCTTTCAGAGACACACTGGTCTCTCCCCGACGAATAGTTACCCCCCGGAGAAGATTCTCTCCCGACTGCCCCCGTCTAATGCTCAAGCTCTTCTGATAAATTTTCTAAGTCTTTCAGAGACACACTGGTCTCTCCCCGACGAATAGTTACCCCCCCGGAGAAGATTCTCTCCCGACTGCTCCCCGTCTAAAGCCCAAGCTCTTCTCGCTGCTCTCTCCCTTCTGATATTCTATCAGTCGAAATCCTATCAAGTCAACTTTTGCCCCCACCCAATTTTCTCGTATGCTCCAGCTCCTTATAATAGTCACGTCGCTATTGGCCAAAGGAAATGGCGCATTACGCTATTTCAACCAATCGTGACGGGAGTAGTGAAAGAAGTTTCAACTCTTTGTGCCACTGTGAGCGTACAGAATTTTCTTATTCCTTCTAGAACATCAGCCATGCTTGCACAAGGCAGGCGTTGTCCGGTGAAAGAATTTATCACTCTGGGTTTCCCCGGATGTAAGCGGGCGTTCTAGAAATTTCGCAGCTGGTCTTACGAACACGTGCCCCTCTCAGTGAATCTTTCGACAACTGACCCTTTTAACGACCTTCTTAATGGGCCGGGGGCGCAAATGGCTGTCCGATAAGCGAGGTTGCACGTGCAACGCCGTCTGTTTATCCTCCAAACTGCCCTCAGCCTTATGAAATTTTGTATGAGGAAATCGGTATCGCTACAATATTTTTATAAGAACAAATGAAGATAACAGGAAATATCCACTAGTTCAACAGCCAGCGCGCACAGAAATTATTCTCAGGGCAACAAAAATATCTGAATGCACAGTTTAAACAGAAAAGGGAACTGTCCCGGCAGTCAGACACCTGGCAATCATCGGTGTAACCTTGGAAAACTACTTATCAGGGTAGTCAGCCGCTAGAAATTTCTAGACAGCAGCTGAATTGGATCTTGCTATGCAGGTAGTTTTAAAAATCCATCAGGGTGGTAATTCGAACTCTGGCATCTCCCGGTCAGAGATACTGCTGTCTCAACAGTTGATTCCCCGAGTCGGTAAAAATACATTCTCCAGGTGAGTGTCGAAAACACGTCCCCAGCATACCTCTGACACTGTCCTATAAGTACCGTGCGCTAACCGAATGCGCTACTACGTGACAAGTGCAAACAAAGAAATGGAAATATCCACCAGTTCAACAGCAATTCAGAAGGTGGTATGTTTTAAGTTCGGAACCTCCTGCCCATCAATATCCTAGAAATAATAAAGATAACAAAGTCTTACCTAATTTAAAAAATGAAAATTCATGATGGGAATATTGCTGACGCAAGTAATATGACAATTGTTTTGAGCAAGTAAATTAATATTGTCAACAAAAAGAGAGCTTGAAGGAAGATAATAATAATAATAATAATAATAATAATAATAATAATAATGAGGAGGATGAGTATGAGCATAAGCATGAGTATGAGTGTGAGTATGAGTATGAGTATTATTATGATGATGAGTATGAGTATTAGTATGAGTATGATGATGAGGATGAGGATGAGGATGGTAATAAGCCGGGTCAGTGGCGCAGACGTTAGCGGCAGGTTCGCGTCCTGCAAAGGCTAGGTCGTTTTTTGTGATTGTCCCTTCAACTCTCTCATCATCAATCTATCACCTCATTATTTATAACTCACGGTATAACAACTCTGTCGTATCACGGGATACAGCCGTAAGCAGCTGATGCTCATAATTACACCCGTTAATCTCTCCGAGGCCTCGGAAGATAACGTGTTGTGTGATCATAAATGGCCGATTGGTTAAGAAGAAGAAAGCAGATCCTACAACAAAGACATATTTTGGCTTGAATCTGAATTTGATTCTGCTGATGAACTTGTGGAAACAATGGAACATGTTCACGAATTCTCGAAAGACGACCTCGTCAAAGCAATTAAGAACATGGGAAACTGGAAATCCCCCGGGATTGATAAGATTCATAATTATTGGATTAAGAACTTAACAGCAATACATTCTCATCTAGCAAAGGCTGTTAAAAAATGTTTAAGAAACCCAAAGGAACTCCCGAATTGGCTCACATGTGGCATCACGTATTTTCTTCTCAAAGCGGGAGACAGCTCTTTGGCAAAGAACTACAGGCCCATCACTTGTCTGCCAGTACTGCACGAAGTTATAACTGCAGCCATGACAAAATGTCCAGACACCTACAGAGGAACCTTCTGTTGCCAGTTGAACGAAAAGGATGTCGTAAGGGTTCTTATTGCTGCAAGGAAATGTTGCAACTAAATAAAGTCATCTCGAATGATGTAAAGAAACGAAAGCGTAATTTAAGCATGCCTTGGATTGACTACCAGAAGGCCTTTGACATGGTACCACACGATTGGAGTTTGAAGACCCTGAAGATCTATCGATTTCATCCTAGTCTTATTGAGTTTTGCAAGGCTAGTATGAAGTCGTGGAATACCAGGATACTAATACACAGCGAAAAGGAAGCAGTAGAAACGAGAAGTATTCAGATCAACAGGGGTATTTTTCAAGCACATTCGCTATCCTCCCTGTTGTTTTGCATTAGTTTCATCCCACTATTTAGACCGTTGTCGCAAGCTGACTTTGGTTACAGGCTCCATGGTGATGAAACACCAGTATCACATTTGTTTTTCATGAATGAAAAAGTGAAGTGTTTGCTAAGAATGAACCGATTTTCTTCCAAATGCTGTCTGTCGTGAATGTCTTTAGCAATAACATATGCATGAAGGTTAGTATGCATACAAAATTTAAAAAGACATGAAGCGACGTCAGAGAGCACACTGTGATTCACGCACAAGTTGATATGTGCACTGTGATTCCAGATCATGAGCCAGGTAACACAAATATCTGGGCATTGAAGAATGTGAGACCATCTCGAACGACACAATGAAAGGGAATTCGTAGGGAGTATTACAGAAAAGTAAGACTCGTCTTGCAGTCCGTCCTGAACTCCAGAAATAAAATATCTGCAATTGGTAGTTTAGAGGGGCCTGTAGTCGAGTACAGTTTCAGACTCGTGGACTGGATTCAGCAAGAAATTCGAATCATGGATCAAAAAGTCCACGGTCAAAATCGAAAGACTAGGAAGTGCAAGAAATTTGCTTTATTTGGAACAGCCCACATTTTACGTGAAGAATTGTAGAGGCACCGACCGTCACTAGATCTGCCTAGGTAGCAGATTGCAAGTAGATTTTGTATTCAGCCGACTCATAACATCTTATTCGTGATGTAGAGGTTAATGATGATGATGATGATGATGACGATGATAATAATAATAATAATAATAATAATAATAATAATAATAATAATAATAATTCCTCTTCTTATATCTCGATTGTATAAAAGTTAATAATGTTACTTTTATATAATTGCTATTACAATTGATTCGATTGATCACAAAGAATGATAATGGACATTTCACGTTTCGTAGAAAAATGTAATCGAAACTACACGAATCGACACACTTTCGAGTCTACACGTCCCCACTCTACTGAGCTGCTGCGCATTTGAGCAGAGGATTCGTGGCTAGCGCCGGGGCCAGCGCAAGCAGGAAACGTGTCCACGGCTGGAGCCGCGCCTACCGCCCGCCCGCCCCCTGCCCCAGTCCAGATTCGCAGCGGGGACACCGGCAGTGGCGCCGCCTGACTCACGCGGATGATTCACGCGTGGAGTGGCGGAGACGCGAGGGCTGAGTCAGTGGCCCGGCTCCGATGCGCCAAAACGATTCTCGTTTTTCTCCGGTGCGTTCGCCTGCCCCGCGCACCTCCGCGCGCCGCTCGCGTGCGGCGCACACGCGCGCCACCGCGCGCCCGTGCGATGCGAGCCCGCGGCGGCTGTGACTGGGGATGCGACGTCGATGGCGATGTTTTCGAAACGTCGATTTATTCAAACGGAAGATTTTTTATCATCGATGTTTTGTGCTCCATGTTTTTATTTTTTCGATGATTTGTTACTGAGTGAAAAGTCCCATAATAACATTCTGTAAACTTCCAGTTATAGTAAATAATAACCATAATAATAGTAGTAATAATAATAACAACAATTACATTAATAGTAATAATAACTAATGATGATAACTGTCAGTGCATGTGTTCGAACGCAGTAAACGCTTTTAAACGGGCCACGGACCGTGCAAGAAATCTCCTCCCTCTTCTTCCTTGCCCTAACCCCTAACTTACACACACATAATACATGCACTACACTTCCACACGTCTCGAGAGATCAGTCGGGAGCTTCAAGTTTGTCCCGGCTGCGGCGGTGCTCCACTGAGGGAGATACCTTGATTTAGGAACATTGTTTTCTAACTATTTTCTTTCTACTCTCCTTTCTCGCTTCAGGAAGTGTCCACTGTCGAAACATGTGATGGTCCGACGATCTCAGTCATCTCAGGGATTAGAACAAATGGACACTAACCACAGAACGGTGAACGGCCTACGGTTCTGAAACCATTGTACAATGTTGTTCGTGAGAAGTTTTTTCGAGACACGACATAATTATCGGGTTTGGAGGAAACCTATGAATAACCTTATTTGTAGAGATACTACGTGGTAAACTCTAATAAATCAGGACGTGTAAATTGGAATGCAGGGACAATGTACCGTTTATAGAAAAGGCTAGGTACTATTTGCTGTTTTACAGGACGATTTGTAGAAAAAAGTTTACCTATTATTTCACCGAAGCCGAGAAACCTTCTGATGCGGTTGGAGACTCAAAGCTCTGGGCGAAAGCGTTGATATCACTCCATACCCAGACGCCGTGTCATCCACACGAAGCCTTCTTCAAAGAAGGAAAACTCGGCAAATGTTTATCGATGCACTTCCTGGTATTCTTAACGGCTGGGGGATGACGTATATTGTTAATGCTTCCGTGCATTGTTAACAATGAAAAAATGTAACGTCGGAAAAATGTCCTGTATAACTCCTATTGTAAACCATCGAATGCACTGTATGCAGTCTGGAGTATATGCTATCAGTATTGATGTTTTACAAGTTTCATATTTCTGCCATGACAACTTCTTTTCCATCTGCTGCTGTAGCAGAGTGGCAATATTGTTGCCTTTGCAATATTATTGTCCGGGAGTTTATTGAGTTCGAGTACTGCCAACGGAGGAATTTCGACTCTAACAATGTAGTTGAGGCGAATTCAACCACACTCTGGTGAAGAATTCCAGCGGCCGGCTCCTCTCATAAAATAGATTTCTGTGGTTTCTGACAGCACCACCTTTCGAATGTGGTTGCCAGGTGTCCACTAATTGGGCCGACAGTCCTCTTTTTGTTTTACATTATGTTCACTATTTCTTTTCGCAAAATAATGAACATTTTTTTTGTTCAAAACCTTTATGATGAATTGGTGCGTAATCTAAAGCTGTACAGTCTAAGAGAATAAGGATAGGACATAAGAAAATATAGAATTTAATTGTATTTTTTTTACTAATAAATCCGGCCCATCCTGCCCCGCTTGTCCGCAAATTTTCTCGAAGCAGTCCTGGCAACCCTACTATCAAGATGTTTTCTTTTCTTTTGTCCCCTCCACAGTAACCCTGTGAAGGAGGGGAATTTATTATCTATAAATATTTTTACATTACGCTGCTGCCTTGCGGCTTAAGCAGCTACAGGCGGGGCTTTTTCTTACAACTAACTTACAATCTAGACTTAAAGTTATCTTAATTGCACTTTGGCATTACTAACTTACACTAAAATCATTATTGTAATTCTATTTATTTATTCTACGTAAATTGTTTGTATGTATTGGTACATTATTATTATTATTATTATTATTATTATTATTATTATTATTATTATTATTATTATTTTCTACATTCACACACCATTCATACTATTTTCATTATATACATAACCATTCATTCTTCCCATTCATTCACACTTAACTTCACTACACTCACTGTTCGCCACGGCACTGACTTGACTCAAAGTGTCGTCTATCACGGCACTGACTTGACTCAAAGTGTCACTATCGAGATGTAGTACGTACTATTTTTTTTCGGGAATAATGGGCTCAGAAGCCCGTGGAAGCCAGAGTGTCTCGTTCATACCTCGGCGTGTCGACGAGAGGGTGTTTAATTGAAAATAGTCGCCAGGGAAGTAATAGTTGTTATTGAGGCGGCGATTGATGCTAGGAGGTTTGGACGTGTTCAAGGAATGCTGAGTGCCCGAATTCAAAACCCAGTCGCTCAGCCTCAGCGGCGGCGGCGATGGTGTAACGGTTAGCGTTTCGGACTGTTGTACCCAAGTTGGCGGGTTCAAACCCGATCGAAGCCGTGGATTTTTCAGGGCGAAAAAATCCTTCGTACGCCTTCCTTCGGAGGGGAAGTAAAGCCGGCTGTCCCATGTTAGTAGATTTACTTGCATGTAAAAGATCCTCAAGCCTAAATGACGCCTCTGAGCTAAATTCAAAATCGCCTGTTTCTCGCCCAAGAAATACCTCCTTTCTCTGCTAGTTGGTGAAAGGAGCGTAGCGAAATTTACGTGGTCAGACGGAAGAGCAGGCCTAATGGCCTGAGTCTCGCCACGTAAAATAAGGCTTCAATTCAATTCAATTCAGCCTACTTTGACGCGAGTGGCGCAGTGCTCGGCGTGGGCAGGCGGTGCCTGCCGAAGGCGGAAGTCGCAAGGAGTTCGAGCCACGTCGCGTGCCCCCCCTCCCCCCTGTCACGAGAATCCACTATGCGAGCACCAGGAAGAAGACGGAGAGACGGCGTCCGTCACGCAACACTACCCATTCCTAACGACTCCGGGATTAGAAGTTATTTCTAGGTTCTCTTGGTGCGATGATTCATCGAGTGGAGTATTTGGACCGACACTGCATTAAATGTAGTCTAAAAATGTTGCTTCTAAAGAAATACAGTTTTAATGGAACAGCACGTACTTTTTTGTGTAACTAGTAACGATTGCTTCATTTTATAGTATTGCGCTCTTTAACCTACTAAAACTTCTGCCGTCACTTACAAACATACAGGAAATGGCGTGAAAACATCTAATATTTCGAACAAATGTGTCTAACATTCTTTAAATATTTAATTGTGAAGGGCAAATTTTATTAAGACAAATATGTCTATTATAGTTGTAGGAGGGAGTCAAAAACATTTTAGATTTTTTCTGAAAATCGTACCTTTGCCATTTTTGTAAACATATTTTTATAATTTATTATTATTATTATTATTATTATTATTATTATTATTATTATTATTATTATTATTATTATTACTATTATTATTATTATTGTACAGAACTGTTACAAGTAGTAAGAGAAAAAATGGTTTGATGAGGAGTTTGGGGCAGTTACGTCCAAGCAAATAGTTAGTAGGAATTTCGCAAGAGGCATCTATATTTTCAGCTGTTTGTGGTGTTCCCTGTACTTCGCTTGCTTTTCCACGCCCTAATCCTTTGATAATTCCTTGCTCTGTTTGGTTACTGTATGAGAAACATGTAAACATATTTGAAGAATTGTCACTCAATATCCAGAAGAATGAACATTGTACATTGACCGTGATCTGCCAAAGGGTCACCTCGGGAATATTCGCATTGAATAGGACAGATGCTCCTAAGGAATTCCTCGGCGTGACGACGAGAGTGTTTAATTGGAAATAGTCGCCAGGGAAGCAATAGTTGTTATCGCGAGAGTCCCTGAGGCGCCGGTAGATGCCAGCAGGTTCTTGCCACGTGTTCAAGGAATGTTGAAATGAAGTTATGTTGTCTATGAAACGTGTTCAGTTTTATTGTATTACTAAATAATTCCACAACGCGTGGCAATGCAGTCCCTCACTGAACGATTTTCTGTGAACCGAGTAATGACATTATATTACTACAGTGAACACGACCTTCCGGTGGAACCTCGACGAAATGAAAGTGAAAACCTTTGAAAAGTTTTACCTACACGACCCCTGCATGCAGTGCCTACACAAGTAGTCAAGCTCATTTCTCCAGAGCACACTACAGCCGTCCTTCCTCCAGGGCGTACATGAAAGGAAGGAGGCCTCGCCGTGTTTACGCTCTCGTGCAGACGGGCGAGCGAGGCGCTCCGTCCACTTGTTCGGAAATAATGAACTTTTGCGGCGCGGCGCGGCTGCTGTGTGCCTCGTTGTAGCGGAGCCGAGCGCGGGGCGAGGGCGGGGTGTGTGCGAACAGGAGATGGATGGGAAACCAGAAATCTCCACCACGCAGGGGAAAATAGGACAGGGAAGAGGGAGGGAAAGAGAGGGAGAAAGGGAGGGAGAAAAGAAGGGAGAAAGGGAGGGAGAAAGGGAGAGAGAGCGACAGACAGGGCAGAGACGGAGAGAGGAAGAGAGAAGGAGGGAAAGGAAGAGAGAGGGGCAGAAAGGGAGAGAGAGGGAAAGAGAGGGAGAGAGGGACAGAATGGGAGAGAGAGGGTGAGAAAGAGGGAGAAAGTGAAGGAGAGAGAGACGGAGGAAGGGTGAGACAGAGTGAGTGAGAGAAAGAGAGGAGAGAGAGGGACAGAGGGAGAGGACAGAGGGAGAGAGGAAGAGAAGGGAGAGAGGAAGAGAGGGGAGAGGGAGAAAGAGACTGGCAGTCGCGAGAATAAGTGAGGTTGGGGGGAGCAAAAAAAGCGGAGGAAGAGGGAGGGTGCGCGGATACGTCTGGTGGGGAAAGCAAAAAGACAATGAGGAGGGAGGAGGAGTGCAAGGTCAGGGTGAAGAGCAAAGATCGACGGGCAGGGTAGTCTGCAGGAAGGGGCAGCCTGCAAATTGGAGACGGGCTGGGCTGCCCCATGCGGTGGGCAGGCCTGTGAGGGTTGGGGGCGGCGTGGCAGGAGAGCTGCAAGGGAAAGGAGGGCTGCGGAGCAGGTAAGCTGCGAGGACATGCCTGTGAGGCGGTTGCTGAGCGGGGGTGCTTGCGGACAGAGTCGCTTGCGAGGCGGGGGCACTTGGAAGGTGAAGAAACCTGCGAGAGGGGAAGTCTGCGAGGTGGGGAGGTCTGAGAGGGGGGAGGTCTGCGAGAGTGGGAGGTCTACGAGGGGGGAGGAGGTCTGCGAGGGGCGAAGGTCTGCGAGGGGTGGAGGTCTGCGAGGCAGGGACGTCTCTGAGGCAGGAAGGTCTGTGAGGCGGGCAGGTCTGCGCGGCGAGGACACTGCTGGGCGGATAGGTCTGCCGACAGAGTGGTCTTCACGGCGGGGGCGCTTGCAAGGAGAAACTTGCGAGACAGGGAGGTCTGTGAGACGGGGATGTCTGCAAGGCAGGGAGATCTGTGAGGCGGAGAGGTCCGTGAGACCGAAACCCTGCAAAGGGGGGAGGGTTAGGATGGGAAAGACCGCAGAGTGGGGTGGCCAACGAGGCGAAAACACCTGCAAGGCGCGAAGGCTTGCAGGGAGTGTAAGCTTTCTTTCTTAGGTTTCATGGCGAGGGAGCCCTGTGAGGCTGGGGTGGAAGGTGTTAGCTGTAACGGTGGTGTATCGCAACTGTGCGAGGAGCGTGACCAGGTGAGCGAAGAGGGCGACTGAGTGAGACTATGAGGAGGATCCTGTGGCGCGGTACGACGCTTGGCGAGGCGAGGGAATTGAGGCCGGCGGACGGGGCGGGGTGAGGCGGGGTGGGGCGGGAAGTGGCGCAACAGGGCGCTAAGCAACGGGTGGGTCAGGAGGCGGAGCAGGGGGGTAGCGAGTGGGTCAGGGGCGGGGCAGGGAGTAGCAGGGGGCGGAGCTGGGGACAGGGGGTGTGGCAGTGGGCGTGGCAGTGGGTGTTGCAGTGGATGTGTCAGTGGGTATAGCAGGTGGCGTGGCAGGGGGCGTGACAGAGGCGCAGCAGAGGGCGTGGCAGGGAGCGTGATAGGCGCGGGGAAGGGGAGGGATAGTGGGCATATAAAGGAGCAGAAGTAGGCAGGGGGCGGGGCGGGGGTGGGATTGGTAGGCTGAGAAGGCGAGCGTCGGGGTGCGGGAAAGAACGGGGCACAGGGCGGAGTAGTGGGTGGGGCAGGGGGCGGACGAGGAGGTGTGGCAGGGGGAGTGGCAGGGGCGTGGCAGGGGACGTGGCAGGGGGCGTGGCAGGAGGCGTGGTAGGGGCGTGGCAGGGGGCGTGGCAGGGTGCGTGGCAGGGGCGTGGCAGGGGCGTGGCAGGGAGCGGAACAGGGGGTGCAGGGGGCGGGGCAGGTGTGGGATTGGTAGGCTGAGAAGGCGAGCGTCGGGGTGCGGGCAAGAACGGGGCACAGGGCGGAGTGGTGGGTGGGGCAGAGGGTGGACCAGGGGGCGTGGCAGGGGAGTAACTGGGGTGTGAAAGGGACATGGCTGGAGCGTGGCAGGGGGGCGTGTCAGAGGGGCGTGGCAGGGGGCGTGGTAGAAGGCGTGGTAGGGGGCAGTGCGGGGGGGGGGGATTGGTAGGCTGAGAAGGCGAGCGTCGGGGGTGCGGGCGCGCGCCGCCTGAGACCCTAGTCCTCTGCTCCAGAGAGAGCCCCTTCTCCCGCAGAGTAACTCGAGAGGCCCCGGATGTACTGGAGGAGCTCTGCGTCGGGAGGCGCGAGGTGGCTGTGGGACGCGCTTAAAGAGGTTGGGGCGAAAGTGAGGTTACAGTAGCTAGGGATTGCACAAGCAGTATAGATAGTGATAAGGTTTCACGACTTGTTAATAACAATGGTAATTGTGCTTGTATAGACGGCGCTGACAATTTTTTTTTTTTTTTTACTTTTCTCATAACGTTCTATATTCCGCGTAGTTGGGGTTAAATCAAGAAAAGGAATACTACCTCATTTTATATATCAAAATCAGTGTGGGTTTTTTGAACTGACGTTTGAAGATACTCTTTTGGAATGAATCTCTTCATCCAAATACAAGAAATAATGCACTTAAAACCCTTTCGCGGTTGAGAAAATGGCATGTGAAGATAACTACAACACTTTTCCATAATGTCATCTTTCACTATAAACTGAAAATATCACTTTTAGAACTACATCTTGATTTACAACCATTGCCCTTGCATGGCGCTGCGTTCGACATGCTCAAATCTACTATAAAGTTATCGTCCACACGTCAAGAAACATATAAGTGTGACATAAATATTAAAAAAATATGTCCTCACAGAACTTGTATCGTACCTCCTCTTCGAAATTTGCAGTCAATATGCCGTGAAGCCTATTCAAACCTATTCAAGGGGAAAAAATCTACCGCTACCCGCTCGCTCCTCTCATCATTTAACAAAAGCCGTATGAACGTATACTTGTAATAAGAAGCGAATGAGAACCTTCAGGCGCAGACCATATTACGCAATGACGGTCGATGTTGAAAAAGAGCCCCACCCAACATTGGCTTCGTGTCTGTCCACTGGTGGAAGCGAGATGGGAGAATCGCTGGTGGACAGCGATGGTGGCCGCAGCTGAGCATCGCACGGGGTGCAATGCGCGTGGCGGGTGGGGGTGGAGGCGGGGGTTGTGGTTGTGGTCCTGTTGGCCGTTTGGGGGGGGGGCAAGGGGAGGTAGACGGGTAGAATGTCGCAGAGGCCCTTCCAGCGCCCCTTTGCTATCCACCCGGTGGCTCCCCTCTTCTCCCCTCTTCATTCCTCTCCAGGCTTAGCACAGTGGATGAAATTCCAAGATCGTAGTGAGCAAAATGTTAACAGTACGTGATGTTCGCTGATTGATTAATTCGTGATTCCTTGCGCGTCAACTGCTTTGGTCGTGTAGGAAATGTGCATGTAATATCCTGGGAGGTGGCGGTGTTCCTCCTGCGCTGGAACGGGAGAGTCGGTGTCGACCTACACGTCCACTTGCGGAGCTTTCCTCTCCAGGTATCTCTTCCATTGTAACACAACACCCATCCGGGACAAACTCTGACACAAGCTGTGACACTAGCTCTAAGCTTCCTACCAGTCCCTCGACATACGAGGAATTGTAGTGCATGTGTGCGATAGAAAGAGGAGAGGAGAAAGTAAGGTTGTCGGAAGAAAGCTTGCAGGCAATCCACGTCACGTTTGTTTAGATTTTTTACGTCGTTACATTCGTCTGACGTTGGTCTGGATTGCTACAGTAATGGTGCTATGTCATCTGTTTTTTACCAGAAAATCTGACTTTAGTTATCCTGAAAACGGCTGAACCGACAATGGTGCTGATAGGCGACACAGGAACTGTAGATTACATACTCACAACGGCTGACATTACAATATCTGAGCGATAAAAACGAATAGGGTACTCAGGAAATCTGTGGAGAACATTTTGTTGCATCTCGTAAATACTGTTTATAGAAAGTACCGTTAAAATGCAATTAAAATTGATGAAATTAGCAAAAATGCATTAATAATATGGACGAAAATGTACAAAAACCCTTATTAGTCAAATTCCACAAAAAATGCAAAAAAAAAGGCATATGAAAATGGGTCATTTCCTTTTGTCACAGCATAAAATTAATTAATACACTAAACAGCATTGTTCTATAGGGAATAGAAAAAAATGACATTTGATAAAAATCCGACCCCTATCATGCGATGCGACAGAGAAAACCTGAAATGAAGTTTGAGTTAATCATGACGTTTAA
The DNA here is from genome assembly GCA_038098605.1 of Gryllus longicercus. Classification (NCBI taxonomy): domain Eukaryota; kingdom Metazoa; phylum Arthropoda; class Insecta; order Orthoptera; family Gryllidae; genus Gryllus; species Gryllus longicercus. Next base: position 54,082 of record JAZDUA010000833.1, read on the forward strand.
CGTTTTTGTTGGTAGTGGAATGGCAATCTTCGCACGGTTGAAAATAGGCAAAATCATGTAAATAATTTACTAAAAATACTTCATAGGAGTACTGTTAAAAATATTTGGTAATGTTATACAATGACGGTCATAACTCAAAATCAGTATCATTACTCAATCATAGTGTGGGGAGGAAAAGTATTGGAATTACTTCACCAATAAGGTTTCAAGTGTTCGGTATAAAAGGCGTGTAAATTATTTTGAGCTTTAATTTCGTAAACATGCCAGAATGAATATATTTAGTACTGTGTCAAAAATGTTTAAGATCGGCGAGGATCTGTGAAGAGATATACTCAATTTTCTATCCGAAAACCGCAATGTCAGTATGTATGTATGGAAGTGTGTAACTCTGCATCACAATCAGATTTGACGTGTTTGAGCTGTAACTTGGTAAATACGCCAGGAGTAGTATCTGGTTATATCGTTCCGTACATTTATATTAATTTAGGTATTTAAAATTTTGAAAATTCATTACATGAAACCTTATTAACCTTAAATTACATGTGACATTTTCAAAATTTCTGGAAAATGGCAGCAATTAGTGCTTTATCTTTTAACACAAGGAATTGCAGTTATAAATATGGTATAGTAGCAATTTTCGTTAAAACATCTTAAATTTTTGAAAATTGTAAAGTTTCAGATTTATTTTTGAACCTTTCCTACACGTTTAATAGTAAAAACAGATATTTCCTTCTCAATGTAATTTATCGCTCGTATTTTTATGTTTGGATGATGTCATGCAATTTCTTTTTAAAATCTGAGTAATTGTTAAGAGTTACCAAGAGAAGGAAAAGTTTCGATATATCGCTCATTTTCACTAGTTTCAGTTGTGCTGGCGCTGTAGTCCATGAACTATAATCTATTTGTAATTTCGGTTGCCATTTATTGATTTAATCAGTAATGTAGGAAGACAGTCTCTTGTTTATATTAATCTCATATTATTTATAATTTTTATTAGTTCCTTCTCGCTCGTCGTTGTCATGGGCAGGTTCGCCTGAGACTCTGGGATCGGCAAGTGGTATAGACTGAATCAAAGAAATGTTTTGAATGCAATTTTTAAACAATAATCATTTCAAAAACGGCTTCTAATTTTTTCTCTAAATTTTCTTCTCTTATGTAGGTAAAAAAGAGCGGTAAAAAATCCCTTTTCCCTAGTCCCTTTTCCGGCGACCTCACTGTATTTCGAAAATTGCAAGGAGTTAACATGGCAAAACTACAAATTTAAAGATAGAGATTTTTGTTATAAATGAAACATCTAAAAATCGTATTATTAAAAAAATGTGTACATTTTTTAAATAGTAATTTTTGTGTAATTTATGCTTAAAGCCAATGCAAATTATTTAAAAATGAAATAGTGGGAAAAAGAATTTGATATTATTGCATCGCTTGTTAGCAATTTTACTCCATTTATTCCAAATTAGTACCGTACGATATACTACTCCATACGAATCGTCATAAGTAACGCAGTATTGCAGTATTACCATTTTGAATATACTAGTACTTCTTTATTTGAAAGTAATGTTTATAAAATATTATTTTACAATTATATATGGAGTCCGAACTGAAATTTGTTTTAAAAATACTTCATTTTCCGCCCTTGTTCTCTAGGTTCACTGAACTGCTTACGTTGCAACTGCTCGTATTACTAAATCAGTGAGAATGTTTCGTGAGGTGAGTGCGGACCCCGGAGTGGTTAAATATTAGAAGGTTTTAGTCTCGTTCCATCGAAAGCGAGGACGACTGCGGCCGTCCCCTTGTCCTCCGCTGCGCTATCGACCATGGCGCCCTCAGTTGCGGGCATCGACCGGCGTGCTGCCCCTGTCCTCACTCGCTCGCGCCTCCGAGGCATTAACGCACTCGCGGCCAACTCGTCCAACCCTCACTTCCTTCATTTCTCACCGAAGTCTGAGTGCCGTGTGCTATTAACACAAGGAGACAATAAACTCATCATTTAGTACAGAGGCGAAGCAATTTAAAGCGTGTTCTCCCTTTTAATTAACGCCAAATAATACATAGTATTTACATTTACAATGTATTAAAAAATTAACCCAAACAAAAAGTTGAAGGTAAGAGAGAAAACACTCGCTGAAGGAAAAAATGTATTTTTGGGGCAGTCACTAGTAAACGTTGTTACTTTTAAGCATGCACAGCATGCTAAATGTTCATTTTTTAGCACTAGTGCTAAAAGTGCGCCTATTCTCAAATGTTCATATAAAACTGTAAATGCAACTACGAAAAGAGAATACTATCATCTGACCGCATCAGCTACTACTCATCTTAACGTAATACAATATTTTATTAAGTGATTTATGTCCATGAATTAAAATAAAATCAATGTCAGTCATGCTCTCTCTAAAAAAAAAGAATGAATGACGCACGTGGTAAAAGTGATTCAATTTAGCTCGGCCTATCTGTCACGCGTTGCAACCTACCCTATTCGTCAAATAAAACGTCAATCAAAATGTCAACGATGTAACGGAATGTTATGTATGGATGAGAAATTTAGATTAAAAAGGAAGAAATAAAATTTCGGTTAAATGCTACAGAAATGAAGTTTTGAAGACCTTTTTAGTACACCCTATTTGATAGAATACCTAACAAAGAGATCAGGCAGATTATTAAGATGTTATAAACTTATTGACGATGTTATACAGGTTTCTCTCAACTTTTGCTGATGCAATTAAATTATTTTGTAGGGAACAAACTTATCCTATGATGTCTAATTATTTAATGTATTTTTTTTTGTCCAGTGGTTAGATTATTTTTATCTCTTTTGGTGTGATTAATTTATCCTTTGGGATATGAATTGATTTCTTTTGATTTGGCATTATTATTTTTTTTTGTTGTACTAGTATAGGTGTATATTCTATAATGTTGGCTGGTTGATCATCTAATTCTAATTATGCATTATTGGGTGGTTTGCGGGCTGTAGCTCAAACTATTTCGTATGAAGTTAGTATGGCATTAATTTTATTAAGATTTATTATTTTGGTAGGTGGTTTTGGAATTAATTTATTTTTTGTTCATCAGTTGTATATTTGTTTTTTTGTTAATATTCCTTTATTTTTTTGTTGATTTTCTTCTTGTTTAGCTGAAACTAATCGTACTCCTTTTGATTTTTCTGAAGGTGAATCTGAAATGGTATCTGGTTTTAATGTTGAATACAGAAGAGGTGGTTTTGCATTAATTTTTATGGCTGAATATTCAAGAATTTTATTTATAAGAATGACTAAAGATTTATTTCAGGATTATGTTTCACTTACTTATATATGGTTTGCCATTTTTACTCAATTCGAACACTGCAAATGCTGGTGTATGATTTTAATTTTCCTTCACCGTTAATTTTACTAAATAAATAACATATTTCATGAAATATATAACATTAGTCATTGTCTTCTCCTGAGAGTAAAAGTACACAATATTAATACATTTTTCATTAAAGAAGTTATATGTTTGTTTTAATTTGCACAACCAATGCATGTTATTAATCAGGCATATAATCTCTGTATGTATACATTTGAATATCTATTAATGGTCTTGACTTGAAAATTTATTTACACTTGCCACCCAAATTCTGCTTTCTGCTGTGCCACTATTTTCCAGAAATTCAGTGTACGTCACGGACAAAATACTAATCGTACGCCTTTCCTCAATAACTCACTTTCCATTGTCACTGAAAAATTTTGTATTTCATTTTCAAAGAACATTTTTTATGGAATTAGTAGCATTTTGAAAAGCATTTTCTAGCTCAATCTAATGCACTTCAAATTGAAACACTCGGCATTGGATAACAGAAAATTAGTTCTACGTAACTTTGTTCTTTGAAAGGAATATTGAAATGAGAAACAATAATTAAGTAAAACCAATATAATATGTTTGCCTCGTACCTTGTTATTCTCTGTTCTGGTAATTTTTCAATCATGTAGACACGAAATAAATTAATGGAATTCCAATACTTTTAATTACAAACATATTTCCATCAAAAAATGTATACGAGTTACCCTCAGTGTAAACAAAAAAATAGCTAGTCCGTTAGTTCTCGTGTAATATTTTCATTACGAACAAGCTATTCGCATTTAATGTATATTAAATTGGCGCAAAATGGACTCAGTTCCCGGGGCGCATCAGACATGAAATGAAACAGCTTTTCTCCGTGATTACACAAATTGTCTCAAAAATATATTCATACAACACGTTTTTGTAACTAAATGCGACGCACTGTTACGCCAAATATTAGCGTTCTCTGCAGTCGGTTAAATTACCAAAGTGTATCTCATAAAAGCGTTGAGCATGCCTGCGATATCGGACGGCGCGGCAGGGTGTTTTGGGGAATAATTTTCGTTAAAGACCCTCGTTTACGTGCAGCTAAGTGAGCCATTACCCTCCGCGCATCTCCGTGGAACACAAAGGGGCGATGGAGCGACTCCGTGCGGAGGATGGTGCTAGGAAAGAGGAGGTGAAGCTGGTGGGGAGAGATGGAGCGATGACAAGGGAAGAGGACATGGAAAGGAAAAGAGACGAAAATGGAAATGAAGGTGAGAGTAGATTGAAAAAGAAACTGGCTAATGTACACGAACGAAAACCGATATTGGAGATTCTTTTCTTCCAACCATGTTTGGCAACACTTTGCAATATGCATACACACACATACACACTTACACATACACGCGCATACACAAAGAACAGATTCGTAAATTTACGACATTGTAAATATATGCAAATGGTGTTACACGTACCATTTTTAATCTTATCATACGTTTATTTAGTGATATATTTCTACACGAATGAGATTTTTTTTATTATTCAATATAGTTTCATTCAAGCCGATCTTGGTGCTGCAAGTAGACTTAACTGAAGCATAAAACAAAGGCGAAAAACAGAGACAGAGTGAGAGGGATTGAGGTAAAGTGAGAGAGAGGGAGTGAGAGAGAATGAGAGAGAGTGAGAGAAAGAGGAATGACATATAGACTAAATGTATGCAGAGAGAAAACTGAAAAAGATGACGGATAGCATTTGGTAGAGAAAGATCATAAAAGAGAGCGAAATAGAGGAGAATGGTGTGGAACTGAGAAAACGCAAATTATAATTTAAAAAAGAATATCCTACGCGAAATTTAGGAAAATTGAGAAACATTTCCCTCTCTGGGGGAAATAATGACAATGAAAATACGAAATGGAGGAATGACATCAGGTGTGACAACAGCGCGCAAAAAGTTTCCCACAGACTTCCGCCCTCCGCAATCGTCTCGTTTCAGCGGCGTATCTTCCCTGGAGAAAAGCGCGGCAGCGTTTCAACAGGGCCTGTCATTTGTTTCGAGTTCAAAACGAGCCGCCGGCTCCACAAGAATTGCTCCCATTATACTGCAAAGGCTAAATTGTGCGGAACAATTTAGAATTGTGGCGCGGGGGAATGAAATACCTCTAATGATACGGCACAGAATGAAGAGCTCTTAACGACAGGGGTAGGAATAGCTGCGTGCAAATTTAGTGCAGCAGATAATGAATGAATGACGCGCAACGGAATTTACGGTCTCGTATCACTGGAGAGTACGATATAAAATTCCCCCTTCTTCGTACGCACGTGCTTGACATGTCTATACAATGCCGTTGATCGCTGTTGTTTGGTGATTACAATGATCACATTACGAAAGTGTCAGTTATCTATAATATTTTTGAAGCGTATCAGAGCAATCTCTTTAGAATAATTTCAAAGGATTGTACATTTTACTTCAAATCGTTTCGTCAGGTTGTTATCTGTGTCTTTAAGCAAGGGAAGTGAACAAACGGGAAGAAAAACCTCATGCTGTTCTTCAGGATGCACTGCAGAGCAAGATGTCGAGTTGAATTAAAAAAGCCTTCTTCGGATTTGTTACTACTATTTTACATTATCTGGTTCATGTTAAGAAAAATGTTTTGCGATTAGAAATTGCTTTTAATTGATTTCTCAAATAAATATAAGTAAAAGCAGGACACATTGGAACTAAAAAAATGGAAAGTTTTCCTACAAGTTTCGTAATACCATGGTATTTTACTATAGGAAGTTATGGTTTTGCCGAGGGAGAGAGCGTTAGCAATATCGTATTTAACTGAAATGTTAATGTACTCCCACGATTAAATCTCTTTAAATATGAATTTTAAATATTATTATCTTGCATAAAGGCAATTTTTAATATTTTGAACTAATTCTATTAGTTCACATGGTAAATAATTACAAGAACAATACGAAACACCGCTTTAAGGGGTGGCAACATTACAGTAAGTAACAGGTTAATTTCTTTTTCTAATCATCCTATAGTTCACTAGTTGTTCACCCCAAACCCACCTCTTAACCATGGGGGTACAGATACTACAATTTGATAAGCCCTGATTATTTCATTCTTTATAATCATATCATTACACATAAATGTTACAGTGGGAAACAAAGTTAGAATGGACACCCCTTTAAAATTGTAAGGTCTACCAGCATTCTTCTAAACAAGAGCTAAAGTGATGAAACTAGTGGTGCTACAACAACACATACTTTCCGGCCATATTACAATGTTATTGTTATGTACGACGTATATGGCTTCATAAATAGTATATATGCTTCATTAATTTCAAACAGAATTTACCTAGAAACTGCTAACTTTTAAAAAATATAAACGACATTTTTAGAGAGATAATTTTGTACAACAGACTTTGTGAGAAGCAAACATGTCTATCTTCAATTTTGAATTTTGAATTTTGTTTGTAATTTTCGAAAAAAAAACGAACTATACCCCAAAATGGGACTATGGACCTTATTTCTTACCGTCACTTATTATATACGTGGAGAAAATTTAAAGAAAAAACTTGAGCGATATTTGAGAGGAAAAGAACTGTAAATTTCAATCACAAGTTGCGCAAAAACTATTCTTTTTTTTTTTCAAAAAATTCTCCATGACCTTTTTTAAGTAGCTAATTTTGTACAAAATTCTCTTAGGCCTAAATCTCTATCTTAAATTTTGTTGTTTTCGTTTATTTTTTCGCAATTTTCGAAAAGTGTTGGAAAGACCTGCACCATTCTCATAAACTTCCTTTCAACAACAAAATTTAATTAGTTAAAATTTAATTATTGGAGTAATTTTATTGAAAATTTTGAAAGGTCCGGGAAGCTAAATGTGAAGTAGCCCAAAATTATAATATCGGTTTCAAATTCCAGGAGCCGTGACATCAAGCAGAAAGATTGGCCAATTTCAATTTTGGGGAAAATAGGTTGAACTGTTTATGAGTTACCTTTGTGCACAGACGTACAGACGTTTCGCCGTCATTCGATTTTTCGGTCTGGAGGACGCATAAAAACGAATTCTGGCTACACCACGTAATAGAGAAATTTGTTTTCTATATTTAGCAACACAAGTTATCCACTTTTTCGATACCAGGACCCGGCAATAAGGGTTTTTGTGCCGAATATACCCCTTTTTCCGGTGCACTATTACAATGTTTTTTCTTCTTACGATAGTAAGTGCGACAAAGTAAAAAGAAGGAGATATCCAGTGAAGTGAGATGACAACATTAAAAAGCGCAGGAGGATTGAGAAAGCGAAATATGAAAAATAACAGTCATGGGATCTGCGATTACCATGAATGAAAAGAGCAAGGAATGAAGAAGCAGGTAAACTGCATATACGTAACGAAGTAATGTGACCTATCACTTCTGGCAGTATATGAGTCATACAAGAAGGCACAGGAGACCATCTTAAAATTAGCTATAGAGCAGGTGCTATAGAGCAAAGGATATCTATCGCATGAAAGTCTTACAGTCGGCCATGCACAGCTCGGCTCACATATTGTGCAGCAGTTCTGTAGGAAGGTGGTTGACCACTCATCCTATAATCCGGATGTCTCTCCTAGCGATTTCCATATTTTCTTGCATCTCTAGAAATTCCTAGCGGCCAGCACTGAGCGTATCAGAGTGATGTAGAGTTCCAGGTAGCTACCAAAAACTGGCCCTATCCCATGCGGCAGATTTCTACGACACAGGAATACAAAGGTTGATCCCATATTATGCCTCAGTTCTGGAAGTAGATTGATTGATTGATTGGTATTTATGGATGCGTCATCAGCCAAGGTCATAAGTGCAGAGTATATTTTATCGCGGGACGTTCCTCCGCTGGTTAGTGTTATCCAGTGCCGGCCTATTTGGCTGGACGGTCTGCTTACGGGGTTTTACCCAAGCAGGCATCTCCATCCAGTGGAGCACTGCCCCAGTCAGGACTAGTACTAAGCTCCCGAGGGGCTATCGGCATGTGTGGTAGAGCAGTGCATGTAAGTGGGTGTTTAAGGGGTGAGGATAGGGCAAAGGATGTAAGGAAAAATCGCATATAGTCCGCACCCCTTTTGTTACTGCTCCCGCAGTAGCCTGGTGTTAATTGCCTAGTGTAAAAAATCGTAGTAACAATGAAAACTGGAAAAATAATTCAAAATGCGCTATATTTACTACCATAAAGTTGTTCTACACAATGTATTTTTAACTTTTTTTTGACAACATAAGGGAACTTACTAACAGGACGCGCCACGTGTAAATCCTATATAGAAGGGTATCACTGAGGATTTTAGTGATCTATTTTGCATGTTTTCTTTTTCAGACATACAGCTTCGCCGCGCGTCGATTCTCGCCTGCAGCAACGGTCCAAGCAAGTAAAGACGTCCTTGAGTGAAACTGAAAGTTAACGGGCACGAGTCTTCCGTTGCATAATCGCTCTCATTACCCTAGGTCTGCGCTGCATGGGGTACGAGAGGCCGTTAGTTCTGAGTGCTCCCGCGCCGCCGCGCCAGTAGGCGAGCATTGCGTAGGATCATTCCAGTCGCTGTCTACAGGCCTTTGCCCGGCAGGCTACAATTCAGTTCGACATTTGCAAGCTAATGCCGGTCTTTAGTTGCGGGTTAGACGGATTTATTGCACTGTTCGAGATAGTAGGTTGATAAGAGCTGCTTAAGCAACCTTTATTTTTAACGCAGAAGCTGGTTTTACTAAGAGTAAAACAATCGTAATAGGACAGGTGTTCATTACGTAAAGTTGCTCTAAGTGAAGAAAAAAAATGTTAACAACTCAAAATGATACATTTATCACAATAATGAGATGACACAGCCAATTAAGCAAAAAGGATTTTTTAAACTAAAAATTAATTACCTACCAGAAGGATCCAGTTTTTCGTGGAAACCTCACTGATTAGAATCTTTTAATGTCGTTATTATCCTTGATCCTCACTTTTATTGTTGTAGATCACCGTTAAAATTCACCATGTAGAGAGAAAATATCCCAACGTCAATTATAATAAATTAGCGCTTTTGTGGAAGAATGAGTAATAGCAAGAAGATTGAAATAATGCCTGCTAGAGCTCGCGTGTTGGTAATTTAATAATGAACGCGCGAGGAAGAATAAATTCAGATCACTGTCTGCAAGAGTATGCTCTTTGTTTATATAGCTTTCTAGTGAAATACTGTCGAATCTGGTTTCTGCAGATAGCATGAATAAATTGACTGGCGTTTGAAAAAAATCCCATTAGTCTTCCTTCCAGAAAAAAACATCACTGCGAAATGTCTAGCTAATATTCCAGTACATTATCCACCGTTTGAAATTTATGCAACCAAAATTCTCCTGCATCAATTTTGGAATCCTTTCATTTTCAGGCGACGCCATCAATCAAAATACATCACGTACATCATCAATTAAAGTATAAAATTTCAAGAAAAATAAAAACCAAAATTACTGCAGGATTTAATACGTATCTCTTCTCCTTGCTCTCACCAACACCAATGCTCCGATATTCACATTTAAAGAAAACAAGACCAGAAAATGATCTGGGTAGAGATTATGTAAGTAAATAGGAAGTACGTTAAATATTAATTTACATTATTTTGTGTACAGGAAAGGACTCTGGAGATGTTCATTTGGGCAGCACTCACGCTCAAATTCTACCCTCCCATTAGTTTTCACAAAATTAATAAGATAAAACACTCGGTGCGCTTATACATTTCTGAATTAATCTCTTCCAATTCCAAAAGTACCAACAACGATGTGCCATGTCAATCACTATCTATAACAGATGTGTCTTCCGAGCACGATTGTATTAAGTGCCGATATATTCAAAGCACAAATAGGAACTCATGTGCCGACGCCGTGACTACCTAGTAATCCCAGTTCCATTCAAAGCGAGACGTGGCTGGCGGCATTAACTGCCGTCACTGCAGTGCCTAGGTTCGAGTACCGACGGTGGCAGGATTTTCGACACTAGATTTTTAGGTAGATGGAGTTCAGTCGCTGTCTGGCGGGAATTCTTGTTGCCGGCTGCTCTGATCGGTAATTATCTGTGGTATTTCACCAGACGAATGCCCTAACAAACGGGCCACGGAACACGCGCGAACTTTCCTTTCTCTTCCTTGTCCTCTCCTGATCCCTTACTTACATTAACATGCACTACAGACGTGCCGGGAGATTAGAGCTTGTCCCCGTTGGGGTGGTGCCCCGCTGATGGGAGATACATGGTTAGGGAAAACCCGGCAAATCTACGTTAGCTCGGTGCCGGATCTCACTATCCAGCGTGGGAAGAACACCGCCACCGCCCAAACAGAAACATGTACTACATTTACGGGAAGAGTGACCATTGTTGTTGCTGCTGCTGCCGCTCCCGGAATCACTAACAACAAACCAACACAGTTTTATTTTGTTGGACCGATTTCAATTCAAGTAAACCAGCCGACAAGCGGACCCAAGCGCGTTAAATTACACACGCAACAGTTTCGCTCCCACGTGCTCCCGAAAGACCGCCTCCGCTGACGGCGCCCAGGGCAGAAACAAAACGCGCTCGATGCCGCCGATAAGCCAAATTGGTTGCCTGCGGCGGCGAGCAGAGCGCGCCACTGTTCCCCGAGTAGCACGGGCTGCGTAATCAAACAAATGATGGCGTTTAATGAACAGTAAATAGTGCCAGATATGGGAACGTCCAGCTGCTCCTGTTTGAGTTGCAATTATATCAGGGCACAGCGAACGTGGCTTCCGGAAAACCCAAGAGATCACGGTTGAAACAAATGACTGGTCTGCGTCGGCCACTCGCTCTATGTCGCTGGTATCGCAATGATAAATGACGGGCGTTGAGAGCAAGCGCACAATGAAGTGCTACTCACAATGTTGGATGTGGGATTTCTCTTGGCTGTTGTAAACGTTCTTTGAGTTCAGCATCAAATTATTTCAATTTTAGTCCTTCATATTTATAAAACTGCTCGTAATGACTAGAGCTCGGAAGATTAGGCATTTATTTTTACTACAACACGTACGCGAAAAGGCATTGGCTGAAATATGCGGCGAAAGACATGTAATGTAAACAAGTGAACAATAAATTAAGAATACGGAAGTAGTCAAGTAATTTTAAATAATGAAAATAAATCGGTTACACCATCGGTGGATTGGATCTTTATCCAATTTACGCACAAGGCAGTTTAACTTACTTCCTAATGGTTTCGTAAATTTCATCTTTATGACACAGAATTTGTTTTGCATGAGATGTCTCTACTAAATGCTAGAATGGATTAGTATTCCTCGAACGGCATAAGCGAAAACACTACTATTGTTTTCGTACATCAAATTCGTGCAATCGGCAGCACTGAGCCGAACCGTGTATATCTTCGAGAACCCTCTTCTCGAAACGGGCTCAAGGGCTACTCAAGCGTAGGATGAGATACGTCGTGAGAAAGAAAGTCAGTCGGCGTCAATGAAATAAATCCAAGCATCTTGGCTGGTATCGTCTCGCATTCTGGGAGCATTTTAACACTTCCTGGTCTTAGAGATCGCATTAAACCACCTATTCAAAGACCCTCTGCTGGCAGAGAGAGGTAAAACGCGACAATGACCACGTGTAGTCCAGGTTTGCACAGACGTTTCCGGATTGACTGAAAACGGTGTCAGAGGGAAAAAGAAAAGAATGGCGAAAAAGAAAAAAAAGATCTACATAAGACAAAATACTTTAAATAAACAACGGAATTTAAAACAGGCAAAATGAAGATTTTCTAAAACAATTCCAGATGCACAGTTCAGCCATTCCTGTGTCAAGCAGGAACATTTTGTCATACTTCGGAATATTTTGTCGCGGACCGCGTACGATCTTTCCTTCCTCTTCCTTGCCGTATCCTCATCCCTTACGTACAAACACGTACCCTTCCATGCCACACTACCACACACCAGAAGTCGCCAGTGGGGAGCTTAGAGATCACTGCCACGTTCTATGATAAATCGTACTATACAGCTACCACGTTCTATGATAAATCATGCTGCTCAGTTACCACGTTCTATGATAGATCATGCTGCACAGTTACCACGTTCTATGATAAATCATGCTGCACAGTTACCACGTTCTATGATAAATCATGCTGCACAGTTACCACGTTCTATAATAAATCATGCTGCACAGTTACCACGTTCTATGATAAATCATGCTAATGACCATGGAAAATGACGCTCCCATTATCACGAAATATTCAGTGAATCTACGTTGTCTAGAAAACATTCTCGAAAGAACTGCGGAGTCAGGACGTTTCCCTCCAAAAAGGGGCAGCGAGGAAAGCGACAAATCGCGAGCATTGAGGTGATCGCTGGCTTGATCCCGGGGCGTAGAGTGTCTGGATTATCGCGATCCGTCGTTGCTCCCCAAGGAGCTAGGTAGCTGGCGCGGACGCAGTCATTTCTCTCGACGTTGGGGGTCTCGAGGCAGCACTCGAGTGGGGGAAGTTAGGAGACGAATTGTTTTGCCTTTGCACCCCGCGCGAGCACTCGCAAGACGCACTCACGAGAATGACGCGTCGTAGGTCGAGATCATTTTATCGATTATCACGGCGTACAAATTGCGAAGCAAATTGAATTGGTGATGCCAAGGCGATTCTGCCAAATTGAGTTGGTGATTTTGAAAGGAAAATAAAACCACTTTTTTGTAAAAAAGTTGAGATATACATTTTCTTTGGTATTCTTTAAACTTAAGATCAGTGTAAAAATTAAACTTGTCCAGCTTAAAGTATGCGTTTTATTGCCAATTACAATTTCTAATGACTGAAAAAAGCACACGGAAAAGAAGTAGTATCTAAAACTCATGCAGAAGACTTCAAAACGTAATGGTCGAACTGTTTTAAGTAAACAATCAAGTCTCTTACTCGTCCTGGGAGTCTTCATTGTGAGCCTGGTGTGACGTTTTCCAAGTAAAGCAGATAACGTGTGATAGAGAATATTTTCTTAGAGACATATGAGTACATGACGGGCTTGTCAAGTACTCATTCATGTTGGCGAAAGGGACGCACGTCCAGATTTGCCTTTCAAGAAAGTTTATGCCTCAGCTGTTTTTACTATCAACAGACAGAAAATAACCAATGTTAAAAAAATAGTAAAATGCTTCCCACACGAATATCTCCTACCAGAAACTATTGATATTGCCCTAGACTCAAGTGAAAATCGATGATGAGTGATTGCTGATGTATTAATGTAGCAAGAGTATTTTTAATGTTCACATACCACAGTTTGTTGATTCACATCACTGTATATTTATTCTATGATTATTTTGTTTCATAAGTACAAAAATAAATAAATGAAAAATTAATTTTTTAATATTTCATAATTATTTTATAAAGAAAATAAGTTCAGCGTATAAAAGTGGTTCTGTACATCCCACAAATGCAAATTTAAAGTTATAGAGTAGCCCAAGCAATTAGTAGGGACTAGTTTTACAACGAACTTAAATGTCCCAGATGCCAACTGTGGATATTATTAAGTTTTGTCAAGAAGATGGACATATAGCTAAGAGGGGGCCATTCAATTATTCCAATTTTATGTTTGATATGCTTACTGAAAACATGTTTTAAATTTAATTCAGAGCTAGGAGGAAATCGATTTAATGATCTAGGCATTCAAGAGTTTTTCTTCTTACTGAATAAAATAAATGTAAAAGCATCCAATTGTTTAATAAAATATCAATATTTACTTTACTGTCAAAAGAGGGTTTCTACTCTTGGGGGTGAAGTCAACAGTTGTAAGAGACAGTACTTACAAACCACTGCAATATTTGTATTGGATTAAATCTATTTTCGTCGCTGTTTCATCGAAGATACAGCTCTGCTACCAAACTTATTTTGTTCGCAACCAGAAATTTATTTACATAGAGTATGGACCAGGTACTAGTATAATTCTGGTACAACTAGAAATGATGACTCAGAAGAAGTTTAAACAATATATTTAAAAAAAATATATTATAATATAGGTAAAAAAAATCCCTTCAAGAAATAAAATGTCATTTACTTCCGAATCAGAAACGTGAATAGTGTTATTGAAAGTTCTCTCAGTATGGAATTTAACTTAAAAACGATTTTTTCCTCCTATACTAGTGCAATGATTACGTAAATTCCATTCAACAAAAGTGAAGGTCGAGGATTGAGCAAATCTCCGAGGATTATCTGTACAAAGGGAGTTTTGATTTCAATGAATTGGCCTTGAAAAGGAACGCGAAATGAAGTTTGTTTATTCCCGATCGTTTTATTAATTTGAATCACAAGACCTTTCTTCTAAAAATACTCGTATATTTTACATGCATTTAAAGGGAAGAAGCATTTTTTCGTGCTAGTCGCTTTGTAGTTGAACCATCAATCTGCATATCCATCGATCTTATCCCTTCTTGTTGCATCGATGTCATCTCTTGGAAAGCAACGTGAATGCTGCGGTGTCGCTTTTGAAACACGCTGAATGACGCTCGATAAACGAAATTAATGCGCGTCTTGCGGGCGAGGCGTGGAGCGACCTCTGAGCTTCAGCCGGAGGTCGCGGCAATGAATTCGGGAGTTCTGGGAAGCGCCTTGTTTGAAATTTCTGAGAAGCCCAGAGCCAGCTGCAAATGGAAATAAACAGAGAGGTGTTAGAAGACTGTGTGGGTAACCCCAGCGTTTTCTCTACCGCGCCTTCAGGCCACCTCCCTTTGACGTGCGACACTCTTCTAAGCAAAATTCGAAACGAAAACAAATAAGGGGAGGAGAATGCAGACACAGAGGTATTAATGATATCGCACAAGAAGGTAGTCACTCAACAAGGATTTTCTTTAAAAACATTCAGTTTCGGATAAGGAAGAGAGGGAGGGGGAGAGAGAGAGAGAGAGAGAGAGAGAGAGAGAGAGAGAGAGAGAGAGAGAGAGAGAGAGAGAGAGAGAGTGGTTGAAATTGTCAGTGTAAGTCGAATGTATGTGTTAATTTAGATGATACTATGTAGGGAGAAAGAATTGATTAAATTAAAATGTTAAACATCTAATTCCCTCAATGTTCTCATTACTGAAGCACAACTGGTGCTCTAACGCCTTGCTCCCTTTTCATGACTGGTTTGTAATAAAAGACAAGTTCAGTGAAATTGTCTCCTAAACCAAACAAAGTACTCAGAAATTAATTTGTATATTACATGACAACATAAATCGAACTTTATTTTGTTCGATCACGCTCGAAATTATATATTTAGTTCGAAATCGTCTCTTATTTGTTATTTTCTCGACTCAATTTGAAAAGGGCTTACTAACATTCTAACTATTATAAATAACGGCCACTATCTACTAGTAGATTTTGCCACGAACTTCCAACAAACTAGGTAGTATCTCCCCTTACTTCACTCGTCGGTATCCCGTCGCAGCGAATTTAAACTGGTCAGTCCCCCTCGTAAATCGAGAAGTCGAGATTTATGTAGTCGAGTCCGTCTATCTCGCAGAGCGATACGGCCCCAGCACCCCCGTTCGCAGACTGGAGTCGATCTGGCGGTGGCAATAGTTTTCGCTAGAGCCGCCTGAACGATTTACGACGAGTGATGCGTGGTCGATGTCAGCGGCCGCTCTCGCGTGATAAATAATCGAGTAGGTTTTATATCGATCTTTTTCGTTTTCTATATGCTCTTCAGCGAAAATGTCTGCTCGCCTGGTAAAATAAATGGCGACAGGATGTAAATCGAGGCAGAAACTCGGGATTTCTTTTCTTTTTTGTTCCAAACTCACGTACGCTCTGCATACTAATTTTAAAAGCTTGGCAAGGCTGATGGAGCTTGATTGACAAAGTTGACATTGTGCTTGTTTTGCAGATTGGCGCTCAGTAACACAGTGCTTCCAATTAAAACATATTTCAGGTAAAGTGATATCCGTATTCCCATCATGTGTTAAGATTGTTTAAGTACTCAATGCAATCTACAGGTTTTGTTGGGGACATGCTTATTTGAAGTCCCGTAGTAATATAATCAAACATGTATTCCTGTGAATGTGCAAAATTGTCTCTGAGCTACAGACAGGGTCGCACAGAAGGAGGGGGGGGAAGCTGGAGCAATTTGACCTAGGCCTCAATTTCAAAGAGGCCCCGACTTTTTTTAAAAATACAAAACAAATAAAAAATGTATTTACTGCTAATTCAAATTAACTTCAATTTATATTAACTGGAGAGTTGAATTCTATTTATGTAGAGATGAAGGGCGAAACTTTTGTTTGAAATAAAGAGGACCTCGTTATTCTACTGCCCCTGGCCTCTTCTTTTCTCTGGACGCCCCCGCAGAGTTGTCATTGGGTTTCACTCTGGTGCTAAATTAGAACTGGGGTCAGAATGAAACTGAATGAACTCATAAGGTTTTGAATCACGCTCCTACGCTCAGTTGATTATGCTCCCGAAAAGACGCAAAATCCACTCATGGACGATACAAATTAATGAAAGATCACTATAAAGGAAGATTGTTAATAGTAAGAAAGGAAGAAAGAAAGGCAAATATTATGCGAACCGTGGTGAATCTGGTTTTACCTTAAATATCATATGTATTTAACCGTTTAGTTTCAAATGATTCCAACCCTGGAAACAGAAAAACCGACTTAAATTTGAGGAAAAGGGTTAAGCCACGACACATCGAAATAGTGAATTCATTATCTTTATCGACAACCCATTAGCGTGGGCACCAACTCGTGCCACTAACGAGCCACTGACAGGCTCGAAAGCTGTGACCATACCTTGCACAGGCCTGCTTTATACGAACCAAACTTCAAAGATCGAGACACTTGCTGGTGTAACCAGAACCAATTAAAAAAACAAAAGCGCAGAAATATTACCACTATTGGAAATCAATTGATATGTAGTTGTGATAAGTCAACGGATAAATGTGCAAGGATTTTGAAGTTTTTGCAGTCTACTAGATTTAATGAGGGCAGACTTAATTCTTTTAATTATAAGTACAATAGTAAGCATGGTTTATCAAGTGAAGAACTGTATATTTCTTAGTGTATCTCTGTGAGTTAACATATCTCTACGTAGTCTTTACTTTACCTCGCGACCCACGTCTGGGAGCTCCCGCTCTTATTGTACTAATTTGGCAACCACGAATCTCTACCGCCAGTCAAGACGCGGCTGTCTGGTACTTCAGAATGGCAGAGGAGATGATTCCCGGTGCCCGGCTAATGGGAGATACCTGGTTGAGGAAAACACCGCTAGCCGACAGGTGGGATCTCACTATCCAGCCGAAGAAGATCACCGCCACCTCCCGATGCACTACACGAGCACTACATTTACGGGACTAATTACTTTAGTAGTTTACGCGCCCGGAATCACTAATCAGTAAATGTACAGCTTGTCCTCCCCTCTTAAAATGTTACTACTCTAATGTATATATGTATGTAAATTCAGTGGTTAGGCGGAAGAGCAGGCCCTATGGCCTGAGCCTCGCCATTAATAAAGACATTATTATTATTATTATTATTATTATTATTATTATTATTATTATTATTATTATTATTATTAGTTAATCGGCCGACTAGGACCACGCATGCAAGCATCCTGCATTTACCGTGGCTCAGTTTTTATTTATTATCACGGTGGCAGGTGCTTGCAACAATTTTTGGGGGGGACCAGCATTTTTAGCTGGATCCGATTTTTATCCCCCACGGTTGTTAGCCCTGGGGGTATGGAAGATGAAATGATGATATGATGACAATGGGGGTGAAAGGACAACACACACAGACATACACAAATACATCCATGCCCGAGGCGGGAGTCGAACCCGCGATCTTCTGGTCCGAAACCACTCCGGCACTACTGCCTTAGCGATCTCGGCCATCTGATAGGCTATTATTATTATTATTATTATTATTATTATTATTATTATTATTATTATTATTATTATTATTATTATTATTATTATTATTATTATTATTATTATTATTATTATTAATGAGTCAATAACAAAAAAATCCGACGCGTCCGGGCCACGTGGTTGCCCCTTTCCTCCGAAGATCGGGGGCTCGCGTCCGGACACTCCCCAAAAAGGTCTCGCCCCCCCCCCCCTCCATCCTCCTTGCCTCGCGCTGCCCGTCGCCGCTGCGTCTCAAACACTCCGTAACCTCGCCCTCAACCACAAAGGAATAAACACTCCCGCCAGCCCCCTTTTTCAAAGCCACTGCCACTGCCAGTTATTTCCTGGCCGCTGTCTATTTGAACTTGGCAGTGGCTTGAGTGGCAGTCAGTCGCTGATCCTGCGAATGCTGAGTGGCGTAGAGTAATTTTGAGAAACGAGCTGCTGACGGTTGGCTACAACGAACGCTAACGTGGAATTATCTCCAGTTCTGAGAACAGCGCGTCTAGAAATACCTTTTAACTTCTGGCGTCTCTCCAGAATTTATTACTGAAATCGATGTTAATACCCGTATTTATCCTTGAATTTGATATTTTAATTATAAGTAGGTTTTACAAGTGATTAGTGAAAATTATTTTACATCACAGTAAAATGGTCGTGTTACTCAGTAGTTTATGTAATAACACATAATCAATGTAATGATTGTAACTGTACGGATTGAAGGTGTAATGATTATAACTGTACGGATTGAAGGTGTAATAAGTGTAATTGTAATAATTGTGATTGAAGGTATAATGATTGTAATTATAATAAGTGTAATTGTAATTGTAATTGTAATATAACTGTAATGAGTATAATCATACTTCATGGGAGCTTTTTATCATAACGCATTCAATTGGGAAATACCCGTCAACTGGGAAGTACCAATAAATATGAATGTTTAAGCACGATGGCCTTTGCGACATGTGACCCCAGCTGACCCCCATCAGCGTCTAAAGTGACGGACGGCTGACGATATGGCCAGCGCGGGCACAAACACAGAGGGCCTATTCAGCGCCTTCTGGCCGCATCAGGTTTGGGAGGGGGAAGCCACATGCAGCCCACGTGAAAGCGTATGATTACAAAAAAAGCTCTGATTACTATAAAACAAGCGGAAGGGCCCTGCCCGGGGAGATTCTCCGAGCTATCGTTCAGTTGGGCGGAGGTCTCCACGTAACTTAGATGTAACTTCATTTTTTGTATAACTTCATTTTATGTAAGTAAAGGACTTTTGTTTCGACATTTGCTAAAACATATTCTGTCTTTCATTTTCACTTGTGCTGATCCACCATCCTGCAGTCTTCTGAAGGGACTTAGCTCCCAAGGACCCATAAAATCTAAATAATTTGTAATGTAATGCGCGTTTGCTGCTTTAACTGCGACGCCCTTGCCTGCCTATATCATTGTGGGTGCAAGCGAGGCCTAGCAAGCAAGCAACGTAAGCAAAGCAAAGCATTACATGGTGGCAGCGGTGGGATCCTTCAAAATCAGACGCACTGCTCAGCACAGTTTTAGCAAAAGTCATTTCTTTCAATTCTTCAAGGAGTCACGTATTCACCAGCGTGATCGTGGTGGAGCCTGGCCAGCGAAACCTTCCGAGAGGAGTTGGCGGAGTCCTTGGTTCTTCTGAGCACTACAACAGCAGCAGCCTGGTGTACCGAGGTGCCATCCTGTGTTCAGCCGTACGTGCAGCCGGCAACGTAACCGTAGCAGCGATCTCCATTTGGTTGCCTTCAGAAGAACTCTTCATCTTGTAAAGGTTAGTCCAACCTCTGGGTTATCTTGATCCAAAGTGTGTTAGGTATTTTGTAGAGCGCGCGTGAGCGTAGGAAACGTCGAAGTTTGAGTATTGTGTTTATCTAGTTGTGTTAGCTAATTGAGGATGATGGCTGATAGTCAAGGTGCTCCTCCCGAGCAAGATTACATATCCGTGCCGGAAGCAATCAAATTAGTACCAAAAAGCTTTGAGGGTAATCCGAGGGAACTGCGAGAATTTATAGAAAGTGTAGAAGCCGCGTACGAAGTCGTTCATCCTAGTAAACACGGGTTATTTTTAAAATTTATTGAAGCAAAAATATGCGGAGATGCGAAAGCAAAATTAATGATTAAAAGAAGATCATCGTGGGAAGACGTACGTGACATTTTAGAGGAACATTACGCGACAAGAAGGACATTAGACTTTCATGCAAGTAAACTATTTAATAGTAGGCAAAATTTTAATGAAACTATAATTCAGTGGGGTTCGCGCATTGATGATCCTCCTTCCACGTGAGGAATTGCTATCATGCAAGAAATAGTTAAGATATGTTTTGTTCAAGGAATAGTTGATGATCGTATAAAAACAATGGTAAAAACAAAAGGAGAAGATCAGTCTATATCTCAGTTAATTGAAATTGCATTAGAGGAGGAAAGTTCTATTTTGTCGCAACGACACAAATTCAGTAATCCAAATCAGGGGAATTTTAAGCAATTACCACGTTATGATCAGCGTAACAATTCAAAGAAACATTCGATTGTAAGAAAAGAAGTTAATTCGGCAAGTATAACATGTTTCCGATGTCAGAAAATAGGACATAAGGCGCGAGAATGTACGGGTATACCAGTACCGACCTGTGCGAAGTGCAATAAGAAAGGGCACGAGGCTAGAAATTGCAGAACGCAGGGAAACGGACAGCAGGGCTGTCTGAGCAACCGAAGATAAGTCCTAGGCAAGCAGGTTGCGGTTCGCAAAAGGGTTGCGAAGCAAAAGCAGGTTGCGGTGCGCAAAGGGATTGCGACGCGAACAATTGTATATTAGAAAGTGAGTGGAATAAGGAAAGAGGGAACGGCAAACAATTAGGTTGTAGCCGAAAAGTCACTAAAGAGATCGCGACTCGAAGTGACGCGGAGACAGGTGAATCTCCGGACGAGAATATAGCAAGGGTCTGTAGTTCTCGAGGTTTAAACGTAAATGAGTTACAAAGAGGTTGCAGAAATTTAGATCGACATTACGAGCTAAATGAATACGAAATATACGTATTGTGTAAGCAATTGAAGGGTGAAATGGGTGTAGCATTGATAGACACTGGGTCTCAGGTATCGTTGGTAAAGTTAGAAGCAATAAGAAATAAAAGAGAAATAAAGCATGCAGATGAACAAATAATAATAAAAGGAATTACAGGGAATAATTTAAAAGTAATTGGTAAAATACTACTTGTCTTGGAGAACGCATCAGAACCTCGTAAACACGAATTTTATGTGGTAAACAGTTTGCCACACGAACTCGATATGATATTAGGACAAGATGGTCTCAGTACGTATGGAATATCATTAAACATCCCTTTTGATATAAGAGTACCCGCTGAAAGTGAAACGATAGTATCGTTACCAACCACAGAAGTAGGTGATAGATTAATTGAAAATCAAAAATTAAAAGAAGGTGTTTATATAGCGTGTGGACTAGTGAAATGTAAAGACAATAGGTTTCAGTGCTTATGCGTAAATGTTACAAATGAAGAGCAGGTAATTAATGTGAAACCTGTATTAAGAAAAATACCGTCGAAAAGAGAATGGATTAATCACTCGAAAGATCCTGAGAGAATTCGTAAATTAGATGAGAAATTAAGATTTTCGCACATTAAAGAGGGTACTAGAGAAATTCGGGCAATTTGTCATCAATTCCAGGATATCTTTAAATTAGAAGGAGACAAATTAACGAGTGCGAGAGGAGTCGAACACACGATTCCTACACCAGGAATTCCGAGAGGCAAAGCGATCACTCTAAAGAATTACAGATTACCGGAAAAACATAAAGTTGAAGTAGAAAAACAAATTCAGTCTATGCTCGAACAAGATATAATTACACCAAGTCAGAGTCCTTGGAATTTTCCACTAGTAATCGTTCCGAAGAAAATAGACGCATCAGGCCAAAGAAAATGGAGAATCTGTGTAGATTTTAGAAAGTTAAATGACGCCTCTATAGGAGACAGTTTTCCAATTCCAAATATTCAAGAGATATTGGACAAATTAGGTAGGGCTAGATATTTTTCAGCTCTCGATTGCGCGAGTGGATATTGGCAAGTGCCAATAGCGGAAGAAGATCAAGGTAAAACTGCGTTTAGCACTAACACCGGACATTATGAATTTAAGCGTATGCCGTTTGGTTTGAAATCCGCTCCCAGTACCTTCCAGAGGCTTATGAATAACGTATTATCAGGAACGTTAGGTAGTCGTTGTTTGGTTTATTTAGATGATATAATAATATTTGGAGAAACTTTGGAAGAACACAATCAGAAGCTGATTGAAGTTTTTCAAAATTTAAGGGAATGTAATTTGAAAATAGAACCAGATAAATGTGAATTTATTAAAACAGAATTACCGTATTTAGGACACCTGGTAACGCCAGATGGTGTAAAACCAGATCCAGAAAAGATTCGAGCCGTTAGAGATTTTCCAATACCAAAAGATATCAAAGACATAAAATCATTTCTCGGTTTGGCAGGTTATTATCGTAGATTCATTGACAAGTTTAGTACAATTGCTATACCTTTGACAAAGTTATTAAAGAAAGATAGTAAATGGAAATGGGAACAAGAAGAGCAGAATAGTTTTGACTCTTTAAAGAAAGAATTAACACAAGCGCCAGTACTTCAGTATCCTGATTTTCAACAACCATTTATTCTAACAACGGACGCGAGTAATTATGCTATAGGAGCAATACTTAGTCAAGGAAAGATAGGAAAAGATAAGCCGCTTGCTTATGCATCTCGAACTTTTAACAAAGCAGAGTTAAATTATTCTATTACAGAAAAAGAACTCGCAGCTATCGTATGGGCTTGTAAACATTTCCGTCCATACTTATTAGGAACAAAATTCACAATCGTGACAGATCATAAGGCTTTAACGTGGATTTTGAATGTAACAGATCCAGGATCTCGATTAATGAGATGGAGATTATTGTTAGAGGAATACGATTATGAAGTGATACATAAAGCAGGAAAAATGAATGTCAATGCAGATGCGTTAAGTAGATATCCAGTAGTCTCTTGTCAGGTTAGTGTAGAGAATAGGCAAAGAATTATCAAAGAAATGCATGAATGTCCCATTGGAGGTCATCAAGGAATCAAAAGAACGCTAGAGAGAATTAAATTATATACTTCATGGCCGAACATGTCAAATGACGTAGAGAAATTTATTAAAGCTTGTAAGACATGCCAATTAAATAAAGTAACTCAGTTACCAGTGAAACAACCACTTATTGTGACTGATATTAAAGAGGCACCGTGGGAAAAGATTTACTTAGATATTGTAGGTCCTTTACCGTTGACAATTAAAGGGAATAAATATATTTTAACATGTCAGGACAATTTGAGTAAATACTTAATCGCGGTCCCGCTTTCTGATTCAACCGCACAGGAAACAGCAAAAGCATTTAATAATTTTATCGTTTGTATTTTCGGTATACCAAATGAGATAGTAACCGATCAAGGTTCTAATTTTATGAGTGGCTTATTCCAAAATTTAAGTAAATTACTTAAAATAAAGAAAATTAATACTAGTGCATATCATCCAGAAAGTAATGGTGCGCTCGAAAGAACGCACAGAACGTTAGTGGAATATTTAAGATGTTTTTGTAAACAGCCACATAACGACTGGGATGATTGGTTACCATTTGCGAGTTTTACGTATAATACAACAGTCCACACGAGTACAAAGTATACCCCATATGAAGTATTGTTTGGAAGGAAAGCAAATTTACCGGGTAAATTGCAAGCGAATACAACTCCGTTGTATACATACGATGATATTGTTCAGGAAATAAGATTTAAATTCCAAGTTTGTCATGAAAGGGTTAGAGAAAATTTGAGAATACAGAAAGAAAAGCAGAAAGAATATTATGATGAAAAAAGGAGTAGAAAGAGGGAATTTAAAATCAGAGACCAGGTCTTAGTAAAAGTAGAGCAAAGAAATAAATTAGAACCGCTATGGAAAGGTCCATATGAAATACAAGAAGTTTTAAATGAGGGATCTGATGTTGTTCTACAAGAAGTAGGAAAACGTAAACGACTTAGAGTTCATGTAAATAGGTTGAAACCATACTTTGTTTCAGAGGAAAATTCGCAAGATGATCGCGATTTGGATACTTAAGCTGTTGTTAATTGCACTACAACACCAGACTACGGTGGAAAGTCAAAATTCTCCAATATCGTCGTCAGCAGGAGTATATTTCGACGAAATAGGTACACTTTTGTTGTCACCAACTCAATGGAAGTTTGTAAATTACATAGATTTAAACCCTATTAAAGAATTATGGAAACAAACTAAAAGTCATCAGGCTCAAGTATTAACTGTATGTCAAAAACATTCAAATGAATCATGGTATCATTTAACGGATTGTACAGCATTCGCAACTTATTCTCGATCAAAGATTCGTTATGTAGATTCTTTAAAAGATATAATTGCGGGTTATTTAAATGAAAATAATTATGGTCGACAGAAGCGAGGTGTTTTAAATTTTATTGGAGAGGTTAGCAAAATTTTGTTTGGCACAGCAACAGAATCTGAAATTAAAAGTTATCAAAAGCATATTGATACAATTCAGAAAGAGCAAAGAGAATTTTTTAAAATTTCGGGAGAACAGATGACAGTAATCAAATCAGCCATTCTCACATTTAATTCTACAATGTATAAAATAGATAAGAATGAGAAAATGTTAGCTGATAAATTTAAGAACTTTGCAGAGAAAGCATCCATGGCAATTAACAAATTAGAGGAATCAACCACTGTAGTATCAATGATGAATGAACAATTGAAACAAGTAGAGAGAGGAATTGAGGAAAGTCGGTACACGTTTGATATTTTAGTAGATGCATTTGTTCATGCTCAAGATGGTGTGTTACAACCTCAACTGGTCACACCAAATAAAATAAAAAGTTATATGGATCAAGGTAAACCAAAGGAGGACCTGGACTATCCTCCTTTTCCTATTAGCGAACTAAGTAGATTAATAATTCCTACCATCTATTCTTTTCAGAACTATTTTGTATATGTAATCCAAATACCTCTTATTTCAAACACTCAATATCAATTGTATAAAGTATTACCTTTTCCAGCAAGAGTGAAAGACGATACATTTATGTATCTTAATTTTAATAGAGAATATATATTTAAGGACACTATGCATAACAAATATGGAAAGATGTCTTCCAATGAACTAAGTAATTGTTTTAATCCTAATGAAATTAATTTTGTTTGTAAAGAGAAAGTACCAGTATATACATATGTTCCAGATGTAGATTGTGAAGCTACGCTTCTACATGTATCTAATAACAGAGTTCCAGATGTGTGTGACAAAAGAATTGTTAAATTAACAAGAACACACTGGATCTCGCTATATCTGAGTAATGAGTGGTTATACGTTGCACCGAGCCCCGAAAGATTTGCAATTTTGTGTCCTCTTCAAGGAACACGAAATATTGTCTTAGAAAACCAAGGTAAACTACACCTTGCAAAAGGTTGCAAAGGTTATTCTGCTTCCGCGACCTTATATGCTAGTAGTCAACTAGAAGTCAATCGAACTGAGCTGGACGTATTACCTGTAATGTCTCCAAATTTTGATTGTTGTTTTGATGAGGAGACAAAGGAGAAATTAACTAATTTAGATCTGGATACTCCTCTGCAGAATATTCTAACTTCTGCAGATGATTTAAAAATAGCGAGCTACAAGGTATCAGAAATAGAAGGGCTAATTAAAGACCAAGAAGAAAGTATTCTTCCTTCTGTCTGGTATCAAGGCGCAACATGGTTAGGATCACTAATTGTATTTGTATTGTTCATAATAATTACTTGCTGTAGTTGTTGCTGTTGCAAATGTTGCAGAGAATGTGGTTTTTGGTTGTGGGACAAATGGAGTCCCAGGGACTGTTGGGCACAGGCACGAGAGAGATGCTTGGTAATAAATACCTATCAACCTGTAGTATCCTACCAAAGGGATCTCGACAAAGTATCTCCTGTCCTATCAACACGTTCCCTCCCAATAACCCGTGAGCCAACCTTTGCCGACGTAGAGGCAACAGCAGATGGACAGCATACGCCATCCAGTATAGATCCAGATCACACGCCCAAGAGGCTCAGACGGTCCACTCGATATGTTCGTTGAGTAAAAGTAAACCACATGGTGGTTCACTTTTGAAAAGGGGGAAGGTGTAATGATTGTAACTGTACGGATTGAAGGTGTAATGATTATAACTGTACGGATTGAAGGTGTAATAAGTGTAATTGTAATAATTGTGATTGAAGGTATAATGATTGTAATTATAATAAGTGTAATTGTAATTGTAATTGTAATATAACTGTAATGAGTATAATCATACTTCATGGGAGCTTTTTATCATAACGCATTCAATTGGGAAATACCCGTCAACTGGGAAGTACCAATAAATATGAATGTTTAAGCACGATGGCCTTTGCGACATGTGACCCCAGCTGACCCCCATCAGCGTCTAAAGTGACGGACGGCTGACGATATGGCCAGCGCGGGCACAAACACAGAGGGCCTATTCAGCGCCTTCTGGCCGCATCAGGTTTGGGAGGGGGAAGCCACATGCAGCCCACGTGAAAGCGTATGATTACAAAAAAAGCTCTGATTACTATAAAACAAGCGGAAGGGCCCTGCCCGGGGAGATTCTCCGAGCTATCGTTCAGTTGGGCGGAGGTCTCCACGTAACTTAGATGTAACTTCATTTTTTGTATAACTTCATTTTATGTAAGTAAAGGACTTTTGTTTCGACATTTGCTAAAACATATTCTGTCTTTCATTTTCACTTGTGCTGATCCACCATCCTGCAGTCTTCTGAAGGGACTTAGCTCCCAAGGACCCATAAAATCTAAATAATTTGTAATGTAATACGCGTTTGCTGCTTTAACTGCGACGCCCTTGCCTGCCTATATCATTGTGGGTGCAAGCGAGGCCTAGCAAGCAAGCAACGTAAGCAAAGCAAAGCATTACATCAAGAGATAACATAAATCACGATAAAATGTATTTGCACATTGAATATTATATCTGGTTTGTGTTATACGGGATATTATTTGGAGACTGTTTAGCTTAGAGTGTAAAACTGATTCTTGATCTATGATTTATGATGAATCAGCTTTGTAATAAAAATGAATCGTTTCATTGTATTTAGAAATTTTGACGATAATTATACTGGGTGTTATTAACCATTAAACCATTAAATATTGGTTTGGGAATATCTCGAAAAGTGCGGATCAAAAAAGTGTGTAATGAAAGTTGTTCGTATCGACGGTGGCCATCCAATGGCACCAAACTCCACCGATCATTGTACATATCATTCAATAGCTTCTTCTTAAACATTGAAAACGTACTTTTTTCTGTATGTGCGAAGAAAAACTAAATTTAGTGTTTTTTTGCTTATTTTGAATTTTGTTTTTTACAGCGTCATCTAAAAGTTACGTATTTTTCCTAGAGATATAGAATCTGCAATAAAAATAGGGAGTTACATATTTAGCTATTTTATTTTTACCCACCTCCAGCTGTTAGGGGAGGGGGGTTGAGTTTGGTATCATTGGCCCCTGTCGATTCAAACAACTTTCATTACACACTTTTCTAGATTCGGTGCGCACATTCCGATATATTCCCAAAATCCAATATGAAATACAACATTCTGTATACTCTGTTCTATCACGGGACCGATTATTTTGATAATCATTGATGCCAAACTGAATTGCAGGGCGCAACACAAAATGATTGGCATTCGTTTTATGAATTTTGACTAACTAGTGCTGGGGTTATTGTACACCATTTTATTTTTACCATTTCTCCTACTGCAGAATGTTCGTGAGAAATTCATGTACTTAATATGCAGCTAGAATGCAGAAAAATACCATTCAAAACTTCCCTTTTAAGAAATATTTTCTACATAATACTTCGAATATAATTTAATTTATTCTGAGTTGAATTAAAAGGGAGATGAAAGTAAACAACACAAACTTTTTGAAATTTGGTGTTTAGGGACTGGCCGTTTACATCCTTTGTTGTTTTAATCAGGCACAAATATTCTAATCTGCTTTTCAACATGATTTTGGTGGATTTTTACAGTACTACTTTTAGTGACTATGTCGGAACAATGTAAATCACCCGTAAAAAACCACACGTAACCTATAACTGTACACATGAACTGACACTTTGAAGCATATTGGCGCTCGGCTCACCTGGCGGCCAACATTTCGCCCAACAATGCTCAACTGTTTCGGATCTTCTCAGGAACAGAAACGTTGTCCACTGAACTACATAAAGCATACAAGGCATTTGTAACGAGAAATACAACATGTCTCATTTTGTTTCGAAAAATTATTAATAATTATAACTATTATTATTATTATTATTATTATTATTATTATTATTATTATTATTATTATTATTATTATTTTGTTAATCATTGATGCCAAACTGAATTGCAGGGCGCAACACAAAATGATTCGCTAATAAATTATTATTCGATAATAATTTATAATTCGATTTATAATTCGATAATAAATTATTATTATTATTATTATTATTATTATTATTATTATTATTATTATTATTATTATTATGGTCATTATTAGATGCTTGATGTGTAATATAGAGTTCTGTACTTATATGTTTCATGTTTACACTAGATTCATTTTACAGGAAGTTCATGTTCTGAGTAGACACCATTATGGCCTTTTTGCATGGTTCGTGCTTTGTGGTCTGAGGATGTCCGATGCAAGAGAGCTTTGTTCTTCATGCGGGGATATATCACTTTGGGTACATAATTTTGAGTAATTTGTATATTCGAGTAGGGTTCTTCTTGACAATGTTCCTATTTAATGTGCCGTAATTAATTCATAGGATAGCATCACGATAGTATTTGTTCTTCACCGGGATGGAGGCGATTAAATGTATTTCGGAGCGTTTACAAACGAATATTGTATTTTTATTATTACTTTGCAACCTGACCAATAATTGTGAATCTGAAAAAGCGTTAATATTAACGGACACGACCACAAAACTGAAATTCTTTTTTTTTTGAAAATTACCGAGTTCAGTTGTTGAATTCAGTTCCAAATTAACTCCAACAGAATAAACATATATTGATCATTCAAGTGAAAATAATAGCAAGGTGTTAGGTTTTCACTGAAATTCCATGAGCACGAGTAGTTCAATTACGTATTAACTGAATAAACTTTTCTTTCCATGTAGTGAGTAATTATAACATTAAAATTTCTCGCCCGAACAGGGACTTGAACCCTGGACCCTTAGGTTAAAAGCCTAATGCTCTACCGACTGAGCTATCCGGGCTCGTGTGAATGGTCTGCTCTGCGCGGCATCAGAATGAGCTATCCGGGCTCGTGTGTACGCCATGTTCTGCGCGGTACCAGAAACGGGGCCAGTTGGTGAATTACCTGGGCGACCCTCACTGCTGGATGGCGGGTCAGAAAGGCATGGTTGTCCAAAACGCCGCGCCACTACCTGACCTCCCAAAACAACACTCAAATGATAATAAATAGAAAATGAAATATCTACAATTACGTATACTCATATATTTTTTTACTTTATGTTCCCTCTCATTTGCTAACAATTTTCATTGCTATGCTGACATGCCTTCACCACTATACAAATGAGTACAAACGGCTTTTGTTTTCCAACACTGCAGAAGAGTTTAAGGGCGTGAATCGTATAACGGTATGTTTCTTTGTTAGTTCCTATTTAATTAACTATTGTGGAGATGTCTGAGACTGTAAATTAGTATGATGAAATAAATACAAGATATTTTCTATTAATGAAAAGAAAATACATACTAATTTGGCACAACACTATCTTTTTACTTCACAATGCCGAGTACGACGGCGAAGTCCGCAACCCTTGCCGAAGAAAAGTCTACAAATATCAATTACTTTGTGTTGTAAATTTATAAGATTCAAAGAGACTAACTGGTTGCGTGTCATTCGCTTGTTTTCTTTGAGATGAAAATTTTCCCCAGGTGAGGCTCGAACTCACAACCCCGGCATATCTCAGATACTGTCCTATAAGTACCGTGCGCTAACCAATTGCGCCACTGGGGATGACGATAGAGGAGACTCTAGTACGATGTATGGGTATGGAAGTATATGGAAAATTGAGAAAATGGCCCAATGGTATAGAATATTTACACGTAAAACAGGCTATGTACATATACCAATGGCAATAATGCATCGAAGCTTTAGTGTGGAAAACGCAAAATGTGTCTACAAGTCCATTCCACTCTCCAAATAAATGCAATCCTAAATACATTAATAGATTTTCAGATTATGTATTCCTAAAAGTATGTAATGTATGTATTCTCGAAGTCATATTCGATCAACAATTTGTCGTTACATGTAGAATATTATATTGCAAAACTTCGAAAGTGCTTTTGTTTGATTCCGCTGGCTCTTGCGCAGAATCGTTAAAAGTATTTGATGATAATTGTCAATTTACTCATTTGATGAATTGTAGAGATTAACTGACATTTTTATTACACACTCAAAGAGGCACAAGCAACATTTTTCAATATTTGTAAATAGTGGGAAAGTCGCACTATAGGAACATATATAATATTGCTCATGGCCTCTGCATTTTCGTGTTAGACTATTTAAGGGGTAATACAAAATGTGGTTCGCGAAAGTACATGGTTACTCCTCTTCCTTTAGTCTTTTCGGGCTATCGACGTCTTATGAGAAAATTAATCTCTCAAATGCAGGGATGGATTCATACACAAACAGACTAAGCACATACGTGCGCAGATGATCTTCTCCCCCATACGTCACACAGTGTTTACTGTTTTTTGACTAAATAAATCTATATGTAAATCAACTTAGAGACACTAATATTTTAACAAAATATAATTTTAGTTCATAAATATGTAAAATAATTTAATTATTTTATTAACTATACGCAAAATTAATAAATTTATTTCAGGGTTTAAAATATCGATAGTGAAGTTTGAAGGAGTGTGGAAGATCTCTGTCGTGAATCTCAATACAATTGTTTTAAGTTTTATTTATATATTATTATTATTATTATTATTATTATTATTTATTATATATTTTTTAAAATTGCGAAATCAGACCTTGGAGCATCTTCCGGGTGAGGCGGTGCCCTGTTGAGGGATATATCTGGAACGGGAAATCTCCCTTAAACCAACGTGTAGATCAGCGCCGGATCTCACTATCCAGAGGGGGCGGAACATCGCCACTCCCTTGATAATAGTAGTTTACGTAACAAGTGCGACCAGCAGGTTATTTACGCACGAGTCGAATTTGTCTTCCCAGCGTGGCGAGGATGACACAGAGACGAGTATTATTTAATTATTCGTATTATTTAACAAGCTGTGTTCGAAACGCGGTTTCTCGCGCTTGTTTTCCATGTGCGAAACAGCTAATCTTTTCACAGTGTACGAAACATCGCGAAGCGTATGCGAATCATCTGTAACGATTCGCAATTATTTTTCGTCCTGACGACGTCTTTGTTTATAATCTTCAATCCATAGTGTTGCGACAATGAATGCAATTCATTTATTTTTGTACAAGTAAGGTATTTCTAGTTATTTGATACTACTTAATTTACATTCCTTTACTTGACGCATTGCGTTTTCTTCACGGCGTGTTAAAAGTATTATTGCACTCAAGGAACTAACGGCCATAGCAGTGTGTTACCGGAAACATCAATCATGACAGATTCTTTGACGGAAACATCAATAAATCCTCCAAGGGCTACTGAACTAAATTCACCTCACCCTGTTCCTGCGTTTTCTACTTTTCTTCCTCGTCACGCAGTGAATCATACCCCAGTTCACCTGTGGCCAAGGAACCCTCTACATACCTCGTTACGTGTCTCCTTCCGCCAATGAGTCGCCCTTTGACGGGCCCTTCCTGGGCAAAGGGTTCGCGGATGACGTCACGCAAACAATGATTCACACCCTTGCACGGAGGTTTACGTCACTCCAAACAAATCTGGAAAACATTTGTTTTACCTTGTTCTGGGGCCTTAAGGCTTCATGATTCCCAATACGCTGTCCGTGTGATTCACTATGCCCTTCGTCAACTTCATGAATCATCGTCATTGAATTACTTTCAATATACATAACAATGAAGATCTCAAATTTGAAAGGAATAAAATGACATCAAGTCCCGATTCATTTTATAGATACAGAATTATTACATATTCGGAGATGTTTCTTTAAATATTATTTTCGGAGCAGTGGAAGATGCGAGCAGCGAAAAGCAGATTAAAGAAGTAGAGTAGAACAAGATAAAACCTGTCATAAACGAAGAAGATCTAGGACGACGACGACGACGACGGTGACGAGGAAGATGAAGGAGAAGAAGAAGTAGACAACTTATATACTACATATCTGTAACAACCAAACATTTAATAAAGTAGTATTTGGATTAAAACACTGAAATCTTAAGCTCAATTGAGTTGAGTCATATTTCCCAACATGATTAACTTAATATGTCGCAAAAATGTTGAAAAAGCTTTGGTTAACATGTTATTTCAAAATTAAAACAAAATGCTTTCGTCAAATCTAACAAGGGAATGCCGCGGTGTGACATGTCGAAGCATGCCTTTTTTTTTATTGAATTTGCATGCCCTGAAATCACGATGTAAACTTTGGCTGCCGATACATACTGCCAATTACTTCGAAAATTTCCAAATATGCCAACATTTTTCTATTATTTTTCGTTTCTTCAGAGAACTTTGACAGCCTTCCCAGCCGAGCGGCGAGCGCGCGGGCGCCGAGGTTGGCGTTTTAGAGGGTTGTTTCCTCAAGGTCAAATGACATTCGATGGGAGCAGGCCGTTCCCAGTACACTCAATGCTTTTCTTATTATAAAAGTCCATTTTATTTGAGATATTTTATTTCCTTGCCAATGAAAGTTTGTTACTTTTTTCATTATGAATATCGTAAATATGCATTATTATTAAATATTGAAAATGTATATCATATAACTACTGTATCAGTTTATATTTAAATTATGTAAAGATTTAAGAGTTTTGTGAATCAAATTCACATGTCATAGCTTCATTTTGGCTTCTTGTTCGCGAAAATTAGTTCTTTAATTTGTGCCTATTTGTGTAGATAATTCAATTTCATCATTCAAAAATTCCGAAGGACTTACACCTTTACCGCTCTTTTCCAGTTTGCACCAACCTTTCGCGTGTGATTACACAACCGACCTGTTTCGCAGTAGACGAAGACAAGAGCTCTCAAATTCGCGAGGAAAGAGCCCCAGGGGAGGTAGCTTATGTTGGATGGAAGATAAGCGGTTGCAGTAAGTTTTATATCGACGAAATGTATTTCTTACAAAAATGAACAACAGATGAAACTAAAATTTGGAAAAAACTTGTATTAGTATTGTAGTTTAGAAAATGTGTAGTTAATATTAGTGTTATTAGTTATATTGGTATTATTGTATGCTAGGAGGGGCAGCTACCTCTCCGCCTGCCCCTCGCAGGAAACGACCTTGGAAGCTGAGTCTGCCGCTTGCGGCGAGCAGTGGTGTTGAATCACAAGCGAGCGCGCTGGGTAACACCTGCGGGGTTGGCCATTTTTACATCGGTGAAAGCATAGGGCTAATTTGCAAATTCAGGATGTATTTTAATTGACTTGTAATGAGTATCGGCTCCCAAAAGTTTAATCGTGAGATTAATACGGCACGTACTTCCGATGAAAAGGATTAGGACAGGTTATTATTATTATTATTATTATTATTATTATTATTATTATTATTATTATTATTATTATTGTTGTTGTTGTTGTTGTTGTTGTTGTTATTATTATTATTATTATTATTATTATTATTATTATTATTATTAGCGCTTTTAATTTAATATTAAACAGACAATTCCTTTACAACCAGAATCGTCAAATGGGCTGGAAATAATTCGCGTGAAAACGAATTGTTTGATCGTTGCCTCCGTCGTCCATCTTCCGTGAAGTGGAGAGCGCTCCCCAGCGAGTGACGAATGAACTGAGTTCGCCCCGCATTCTCAGGCGGTCGAGAGGATTTGTATCCATCACGCCCATTGTACGCATACAAAATTCTTCTATACGCGTTGAAAACAGCCACAGCGCTTTTCTCAGGAAAGTCCGTCAAATGCCTCCAAGTATTTCGACGTTCCACGAAATTCTTACAATCAAATGCTTCTCGATTTTCCTAATAATTCCTGTCCGCATAATTTCACCGTTTTCGCCATGGAATAGTTCAGGTTAACTTCCTTACTTTTCTCTTATATTTGATCTCCCAATTCTTTTCTTCGATGTAGTCATATATAGTTAAATTTCAGGCCCGAATCCAAGAGGATGGAAATGGGGGAAATACCCCCTCCCAAAAAATTTGTTCAATACTTTCAATACAATTAATTACCTTCTCGCACTTACTAACGTAAGAAGAGGAAGAATTGTAATGTGCGTCGGAAAGCAGCAAATTTTGGACACAAAAACTCTTATTGCCGAGACCTGGAACCGCAAAAGTGGATAAATCCAGTTGTTAAATATAGAAAAAAACTCCTCTAACACGTGGTGTACTCAGAATCCATGTTTTTTTGTTCGTCCTTCATACTGAAAATTGGATTGACGGCAAATCGTCTGACTGTCCGTCTGTTCACAACGCTAGCGCATAAACTGTTCAGCTGCTTTTCTCCAAAATTGATATTCAGGAATCGATCTGGCTGATGTTCTGGATTTTGAAACCGATATTTTAATTTTGGGGATAGCTTAACATAAATCCTCCCGGGCATTCTCAAAAATTAAAAAAAAAAAAAGGATTCAAATTTTTTGATTAAATGTTGTTGGTGAATAGTACGAAGGACGTTTAAGGGAGTGGTTCTGATCTCATTTTCTTTAATATCCCTGATTTTCCGAAAATGGTAAAAAAAAAAGGAAATTAAAACTACGTAATTGAAGATACAAATCTTTGCATCAGACGAAGTATGTTGAACAAAATTAGCTCTTTAAAAAGGTCATGTTCAATTTATATATACATATATATATATATATATATATATATATATATATATATATATAAAATTCATAAACCTACCCTAAAATCTCTCTAACTGAAAGCTTAGTTTCATTCTCTAGCTTGTATACGTTCACGCCATTGTCTACATTTTGTTTCGTTTTTCTCCTCATTTCTCTCAGTTATTTTTGTCTTTAAAAGCGCTTTCGCGCACGCTTTTGTGATTCAGTTTTCCACGCCATTTTTACATTCCCTCATACCTCTAGAGCTTTCATCTCCTCTTCAACTTTTTGGTCCTGTTTTCGTCGACTTATCGATTTATTGTGTCGTTAAATCTGCTCCTGGATGCCTGAGCACGCTTCGTTGAACATCGCCTGATAGGAATTTCTTTCCCTGTTATAGCGTTCCGGAGAATCGTGCTTGGAAGTTCTATTTATCAAGAATCTGACACATCATTCTTCAAAACAGTGTTCGTGAATTAAAAATGAACTGGGGCACGATAAAACGAATTCCTGAATAAGTGAATTGTTCCAGAAAGTTCCGTTAATAATAAGGTTCAGCAAACGTACCAGTGAACTAAAATACCGAATAGCGTGACAAAAGGGACATTATCTTTACAAGTTCTTTGTGCACACGCAATACTTGTTTCCTACATCATTAGTAGCTTCTGTTTGAGAAAGCGAATACTTTCACAGGGTGTCATATATATGGACAATTGCCATTACTACTGACAATGATGCTGAAACGAGTTTCGTGCATTGACTGATTATATTTTGAGAAAGACACATCACGTTGTTCGGATATACAGAAAATATATTGTCCTAAAAAAATATGTGGAACTGAAGCTTCCTGAATTTTTCTATTCTGCCAACAACAAATTCCTATGTTTCCTACACCATTTTACGCTTTGAGAACACACATGCTAGTATTTTGTTTTTTTGCAGTAATTAAGACGTACAAGGCTTTCTGAAAACACATTCGTGGTGGAGTTGCAGTTATATTGGCTGAATTTTCGGAATGTGGTAATAAAAACCATACACACGATTCACGGGTCTGTAAACACGAACATTATTTTATGAGAACAGACCTAGAAAGCAGATTTTGTTAATTTCTCCGTTATCATTCGAAAATTGCAAAATTTTAACATTAAAAATTACATAATTGAAGATACAGATTTTTGCCTTAAATAATGTTTTAAAAAACATATTATTATGCACAATGTTGTTTCAAAATACGAGTGGTTTTCGGGTAATTTATGCTTGAAATTTACATCATTTTTTTAAAAGAAATAATATTTTCTTATAAAGCGTTCCCATTTTTTTCATTTTCCCCCCAAGGATAGTACAAGGAACGGTTAAAAGAAAGGTGCAAGTCTCATTATCGTTGAAGTCTCTGAATTTTCGAAAATTTTATATTTAGAAATAATGCGAGAAAGTATGTGTTGTAGCACTACTAGTTTTCTCTGAGAGAACGAGCGGCGGGCGCGACGGCTGACCTGCTGGTTCCTTGTGGGGAGCCAAAGCTCGAACCTACTACGAACACCGATGGTTCAGCGTCATGCGGAAGGCGGGCGGAGCGCGTCGCAAGTTGACTGTAATAATGACAAGTGTTGACTTTGACCGAAGGGATTTTAAGTTGAGGGTTGAGGTTTAGTTTCTTGGAATATGTTGTTGATTGAAATTTAAATATAATGTTGATTGATTGATCCATGAATCATGATGTGAAAAATAAAGTTGTGTTGGGAGGGAGGTAATTGAAGTGATCGAATGATTTGGCTGGTTGTTCGAGCTTGAAGATTTTGATTTTAATATTTCCAAAAGTTGAGATCAAGCCGACACGGTTTCAATTAATTCTGTGCTAAGATGGTAAAAAGATATGTCACTTTTTCATGGCACGAGACAAAATGACGTAAGTCACTCTTGTATGTTTTTATTTTTTGTTCTTTGATTAGGCAATTCATTAATGGTAAGGGCTTCCTGTTTAATACTTCTTTAATGAAGTGATAGTATGATGGTAAAGGGTGAAAGGACAATCACAAAAACATCCATGCTCAAGGCGGGATTCGGAGCCGCGATCTTACGATCCGAGATTGCCACACTACTGCCCTAGGGATCTTGGTTACCCAGATTGGCGTGTTAATATTTAGCAGTAGGCAAAAGGTGCATTTCTCTTGAAATTTATAAAAATACAATGGTCGCTAATTGCAATATGACAAAATTCACGGAGTAATTATTAAATACATTTTGATGTTTAAATTTGCTGTCATAGAACATTTTTAAAAAGTGACTTATTTTGTGAAAGTAAAAACATTTTGCCATCTTAGCACAGAATTGTACCTTGGCAGAGACTAATAAAACTTTTCAAGCAGCGGTGGACGAGCCTTGGCATCGTGTCAGCAATTCGCACCCTGTCTCAGCGGGCATGGAGACGGGTCGGACTCAGCGGGCATAATGCACTGGGCATGGAGAAGAAGGCCCTGCAAGATGAGTGCGTCTGAATAAATGAATACCGTTATATCCCAGGAGGCCTAGGTATTCCTTGTGCGCTGGAAAATTTGATTCGGCGCAAACTGACACGTCTCATTGTAGAAATGTCCCCTCCTCCAGGTATATCATCCGCTGGGCTTTCCACACGTGTGTGGTATTGCAGTGTATGTAAATACATGAGAGAGCGTGTGTGTAAGGGGGATGAGGCGACAAGGATGCGGAATGAAAGAACGCTTTAGGTTCGAAAACCATTTGTTAGGGCACTGCTCTAGCTGCTCCTGGTACTGAGAGGAGACACCACGGAAAACCGTCCCTCAAGTTGCCGGCCACTAGAGTTCTGAAATAATTATAAACGTTGTCATTGCCAACAATAGTATTTAATATAAGAGCAGCTTTCGATGGCTTAGCCATCATCATCAGTTGTCTGCTCAATGGAAGCCACAAAACGACTACTAGTAGTAAAAACGTAGTCGTTTTGTGCCTTCCATTGAGCAGACAACAGATGATGATGGCTAATCCATCGAAAGCTGCTCTTATATTAAATACTATTGTTGGCAATGACAACGTTTATAATTATTTCATGAAAAATGCCAACGATAACGCACCACAACACCTATACACTAGAGTTCTCTTGTCAGCGGCTTAACTCGACCCAGCTGCGTAGTTAGTGTTGAAAATCCGCCACCGTCAGCAGGTGAACCATTGTCCCTCACTGGCAGATACGGTTCTATACGTCATGTCAGCTGGTTATAGATTAGATTAATTGTATCCTTGGCAGGACCAAATTATGGCTTTTCCAGCGGGGGACATGCAACTCGATTCAATTGATTGCCTGGTTCATTCATTTATTATTTCGTGTTACCTGGTGGGTCAGCTGCTAGTGTCAATAGTCCAGTTAGTTAGTGTACGGTATGCTTTTACCACGGGAGGCAGCACTGTTCGTCCCCCGCTGGATGATGAAATCCGACACCGACATACACGTCATCATGTGGAGTTTGCCCCATCCAGGTATCTCCCATCAGTAGCGCACCACACGAGCAGGGGCAAGGTCTAAGCTCCCGACTGGTCTTCCGACGTGTGTGGTAGTGTAGTGCATGTAAGTGTATGTATGTGTGTGAGCGTGTGTGTGGAAGGGGTGCGAATAGGACAAGGAACAAGAAGGAAATATAGCGCGTGGTCCGGCTGTTAGGGTGCCTGTTAGGGTGTGTGTTAGGGTCTGCGGCATTCGCCTGGTATTGGCCGAAGAAACCTCGCAAAACTATCTATTCGAAAAACATCCGGCCTCTAGACTTCTATTCCAGACAGGGCTGATATGACCCGGCTAAACAGCTAACGATGAGAACCTTGCCACCGTCTTGTCGATTCAATGCCCGACATTCCCCGACCACTCGCCGCCCAGTGCTTGGCAGCGCAGTTCCGTGTGGCCGCAGAGTGCAACGCCGCCACACTTCCCTGCTATGTAGCCATCCCTATCCTTTCGGACATCTATGGCTGATCTGTAAAAGAGAGAAAAAGAACTAGTTCAGGAAAGACAATAGCCGTTCGGCGCGCTTTTGGCGTTGTTTACCGCAATTTTCACCGACCACTCGCACCCTTTCTCGGCGCCATTTTAACGCTCGGAGAAGGAAACTGCGAGCGTGGGGAGGGGGAGGGGGGTTATCGGCGCGCGGGGACCACAAGTGAGCACGTGCACGTGCGCGGGTGTCATCGCGTCTATTTTAGCCAGGTATGCGCGATCGGCGACCGTCGCGGTGCGGCGGTGCTGTGTCTGCAGAGGGCGGACGACACGACGGAGCGACGGAGCCCGCCCGACCGGCCGGCCGGCCGCCCGCTCGCCCGCCGCCCGCGCTGACTCACTTCCGGGCGCGCGCCCGCACGCGTCGCCACGTGCCGCGAGCGCGCACGTTCCGCGACCCCCCCCCCCAACCTCCTGGACGAGGCCACTTTCTTTGCCGGGACAGAGGCCCCTCCTAGGTGAAGGCTGGTCGTTGTTAATGCCCGTTGTATTTCTCTCATTTATTTATTTATTGTCGCATCGACTGCTGCGGCATTAGCAACTTCAGTTACATTTTACTGTTACCGCCGGGCCGGATGGCCGAGATCGTGAAGGCCGTTCTGCCGGGCAGTTGTGCCGTAGCGATATCGGACTGAAGGATCGCGGGTTCGAGTCCCGCCTCGGGCATGGTTATATTGTGTTCGTCCTTTCACCCCTCATCATCATCATATCGTGTCATCCTCATAGTTACCATATGGCTACACGTAATAGTGGTCGTTAATGACCTAGGTGTTAATGCGACCTTAAATAACAGGAAAAAAAACTTGGAAAAGGACTCTCAAATATTTCTTATACAGAGTTTAGCTCACCAATTCGTTTTAAAAAGTTCATAATATCGTACACACTTTCAATGTCGTCCAAACGGTCCTTGATGTTCTCAGGTAATCCAGTTCTTTCACATTGGTAACCATTACACTTGCCATTACAGCACAGTTACTGTAATCATTACAGAGCCCGTTTTATACGTCCATTTTTTCATTTTTGTGTACAGAAAATGTATGGAAAAGGGACTTTCATTTCTACTAGATACGTTTCGAAATAGAAACTGGATGAACAAGATCAAGCGTTTTACATGGTTTGTTCGTTTTTTGAACGCAAACGTGAAAATAAAATTTCATTTGTTTCATTGAAAATACAATTTTATATTGATTTTGTTAAATATTAATTTTTATTCAAGGTGGAACTCTTCTACAAGTGATTTCGTTTTTGCATCACTAGTCGAAGGCTATAGGCAAATAAATAATTTAAAACACATTGAAATACGTACTTCGAAGTGCACCACGCTTTTGCGTAACAGAATGGCTCACACCACCATATGTTGGAAGACACGTTTAAATTTTGTTACATGTCAATTCACGATGTAAAATTGTTGTTCTAGTTCAATATAATAATATAGTTTGAACAAAATTTATTTTTAAAAAAATCATTAAATGATCTCAGCAAATTTAAGTAAAAGTATCTAATTTATTTTTGTAATATTAAAATTACGTCACGTACCCCTAGTTTTTGACCAATGATTTAGACTGATTTTACTGGCACTATTGTAATATAATAACATATATTGTAATGTAATAATTAGAGGGTAACAACCCATTTAATTCAATAATATGCTTTTTTTTAAGAATAAAAATAGATATCACCCTCCTATTTTTCTGTTTGACGGTTCGCAAAGCTACAGTCTGAAGAATTTGCTGTCAACATCAAATTTTGACAAGCGACTTTCGCTAACTCTGAATTGCTTCAGAATCGTACTTCAGACTGTTCAAAACCTTCAAATAAGTTGTGAAAGTTTTTGCTGGTTGACAACTGATATTGATTGATGTCCGAATTCCCGCTTGCCATCACCAAGTACCTGAGTGAAATAATTAACAGAATTCTTTGTTGGTCGGTTCCGCACTCCGATTCAGCTTTTCGAATTTTAGTAGATTTACATGTATCTTCACCACGAGATGAAAAATTTCCCCAGGTGAGGCTCGAACTCACAACCCCGGCATGTCTCAGATACTGTCCTATAAGTACCGTGCGCTAACCAATTGCGCCACTGGGGATGACTGAAAGCGAAGATGAAGAACGTTTACTTCTGTAGTGTATTGAAGAACAATACATGTAAAATGGAGAAAATGGACCTAATGACGTAGAACGCATATGCATAATACCCGCTATATACATATACCGATGGAGATAAAGATATAAAAGCGATCGTGTGACAAGCGCAAAATATGACGACGATGCGATTACAAGGGTGAACTTCAGAGCAAAGTCGCTGGGAGGAGCAAACCAAAGACCCCACTGCCCACCCACTAAGGGTTTTGAGTTAGCCGTTAAACTTTTTAAAACGACCTTCCCTCGCTGTTTCTGACTTTGTACACGTTCCACGAGAAACTCACATTTTACCGGAAGATAATATTTTGAGTAATTTTAAGAAGTAGTTGACATTCCCCAGAAACAATCAACATTCAGTTTCCTGAGACGTGTACAACAACATAAGAATACCTAAATGGACTTTTTTTTTGTGAAATTGTATACATTCGACAGAACATCGCGAAGGAATTTAATTTTCACAATGTGTTATTATCTACATTACGGTGGACCATTTCGAATTGAAACAGAGCTCGAATGCAGTACCATAGAAATTGTCTGCACCGAAATCGAGAATCTACATTCCACAGGTTGCGAGCCATCTTCCACAAAGGAAAAGACCGTCTGGCCCCCGTCATTAGAACTCCGTAGGACACATGCTTCTTATAAAAACAGTCTCTATGGGACACACCTGGCGCGGTGCTTTGTGTATAATACGTGTACTTCTTGCAGTTGCGGCACCCACGGCTGATTACAGGGCTCGTCTGCCGAAAGCTAATGGCCGTCCCTGTTCACATCTGACCCTGCCCTACAGCTTCGCCTTGTTTAAATAGTGTATCACATATGACCCAACTGTTGCAGTCAGCTGTTGCTTTTGTATTCAAAACTGGAAACGAGTCAATGCTGTTCCTCGGACAGTTCAAAGTGTAAGTAAATAGGTTAACTACTCTGCAATCATAAACCAAATAAGTGGAGTAGAAGATGAGAGAGAAACCGTGTGAAACGATGGTTCAGCACAGAGTTACAAGATGCGTTTGCAATAGCTTAATGTATATTAAGAATTAATTTACTAGAATTTACATCTTTGAAATTTTTGCTATTATCATTCTAAAATAACGTCAACTTCATCGGACGTTAAGTTGTTGTATAGTAAACAGAAACCCCCAATATTAAAAAATTCAACGTAATTCATACATTGTTATCTGTACAAATTATTTTCAAACGTACAGCTGGGTTAAATATTTTAAATGTAATTCGTCAGTTAAGAGAAGAGATTGTCATGTAAATAGTTAAGAACAGGAATCATGGCAATGCATTTAAATAATTATTGAAACATTAATTTTAAGTATGCAGTAATTTCTAAATTGTATTAATTTATTTGTTTTTTCATTTAATTTCTCGATCAATTTTATTTCTTAATATTTCGAAACAATATCCCACAACCTCTTGTGATTACATTGAAATATATTTTAATAAGAAGCCTCCAATAGAAACACGTCGCTGTGATCAACTACGCAGTTTCTCCTTTACATTCAATATAAATCATTCACCTCGCATGTTCGCTTGACATTTTCGCAGATCGCAGACACTTTCATAACAACTCCCTGTAAAAAAACTAAAATCTCCACGGCAGAAGGAAATATTTACATCTGGTTCCATCTCCAACGCAAAATATAGTGCAGTTCCGGACACACCCCTTGAAATTATAACAGTTCGCAGAATTTCTTCGAAGCAAATACGACTACTTTTCGTACTTTCCGGGAACGCCAAATTTATTTTCTTGCGGGACTTGATAACAAACAAAATCCAAAGCGAAGACTGAGGCTCTCTACTACGTGTCACTTCTTGGCACGGGGTGTCCGTTTCTGGGGGGATCCAAATATCCCCTAGGCGAGAAACAGTCAGCAAAAAACTGCGCCGTCGGCTCCGAATGAGGAAATTTTCTCCCTTGCGCCACATACTAAGGTGTTATTCATGGCATTTATGATATTCATCATAGTAGAAAAAAGTATTTCGAAATTGGCCTTGATGGATGTTATATTAGGTTTTATTAGACGTTTCAGTTGAAATGTAATTTCATGGTGACACTGCTTCAGATTCTCTCGAAGGAACAGAAAAGGAAGAAGTAAGGTGTAGAAACATTAGTTTAGTAAATTAGTTTATAATGTTAAGCTTTATTGCATGAGTACATGGTTTGAAAACGAGCGACTTTAGGAGCGAGTTTTCAAATTTGTACGAATGTAATAAAGTAACATTATAAACGAGTTGCATACTATATTTTTTGTATAGCAACATTATACATAATATAAGAAAATCAAACGTAATTTTGGGAAACAAATTCCCTGTGACGACTCGGGTACTTGACATCGTGCGAGTAAACGGTGGTCGTCTGTTCCATTTAGCTCTACCTCCCCCGTTTCTCTCGCTACAGTTGGCTGAATGTGTAATGACGCAATCATTCGTGACATAAAATCTAATACATCATCATTTGTGCCGTAAAATGCCCGATTATGAACGATTTCTTGCAACAGAAAAGGTTCTTTTATAAT
The DNA here is from genome assembly GCA_038098605.1 of Gryllus longicercus. Taxonomy (NCBI): domain Eukaryota; kingdom Metazoa; phylum Arthropoda; class Insecta; order Orthoptera; family Gryllidae; genus Gryllus; species Gryllus longicercus. The sequence goes on from JAZDUA010000833.1 coordinate 97,948, forward strand.
GCTGGAATACAAAAAAATATTGCCTTTGTAATAACTGATTGTTCTCTACCTATCGTCACCTTGAGCTGAAAATAACGGGCAGAGTCTCTCTTCACTTGCCACAACGGAAAATCATACTGACCCGCGACCTTGGCGACTTCAATAACATATATTTTAATTTAACTTTAATTGTTCCGTGAATAGGTATTATTGCCAAAACGTTACACAGGTTTATGCGAGTACTAGTCATGCATCTCAAGACTCTTTCTTCAGGATGTATTCAAGTGAATGCCATCTTATAATTACACTTCAGAAATAATTTCTAGAGACGCACAGACGAAATCTTCTGTCAATCACTGACAGCATATAGCAGAAATGTTTTATGCAGCTAATGGGTGTTCTTTTGCAAATTATTCTATGGAGAACGGATTATTCGACTAGCTACTCTGATTATTAAAATGATGCAACTACCCAGCAATTTGGAAGTTACCAAGACGTTCAAGTTGCAAGAATAATATTTTGCAGATTATTCTGTTGGGAAGGAATCATTCGTTTAGCTTATCTGATTATAAAAAAGTTGCAACTACCCAGCAATTAGAGGCGTTACGAAGACATTGAACTTGCAAGAATACTATTTTTTCCCCGTTTTCTTAACATATATCTTATATTATCTGTATTTCCGTAATCGGATATTTTAAAACAAAAGGTCGGCAGCTATGTTGTCAGTTTATATTCAAGTAGTTTCTTCGTCTTGCAAGAGACCGTTTCGTAAACATAAAGAGCTCCGAGTCGTGGGCGTGTCCATTGAGAAGTGCTGTTATATTTCGGTTGCAAAGATGTAATGGTCGTGACGTTTACGCCATCATTCCCTCATTGCAATTTACAAGCTGTCTGCGCTTGAAATACGTTCACGACGCAATTCGCCGCGCATTCACAGAATGCGTATTCGAATTCACATTCGTCCGGAATGCTCTGAGAGAGAGAGAGAGAGAGAGAGAGAGAGAGAGAGAGAGAGAGAGAGAGAGAGAGAGAGAGAGAGAGAGAGAGAGAGAGAGAGAGTACTAATTCAATACGGGGATGCCGTAGCAACGACATTTATTCCCAATGAAAGGCTATTTTTGTTCTTCTAGTGTACTATAATACTAAGGCGCAGTATTCAAGCTGGATGCTATTTGAATACTGCAAAAATTTCGAAAGTACGTTTACTAATTTATGAACTGACATTTATAAGGTGAATTTTGATCAATACATTGGAGACTTTTAAATATGAAATCTTGACGATCATTTGCTATGTAAATATTATAAAGTAACCATTGATAAATGACTAAAGATATTGTCTGGTATCAATTTTAATCAACTTATGATCATTTCGATCGCGTTGCGATCATCATCAGAGCTAGCAGCTTCTGGGCCGAAAACAAAGTTCTGGGCCGAAGACAAAGTATATCTTTAGTCATTTATCATAATAAAAAGGTATCTACATCACCAACAATCCAATTAAAAAGTAACCATTCTCAAATAAATTTTCTGTGGTCTAGACTAGGAACGTCGTAAGAACCCTTCTCAGTTTTTCTTCTGGGGAAAACAGAGCTACCTCCAGGGACGTAACCTACACAACCCTTACGGAAGTAATTAAATTCATGGTTGACACACCCACAATCAATAAACACACATTCATTCGAAGATCAATTTTCTTAAATGAATATTCAACCGATCTGGTGATATACCCAAATATTTAAACATATAAACAAACATTTTTTAAAGAAAGAAAAACAACAGAATATACGTTTGCTGGGCCGACCATATTTTTATACATTCTATGTTTTAGATCAATATTTTTCTCTTCACAGTACGAGCTTCTTAAAGCGCTTTGTGTAATACCGATCTCTTCTGTACCATGGCGGTAACTGTTCAGAATCGGTTGTCTCTGTCCATTCGGGCAGGAAGTTCTGGAGCAGCGTAATATTGCGTCAGCACGCGGCGGAAGTCTTGGTGTATGGGGCTGTCGACTCACTCGATTAGTGCGAGAAACGGAAACGTATGTAAGTGCAGATGAAACCTCCTTATAGCATTGTCCATGCCTCTTTATACTTCCGTGCAGTCGTTACTCCTCAGTATGACTTTGCGGCGGCGATGGTGTAATGGTTAGCGAATCGGACTTTTATACTCAAGCGGGTTCAAACCCGATCGACGCCGTGGAATTTGAAGGGCGAAAAAATCCTTCGTACGCCTTCCTGCGAAAGGGACGTAAAGCCGGCTGTCCCATCTTAGTAGATTTACTTGCATGTAAAAAATCTTCAAGCCTAAATGACGCCTCTGAGATAAATTCAAATCGCTTGCTTCATCGCCCAAGAAATACCTCCTTCCTCTGCTAGTTAGTGAAAGGAGCGTAGCGAAATTTGCGTGGTCAGACGGAAGAGCGGGTCTGAAGGCCCGAGTCTCGCCATGTAAAATAAGGCATTAATTCAAAATTCAATTCACTATAAGGGAGCAAAGTTACTCCTCACTATCTAAAATAATTCTATTTAATAAAACATTCGACGTCATGGATCACTAATTAACAATAAAATCGGGATCATGTCACCATTAAAACAATATTAAAATTGGGCAAAATAACATGTAAATAATTTTTATTTCAATTTAAACTAAGAAGCCAGTTGAATATTTTTATTTTATATATTTACCAGAGATCAACAAACCTATCAAAATATCAAAATTATATTCACTTATATTGGGCTTAAATAATTAGCTCAAACGATCTTCGAAAGTAAAAACGTCTCAAGTCAACAGTTTTTAATGTTTAAATTGATGTAAATTAATGATGTGAGATGTCAGAGCTACATGAGGAGTACTTACTTCAAAGATTTGTTGCGGTGATATCGAGTATCCCTCGTCTAAACCTAACCTATTGCAACTAGCAGAGTGCACATTGACGGAGAATGGTGCCAGGGTTGATTCCTCTCTGTTCCTCTGAGAGTTTAAAGTTCCCTACTGTATTTTTTCAATGTCAGAAATACAATTTTTCTCTAATCTATCTCGTTTATGACTTCCACGCTTTGATATATTCAAATCAAGGAAACCAAATCAAGAAAATCGGTTAAGATAACTTTGCCAATCGCATTTTAATAGACTGCCTTGAGACGAATAACGTGATTCTCATTGAATGGTCCGAATGGCTTTGAGTATCAACAGTTCATTTTCAGTCATGGTGAGTTTCAAACCTTTCGTATCGATGGAGGAATAATTAGAAAATAAATTGCAAAAATTAGGAGAAATAAATCAGTAGGTCCTGATGGAATACCAGGAGAAATACTAAAACTGGGAGGGGAAGCCATGATTCCGTACCTTGCGCGCTTAATGGAGGTTACTGTAAATAATAGCATGATTCCTCAAAATTGGAAAGAGGCAGTCGTAGTGCCGATTCACAAGGGAGGAGACAGAAGGATTGTTAACAATTACAGGCCTGTAAGTTTGACATCAGTCGTATGCAAACAGATGGAACATATAATCGCGGAGTATATTAGACGAGTTTGGAATAAAACTGATTGGCTATTTCAAAATCAACACGGTTTTCGTCCTGGGTATTCGTGCGACAGCCTGACAATTGCTTTTTGTCAGGACATAGCAGATTCAATAGACGAAGGGAGTAGGGTCGACGCAATAATATTAGATTTTTCTAAGGCATTTGATCTTGTTCCACATGGCCTTTTAATTGCCAAATTGTCAGAAACGGGAATAGATCATCGAATAATCCTGTGGATAAAAGAATTTCTTACGGGGCGCACTCAAACAGTCAGAATATGAGACAAATATTCATCGAAAGCCGATGTAACCTCGGGGGTCCCCAGGGGAGTGTGTTAGGGCCTTTGTTATTCTTAGCAGACATTGCAACTGGATTAAAATCAAAAGTTAGACTTTTCGCCGACGATTGCATAATATATAGGAGTATTGGCTCGTCTGAGGACGAAAATGTTTTACAGAGCGATCTTAACTGTTTATGGAACTGGGCGTGCAGAAATAAGATGGAATTAAATCCGGAAAAGAGTAAATTCATTTGCTTTACCAAGTCTCGCTCGAACGTACGTTCCAGTTATGAATTAGGAACTAACGTTATACCACGTGTAAAAACCTGTAAGTATTTGGGTTTGGTTCTGCGAAGCGACTTAGGTTGGTCGGATCATATTAACAATACGGTTAAACAATCCTGGAGAGCGCTGCACTTTGTAATGCGTATTCTAAAAAATAGTAGTCCAAATGCCCGATCCCTAGCATATTGTAACACCACCGTGCATCTGGACAATGCACGGTTAGCGGCCCGGTTGTAGCTCAGTCGGTGATGGAAGGAATTGTTAATTTGATTCAATGGACATTCGAAATAAACACTTTGATCACTGGTAGAAAAATTACTTTTATTCCTGGGCAAGAAAAAAAAATGCACCAGGGAAGTTACATTTGTAAATTAAATAAAAGAAGAGATTAAATGAAAAGAAAAGAAAAATTAAAGATCAGAATTAACAGTAAAGCTTATAACTAGGAAGAGTACAAAATTGTTATAACTAAAATTACAATGGTGAAAAATTGACAATTCGATGTGCCTTGGCGCGGCACCGCGTTAACAAAATGACACAGAGGTGAATACCCTGAGTTATACTGCCTGGGAAAGTTCTTTGTGTGCCCGGACGGGCGCGGCGAAGCTCGAGGGGGCGGTTGCGACCTTCACTGGAACGCGGCAGGGGCCGGTGCCCCCCTCGTCGACAGCTGAGCGGCCGTCTGGTGACGTCAGCAAGGGAGCGGCTGCGTCTGGCGGTGTCTGGTAGAACTCGTAGGTGGCCGGGGTTCGCTCTCGATCTCAAGAGCGTAGCAATCAACCATGTGTCCCTCTGATTCTCATGATAATTGTTCTCAAACAAAACTTCGGAAAGTTGAGAAATCCTTCAGAGGCACACTCGCCTCTCTCCGCGACTGATTCCCGCCTCAGAGAAGTCTCTCTGCCCACTCTACTCAGCCCCTTGCTCTAGCTCACACTGAAATTTTATAAGTCCTTCATAGGCGCACTCGCCTCTGACCGACGAATAGTTCCCCCCAGAGAAGTTTCTCTGCCTGCTGCAGTCAGCCCAATCTAATTTTGTAAATCGAAAACGTAGCAAGTAAACTTTTACCCCCACCCTTTTTCTCATGTGCTCCTGTTCCTTACAATGGTCGCGTCGCTATTGGCCAAAGGTAATGGCGTAGTACACTATATTCGACCAATAGCGACGGGGGAAGCAAAGGAAATTTCCACACTCTGTGCCTCTGTGAGGATACAGTGTTTTTCTTGTTCCTTCTGAAACATAGGCCATGTTTGTGAAAGGGGGCGCTGTCCGGTGAAAGAATTATCGTTCTGGGCTTCCCCGATCACGATGGCAGGCGTTCTAGAGATTTCCCAGATGTGCCTGCGTCCGAGCGCTTTTCAGTTAATCTTTTGACACCGGCCCTCATAAAAATTTCGTAATGGGCCGGGGGCGCACGTGGCTGTCACTAGAAGAGGGGTTGCGCGCGTGCCGCCGTCTGTTTATTCTCCCAGTAAAATTTCCTTTGGTCTGGTTTATTTTATTTAATTTATACGAGGAAATCTGTATCGCTACAATATACTACACTTGTTCGTCCAATTTTAGAATATGGAGCGGCATGCTGGGACCCATACAGAAAAGGGCAAATCGAAGCGTTAGATAAAATTCAAAAACGGGCCTCAAAGTTTGTAAATCACGGGTGCGTTGGTGACGAACGAGAAGAATGGGAGTCCTTATCTAAGAGAAGGGAACGGGCGCGTTTATGCGTAATGTATAAGACATACAGAGGGGGCACAGCATGGGCAGATATCGGTAAAAGATTACAGAAATCAGATTATAAAAGCAGAGGAGACCATCCTTGGAAAATACGATGTAGAAAGCAAAGAACTGATGTAGGCAAGTTCTCCTTTGTGAATCGCACTATAGTAGATTGGAATAAACTACCTGCAGAAGCACTAGAGGCTCTTCCTTCTAATGTAGCCAAATTTAAAAATATGCTTCATTCCATCTAGATCATCTCGAATAATACTGACTGAGACATTTATCTTTATTATTATTATTATTATTATTAATATTACTATACTTTTATTATTATTATTGTTGTTATAATTATTATCGTCATGTCCCTTATACAGTGAAGGGGAGTGCAGTGTAGTGTAGTGTAGTGTAGTGAAGTGTTATGTAAACTAGCAGTGAATTTAAAGTTAGCTAGAAATAAATTGGAACTATGATATCGACCCCTAATTCTAATAGTAAATCTAATTGTAAATGTTGAAAATGTTTAATAATTCTAATTCTAATTGTTATCATGTTTGCCACCGAGCATTAGCTCAAAGCGAACTTTAATAATAATAATAATAATAATAATAATAATAATAATAATAATAATAATAATAATAATAATAATAAATAGCTGTGAAGAGTAGCGTTCGCTTTTCAAATCAGTGTTACGTTAAGGGAGCTTAAAATATACCGATGTAACAAATATAATTTTGGCATGCACCTACGTGAATCGAGTGTTGATTATCATGGCCTGATATCTGGTAAAAAAAATCCCATCTCTATCCTGTAGTCAGATAAAAAGGGCTTGGCTGGAAGGTTCGTCATTTTCTTGATTATTGTGGCAGTCAACGTGTTAATTGAATCTGTTTTGCGTGAGATGCTCTTGTTTCACTCATCAGTTCTTGGATTGCCTGTGGGAGTTTTGAAGAACCCCCTTTGGAGAAATCTACCAAGGTTTCTTAGTTAGTATTTCTTCGAATTGCAACATCGATTTGTTTAGTGAACAACTTGAAAGCCCACAAAATGGAATGAGAAATGATCATTGAACAAATAATCAAAAATATTTTTTCTGCAAAATGAAATATAAACGCGTGAAAACTTAATTTTATTACTTCATATTAAAAAATTTCTTTTAAAGTCGTTTTCATTTCATATTTTCGTGTCCTTGGCTGTCCGTATATTTTAAACGCACAATGGATTGAAGAATTTTACACATTTCATTAGCAACGAGGGAGTAATGCTATTTAACCGGGAGCTAAGTGCTTCTAATCACCCTCGACGACAAACTGCACCTCTTGCGTTTTAACAAACGGCCCTCGAATCTCCCTGCAATTAAGAAATAACCTTCCATTTAAGAGCACAGTGCTGCAAATAATCTTAACCCTGCTTCGTAACGGCCAATTAAAACTCTATGTATAGAACCACCAACGCACTAGAAAGAGGTCGTTAAAATATTTTCAATAAGATGCAATTATCACATGGGTAAGTTAAACATTTTTGTGTGTACCATCGAAAGACTGATTGACCTGTATAAACTCAGTACTCTAAAAAAGGTTATTCAATTTAACTTTTCGGGGTGAGAATCGTGAGCGAATTGAAAACTTGAATTTTATTTTTGCGTGTAACACTTTTTTAATATTCCTATAAGTGATAAACGCAAGCCAATCATTAGTTGATATTCAGTTTAAGGGCCAAATGTTTGCCCACACATGGGTCGTCTCGCTTTGTGTGGAATAATGTTGTTGCTGGAGAAAAAGGTAGGCGAAGATATGGCATGATGGAGATGAAGCTGGTAACAGAGCGAATGACATCGAAATGAGGATTCTACAAAAAACCATCCCATTACAACAAAAACCTTCGGCGAAACAGTTTCGTGCACCACAACTTTCGTAATGAGATCCCTAGAATCTCCGGAAGCAAGATGAAAGGCCGACGGGACCGCGCTACAATGGAAGTCGCCCACACACAGCTATTAACGTGGCCGCAGGAGCCACAGCGTCGTCGCGCTCGCCCCGCCCCACGCACCCACTCGCCCGCCCCTGCCCCGCTCACCCGCCCGCCACAGCCCCGCTCACCCGCCTGCACCTACCCGCTCACCTGGCCGTCCCGCTCACCCTTACCGATCGCCCCGCCCCGCCCGCGCCAGCCCCCGCCCCGTCGCCCACGCCCGCGCTGCTCGCTCCGCCCGCGCTGCCCGCTCCGCCCCCCGCCACGCTCGCCCCCCCCATTCCGCCAATCCCATGGGTCGCCCCCACAAAAATTTGCCCCGCACCTGCCACCCCCCACCCGCCCTGACAGCTCTGACACCCCGCCCGCCACGCCCACCCCTGCCCCGCTCACCCGCCCGCCACATTCCCGCTCACACGCACGCCCCTGCCCCGCTCACCTCCCCGTCCCTCTCGCCCTTACCGATCGCCCCGCCCCGCCCGCGCCAGCCCCCGCCCCGTCGCCCACGCCCGCGCTGCTCGCTCCGCCCGCGCTGCCCGCTCCGCCACCTCCACCAGCCCCTTCCGCCCCGCTCGACCCGCCCACTCCGCCAATCCCATGCCCCCCCCCAAAATTGCCCCGCACCTGTCACCCGCCCGCCCCTGCCCCGGTCTCCCACCGGCCACAGCCCCGCTCACCTGGCCGTCCCGCTCGCCCTTACCGATCATCCCGCCCCGCACCCGCACCCCGCACCCGTCCCCCGTCGCCCACGCCCGCGCTGCCCGCTCCACCCGCCCCACCCGCTCCTTCCGCCCCGCTCGCCCCCCCCCCCACTCCGCCAATCCCATGGATCGACCCTCCAACCCCGCACCTGCCACCCCCCCCCACACGCCATGACCGCACCGTCACCCCGCCCGCCTCGTCCGACCAGGGCTTCGCGACGTCCTCGCCATAGGCCCCACCCCACCTGTTCCGCCCTCCTCACTGCCCCGCCACCCTGCCGGGCCCGCCCCGCCACCCGCTGCTGGCCGCCCACGCACCGGCCATAGCACGGCCGGCACCGGCCATGGCCCTGAACGCGAGCGATGGCCAAGGGCAGGAAATAGACGCACGAGAGTAATTGCCCCCCTAACTGCGGAGAGTGGGCGGACCCCCCGAGGGGATGTGTTTTTTGCTCGCACTTTGTCTTCGCGCGGTTTGCTTAGTTGTGGGCGAAATCCTCGGACGCGAACTAATGTTTCTGCCTGAAAACGTGGGCATGTAATTATTGTTTGTTCTAAGTCTTAGCGCTGTTCGATTCTACACGTTAGACATCTGTTAGAAAAAAAATGAACTCAAAACTTTCTAAATTTCACTAACGCAATCTGTACAGACACACTGGAAGATATACTACAGGTTACGTATTTTATTTATTTAAAATTTGCGTCCACGAGATGTGAAAAAAGAAGTAAGTCGATGGATATGAAAAACAAGATCCAGAGCCAACCACATTACCCTTCTTTGCGGTCGCTCAGGCGGGAAACATGAACATTCTAATTTGACAATTGTTGCACGAACTCATGCAGATGGAGTGAGTTTTGCGCTGTACATCATAATTCTTTGTGAAACGTTTTTGTAAGTTTTTAATGGCATTGCTTTTCTTGGAAAGATGAGAACGTAAACTTAGTGATGTTTAGGGAATTTTGTGCGTGCAATGATCATTTTCTTATTTAAATATTTCTAATTAAGTAAAAGATGCGATGTTATTCAGCTTTCAACTAAAGAACCATAACTGTATCTAATTACAAGTCATTAAACCGTGAAATAAAAGATACAATTATTCATTAATTTTTGAAATTAATTAGTTCATAACTTGGATAAGGCATACCAACCCATATTGAAAGTCAACCTAGAAAAGGTGTTGTAAAGCACAACAAATGAACATTCACGAACATTCGAGTAACGCTGCAGAATTCTGTTCAATTCTCACGGCCAAAAGACTTTCTGTTGTTAATAAATGATTATATTAGTATATATACCCACGCGCAGTATCGAGTCTATTTAAAGAAACACGCAATTACCGGTCTGAATTTCACTAACGCAATCTATACAGACACACTGGAAGAAATTCTACTGGTTTCGTATTTTATGACAATGAGGTTTAAAATTTGCGTTCACGAGATGTGAAAAACTAGTTCCAGTTCATGATCTCAAAGTTATCCGTCGAGTTATCAGATTTCGTCGAGAGCACGAAAACGAGTGTCAACTGCAATTCCTGTACTTCTAGCACCACCCCTATGCCATGTTTTATCGTGTCAGTATATTGTAAATAACTCAATAATATCAATTTCGTAGTTTGCAGTCGTTTACATTACATATTGATGCGATTCACGAACTTTTAATAGTATTGAATCAACTTACACTATCATGGCGGTCGAAACCACGTTTCATTCGAGGTCTATTCATCTTACAGGCCATTCACAAACCAGGAAAACTATAGGAGAAATATTACATCGAAACGAAAAAATAGAGTGAAACCCCAAAGAAATCGTGGCATTATGAATGAAGATTCGGCCGGAAGTTCCGAAATGTAACTTCCCGTCTGGGCGGCGGCTGCGGTGTACCACAGGGCGCCGTTCTGGCGCCGCTCTGGACGTGCCGCCGCCGCCGCCACCGCTCCGGGTTTTCCGGGCCAGCGGTCGGAAGCCGCAGATAAAACATTTCCTGAAGTAGCCTCCACGAGACCGGGCTGCCACATGGGCAAAATTTCGAGACTTCGCGTGGAGAAAACGCAGCAACACTACATATAATATTGGTATATTTGAAATGGACCGAGCAAGGAAATTAACTTCCATATATATTAGAACTAATTACTTTCTAAAATGTAACAAACGAGACAAGAAAACTATTTCGGCGCAGTATAAATGAACTATACTTAAAAGTTGTTAAGTAAGGGAAAACAACATTTAGGAATCAAATCTGTTTATTCTCTTTCAATCTCTGGAGACTTCTCATTTTGCCGTTCCATTCCTCAGGCTTGCTGATTTATATTCTCATTGACCGTGTTTCAAATGACTCGTGTACATTGTAAAATTTTGAAGAACTTATGTTTCAGTGAAATACATTTTTTCATTACCTGACATGATATGGATGGGTGAAATACTGATGGAAGTAGTATTTGAAAGAGATACTAACAAAGTTTCATGCATCGGGAGCTAATGAAAACAGCTCTGTAAGCTATACAAGCGCGCGAATTTCACCGAGCACATTTTGCATATGCTATTTGTATTCCATCACGTTTTCAAACGTGCGTGTAGCTTCATAATAAAGAGAATACTTTTTTGTTCTTAAGTTATCTATTATTGTCGCCCTCTTCTTGTTGGTCTTTTTCTTGTATCCACCGTAGGAATCCGAGTCCTTTCTTCATATAAACGCGTTCGATCGAACGAAACGGAGACATCTTGTTTTCTCACAGTCGACTGCAGGTAGAGCAAACTAGGGTATAACGATCTTTTGGTTAAAGGTAAAGCAAGGTTAACTAAAGGTCCCGTAAGTCCGCCAAGCCGGTCCAGATGGACGAGCTCTTTAAGACAGTGGTGCCATAGTGATCTCGGACCGAAGGGTCGCGGGTTCGAGTGCCGCCTCGGGCATGGTTGTATTTGTGTTCGATCTTTCACCCCTAACATCACCATATCGTGTCGTCTTGACAGTTAGCATACCGTTAATTGCAATAGTGGTCGCTAACGACGTAGATGTTTATGCGACCTTCAATATAAAAAAAAAGTTAACTAAAGTCACTGGTCCCATCCGCAAACACTACAAATAAACACTATGTAATTCGATCGTTCAGAGCTCTCCACATCGTCTATTGTGAACACAAACTCCACTTTCACGAGAAAATTCTTCGCCGGAGAATCGCTAATTGCCGATATTATTCAGAGTTGGGAGGTCACAGGAGTTTTTTTTATAGTATTTACAGCAAATGAGAAGGACTGAGGGAGCGTATTACTGAGAAAATAGTTGCAATTCATTTAAGGCAAGAACGTCGAGCCTGAAGAATTAATAGACACGGTATTCGAGATGAAAACTAGTGAGATGCCTTCAGGGTATGGCATCGTATTAATTGCTGTGAAAGTATCTTTCAGACCACAAAAATACTAGTTTGATGACTGACGACAAAGAGGACACAAATTAAGAAAATGGTTCTAACAAAACAAGAGCCATTAAAGAGTATCAAAACTATTAAAATACTACTAAAATATATTGAGGGCGTGGACACTAAAATTAAGTGCGAAGAAAGCACGTGTCCTGAGGAAGGTTTTGAAGAAGAAAAAAACGCTCACGTAGCAGCAGAAATGAAAACTACTATTTTAAGATGCATGAATGCATTGAAACATTGAAATACTGAATTCGTTGTGTTTAAGATATTTTACTGAACCACTGAAATAACAAAATATATTGTAATCGAGAAACTAGTTCATTTTCTCATTATCGGATATAGTGATCAAAATGTGTTACCATCTGGTGTCAAATGCACTACGTTTTAGGAAAGATCCGACTATGTTCACCCTCGAGAGCTCTCACGTAATGTTCACAAAACCCACTTTGTTAATCGACGAGTACGTCGAATACATACGAGATAAATACACGAATAACCTACCTTTCAGATCATTCTGAGGTATTTAGTGTTGTTTGTCACACAAAAATCGTTGGTCTCGCCCGGGATCGAACCGGGGACCTTCTGCGTGTAAAGCAGACGTGATAACCACTACACCACGAGACCACCTCGAAGGACGTTTTGTGCATGTTCGTCAGCACTTCCTGTACGCATCCAAACAAATTAGCTCGAGAATATGTATTAGTACGAAATTGGTCATGAAAATCCAATTAAACTAGAAAAATATTAATTGAAGGAGACTGGCTAATTACACTCAAAGTTCTTTCACATATTCAGATAGGTATACAAAAAATTATTGGAAATTATATGAAAATGTATAGAGAGAGCACTTGTGAGACTTAAACAAATGAATAAATTCCGCCTCAAATTATTTTGCTTCTGATTCTTGTTAATTGAAAATTACTGTTTAATTACTGAAATATCACGTTATTTCAATTATTGATAGTCGATGGTTGAATACAGAAAACATCAGGATCATACTCATGGAATTAAAGAAATATTATGAACATTATGAAGAGAGAAAAAATATTAAAAAATACAAATTCCAGAGATTTACGACGTCATCTTCCCCACGGACATGACATACCAATGCGTACGTTTTAATGCTGGGACGGAACACACTATGGACTGACGGACACAACAAAAAAACGAGTAAACGTAATGCTATTCAGTTTTTGGGCTGCGGGCTGCTCGAGTGGTTTGTCCGTGGCCAATGTGATTCACATAGTGAGCTCTAGTGTAGCTATAATGTAGAGAACACTGGTTGCACGTGGCAGAGTTTCAGTCCAGAAGCCGCTGGCCCTATCCCTAAGCCATACAAACACGAAACCACTTCTCCCACGTCCCCGGTAGCAACCGGCAACCCCTCGGACCAACCTCTGGTGACTCACGCCCTCGCTCCCCTCACCCCGGCCCCCTCACCCCCCAGTGTAAACCACACTCTCTTGCATTCTTTTGTACTGCTGCCCGCCCTGCTGTCAGCACCCCTGTTAGCAATGTCGCAAACTAGTACGTCAGGGTGCTGCAAAAATTAGCAAGGCAAACATATCCAACAATGTGGAATATCGTTAAAATTAATTTCTTGCTTTTTCCCAGATCTGACATACAGATACTCGTACATGCAAAGGTTGTTACATCAATAAGATTATAAATGATTGAACAGTTTCGGATTTGAAGAAAAAATATATTATAAATTATCGATTTCAGCCTCTTTCAGTGTTTTTTTCCACAGAGATGTTGGGTACACCCTTGCTAATAAATTCTCTGCTGTTTAAAAAAAAATATGTACTCACAGTTTGTTTCATACATGAACATTGGATGTATGGTTACAAAACTACTGTCTTGAAAATGAGTTGTGTTTATCTTAATTTTGAAGCTTATTAAGAAACGGTAATCTCAGGAGGGCGAACAGGTGGATTACGTAAGATCAGCGATGATAAATGTATTTGAAGACTTTTTTTCTCATTAAACTATGGATAGCCCTAACAGCCTAAAACCAGAGGTGGCAAATACATTTATGGATCCCGTTTTCCATTCGATATTTTTATTTACATATGGCATATTTACTCATGAAATATTTACATAGCATATAAATAATACATAGTACAAGGAGAATGATATAACATTAACGATCGAATTAATAAATTCAATTGATTTTGTGTTGTATCATTTTTAGGGTTGCAAATGGTTTCCAGAGCTTTTACAAATGCCGTATAACAATTTACAAATTTCTCAGATTAAAAAAGGGGGGAAATAAAACTTTGGATATGTTTGCGGAAAAAAAATGTTTTATTATGTAAGGCTAACTTTCAAACATTTTAGGGGGTCCTCGTTGCCCCGGTCCCTCCTAGGCAAACAACTGTGAAACTATGTCGCAAAAGTAAGGATGTTGTCATCTGAATAGTTTAATGGAAAATGATATTGTTATGAAAACACAATTATTAAATTTGGTATCATAAATACATGACATTTCAATTACAAATAGTATCTGTTAATTTGCATGAGTTTGAGAATATACATGTGGTTCCGTGGTGTAGTGGTTATCACGTCTGCTTTACACGCAGAAGGTCCCCAAAAAAGTGGACGTCCAGCTAAACGAGGCCATGAGGCTGATTAGCGGAACGCTGAAAGCAGCCCCCGTCCACTGGCTTCCTGTGTTAACTAATATACAGCCACCATATATCCGCAGAGAACAAGCCGCATCTAAAGAAAGATCGAAAATAGAAGCCAATCCCAAACTCCCAATACATGAGTATGTGTATGGAAACAATCGTCTCAAATCGAGGCGACCCTTTTGCATGAACCCAAGAGACCTGTACGACTCCTCTGGAGAATGGAAAAGAATATGGAAGGAGACGAAGGTTAGGAATTGGACCCTCATAGATGACCCCACTAAGCGGGTTCCAGGTTTCAACCTGAAGAGGCGCCAGTGGACAACGTTAAATCGACTCCGGACTGGATTTGGAAGATGCAAAGAGCAGCTAAGGAAATGGGGATATAGTGAGGACGGTGAGTGTGAGTGTGGACTACCCCAGACCATGGACCACATTATTCAGTGCCCGATTTATGGATTTGAAAATGGTAATCTTGAATCACTTCATAACTTAAGCGACGCGGGAGCCGAATGGCTGAGAGACCTAAAAGTGTGTTTGTAGTACTATATTACTATATTATTTTATTGTTATGTTTTATTTCTTGCATGAAGTGACTGTGTATGATTCGTGTAAGCTTCTGGCAAATCGAACGAATAAAAAATAAAAGAAGGTCCCCGGTTCGATCCCGGGCGGAACCATTACTTTTTAAAATGACCTAGGGCAAAATAAAGAAATTTACAAACAATTTGAGAAAAACGGTAATAAAACAAACCTTGAACGAATTTAATGAATTGTGCACATATTAACTTGGATACTTCTGGACTGATTATCGACATTAATTATTCCTCTCAGAAGCCTCTCGAAAGCTTTCAAAGATGAAAGGGCGACGATGCTCTTGACAAGTGTCCAAAACAAAGTTTCGATAAAAAGGACCTAAGTGAGGTCGACGGATAATAACGATGTATAGCTGACTTCATACCAGTGGGGGGTTTGGGATTACTTGACAAGAAAGCAATCTGAGTTTAAAGCAAAGCCTCACGAGAAAGGAGGAAGACTGAGGAGTCACCAAATGTCGACGACAAGCTGACGAAACACATTGCAGAATATGCGAAATGCCGAGGGGAGATAAACAAAGCGCCAAAGAGAACGAGTGTCACTGCAGTAATCAGCGTTATGCCGAAAAATGGGCAATGTGTATAAGAATTTAATATTAAAACACATAATTTTCCGAATATTCTCTGAAGGGCTATTCTCTGAAGGGCACAGTGTTGAGAACGCGTATTCCTCCTACAGATACCAGCATTTATTCAAGAATGGCGCTCAAAACCTTGACTTCGTGACTATTCAAGCATAAAATTGTCGTTTCATTCGGTCTCGTCACATTTGCTATACTACCTGTATTCTATTATGCTGCATAATACTGTGCAACAAATTGTGTGATACAGCAGAGGAATGACTGTCGGTCACCTTAACTCTTTAGTGATTCTGTTTGGATGAAAAAGCCGGCGGAATGTTTCGAGCAACTGTGCACATTTTTTGTTCAATTTAGTGCGTAATAGGGCAAGGCAGCCAGCGAAAAGGGCACAAGGGAGCAAGTGGACGGACAAGGTAGCCGCAGGTAAACACGGTGCGTTCGGGGTAGGAGGGTGGATGAGGGGGGAGGTGGGTAGGAGGGTGGATGAAGGGAGAGGGTGCGTTCGGGGTAGGAGGGTGGATGAGGGGGGAGGTGGGTAGGAGGGTGGATGAGGGGGGAGGTGGGTAGGAGGGTGGATGAAGGGAGAGGGTGCGTTCGGGGTAGGAGGGTGGATGAGGGGGGAGGTGGGTAGGAGGGTGGATGAAGGGAGAGGGTGCGTTCGGGGTAGGAGGGTGGATGGTGACAATGGTGGAAGGTAAGGAGAAAGACAATGAGGGAGGGGTGAGAATGGCTGGCGGGGGCTGCTTTGATGGCGATGACGTGGGCAGTGTGTGTGTGTGGGGGGGGGGGGCGGGGATGCAGTTTGAATGGGCTCCGTCCGGAATGCGCCCGTCTCTCGCAGCCTGTGTGCTCCGGTGTTCGCACCCCGGTGCCGGCAGATAAGCCTCCGCTGAGCTCGTAGGCCTACAGGGCCCAGCTGCTACGCTGCGCGGGTTAACGCAGAGGGATGCGTGATGCCGCACGGGAAGATGGCTCCAATGCAGCCGTGAACTCGCGGAGGGAATTTCGAATAGGGATACAAGCCGATGTCAATGTTTTCAAAACATCGATGTTTTTGTACAAACACTGATGTTTCAAACATCGATAATCTAAAACCGATGTTTTTTAACATCGATGTTTCACTCTCTATGTTTTTACGTTTTCGATGTTTAGGTAAGGAGTACAAAGTTTCTACAATCATAATTATTTAATAGTTAAAATGTGAGATACTAACTGATGCTACTGCAGTCGGTGTGGGCGATCGAACCAAACAACGCTGTTTGAATAACATTCTTCGAGTAGACTATTTGACCCCGAACGTTGATCTCGATGCCCTTATATTTCCTACATCTCCCCTCATATTTCGCACATGGAGAGGTGGCCAAGGCTCCATGGACCTGGGGCCTCCTCTCTTCTACCCATAACTCTTCTTCGGTGAACTGGGATGACTGGATGACTTTAGATGATGCTGGGAACTCAGGCTTTCTCATGATTAAGGTTTTACTTCGTTTTCAATTAAATTTGTTTAGTAAATAATAATCACGACCACTGACAATTTAAATTTTGTTGCATACGAATTTAATTGTAGAGGTTAGTAAACCAGCTTTTATAATATTGATGGTTACTAGAATTGTAACACATAAGCTAAATTAATTATAAAATAATCTCAAACATTTACCAATTAAATGCACTATATCAAAATTTTTCTACACATTTATGATCCGTATAGGATTTTTTGAAATATGATCGGGGGCTACTATGTCCATCGTTGGTCTATTTGTTACGCATTAGAATGCTGTTTCCACCCAACATAAGATACTAATAAAATTAATTTCGTGCAGAATATGACAACTGCCCGAAGCTGATAGGTTGACCTCGGAATATTTTTGTCTAATTCTTCCAAATGTAAAACAAAAGTGTACGTCGCGGTAATGCTTTGTGGTTCTGGTCGCGCGTTACTTGCCACGTGGTACCTGAGGAGAACGTGGCCCGTGTCAAATGTCGTTCCAGAATTAGCATATTGGACTGGCTACATAGCAAATAATCTCGCTTAGCCGGTATGGTTAATTAGAAATATGTTGCAATGAAATTTTGTAATATGCGATTCTTTTGGCAGAGGCACATAAAGTACAGTTTAACCTTGTAAGGAGCTGAGCTGCCAATGTCCTGAATGTAAAAACATTGCTAATTACTTTCCTTACACTTCTTTTTCATTAACAGAAATTGATTTATATTGTTAAATGTTAATGATTATGACATACTTTTTGTCAGTAACTAAGAGATTCTTTCAATTATTTTTCACGATTACAGTAATTAAGTAAATAATTGATTAGTACTTTAGAAAAATGAGTGATTAATCTCTTTCTTTCTATTGTTAAATTGTTGTTTGTATAGTGTATTATAGGTTCAAATTTTGAACTTGAAGTTGATTGCCTCGTAAAACATTGAAAAACTGATAAAGCGAGAGAAGCCAAAGGCAATTAAAAGCGATTCATGTATAACTGCAAATGCCGTATAACTATTTCCAAAATTGTCAGATTAAAAAAGGAGGCAAATGAAACAATGGACATGTTTACGGACATAATTGGTTTTATTAAGTTAGGTTACGGCTCCCCCTTCAAAAGTTTTAGGGGGTTCACGTTTCCCTGGCTGTTTCTGACCAAACACCAATACAATTGGTCGCAAAAATAAAGCATTCTATAATCTGAAAAGTTTAATGGAAATTTAAATTTGTTGTAAGAACAATATTATTAGATTTGTCATCCTAAATAATTCATGAAATTTAAATACTCTACAATGACAGCTGGTATTTTGCATACGTTTGAAGGAGGTACAAGTGGTTCCGTGGTGTAGTGGTTATCACGTCTGCTTTACACGCAGAAGGTCCCCGGTTCGATCCCGGGCGGAACCATGACTTTTAGATGTTTGAATGAACGATTAATCATCCCATTGTATCAACAAATATTGTCTTAATTACAATACTAATTTCTCAAAAGATCTGAACAAAGCAAATGACAGCCTTCCCTTGCAGTACTATTTTACCCATAAAATAATGCGCTTTGGTTTCATAGCCTTATTTGACCCGGTGTCGAAAATACGAAACAAAATAGAAATGTATCATACTGTGGTATAAAAATAAGTACTGCTGTGTTTTTACCACGATGTAAGACTCGTATGAGCGTTGACAATAGCACGCATATGCAACCCAGATGGAAGGAAATTGTGGTAATGCTGCAACGAGCGGCCTTCAACAGCAAGTTACATTTGTTGCATGTGCAGTATATTATAAGCAACAGGTCATTACTATTTCTCGTGGAATGACTATATTTTATAATGAATATACTATTGCTACCTTTTGCTTTCTTTTTCAGGTAGAAATAAATGTACGTTATTTGCAAGAACTCCCCAAAACATACCCCGGGGAACTCATTCATTCCGCCACACATCGTTTTCAAGATCTGTTCACACACAGGGGTTTCTGCAATCAATATTTTGTCCAGTACAAAAGGTCGTCTATCTGAGAGTTCTTTTCGTGCATAATAAATAGTAATATGAGAGTACTCGCTTGTACAATGAAAATAATTGTTCTAAAAACCACAGAAAATTTAACTTTAAATCCGATAATTTTAGAAATTTGGGGTGTAATTTTAAAAATATTCCAGGATTATATTTTTTTAGTTATGTCGTCTAACTCATGTTATATTATGTCTTTGTTTTATCTGTTAAAACTTAATTAAAAGCATTAATAAATGTGACCACTTTCAAATTAATTCCTCCTTGCGTGAGATGAGAGCTTAGGATTCCGCGGCTAGAATCAGTAGCTACTTGACTGTCGCGGAGACGATGGAGAGAATCACAGACAGGTACCAACATTTCGCCCTGAGGAAGCTCGCAAAATGGCGACTGAAACGGCGCCTGTGCCTAGGACCGGCATATCCCGGGCAGCCTAATAGCTACCACCTGCGTGAACTTCAATGGATTGTAATTCAGTTTTCAAAACTTCCATGGTTTTGGGTCTATGTTTGATTAACATCGATGTTTTAATATTGAGCATCGATATTTAAAAACTTCCATGTGTTGTTGGCGACATAGTAATATAGATTTAAAAACATCGATGGTTTTGGGTCTATGCTTTATCAACATCGATGTTTTAATTTTGAGCATCGATGTTTACAAACTTCCATGTTTTGTTAGAGATGTAACTTCATATTAACTTCTCCCCACAGCACGTCACACACAGTTTTTAAGTGTTTTGAAGTAAATAAATAAATAAATAAATAAATAAATAAATAAATAAATAAATAAATAAATAAATAAATAAATAAATAAATAAATAAATAAATAAATAAATAAATAAATAAATAAATAAATAAATAAATAAATAAAATGTCGCATCTGTACTGCGAATCCGGCGGAGACAGCAAACACGGACAGAGCGTTCTTCTTTAAGGAGGCGGCGGCGACGACGCGACGACCACAATCCCGCTCCGGACGCCCCGGGCATTCCGCAACCACCAAGTCTCGCATATCACTCCGCTGCTCTACAGCGCAAACAGCGGCGGCGAAGAATTCCAGAGCGAACACCGAAGCTCGAATATTAAGCACATAAAAACGGGGTCCGGCGGCGGCCGCGGAAGAATCATGGCGCGCAGGCACGCACCGCGCTAGGGGGAGTGCTAGGGCAAGGAGGCGTACGTGGTTAGGCGTCCGGACTCACGCGAAGGCGTTTGTTATAGGAGGGCACGTGACTTGTTAATTAAAACAACCCACTCGGATGGCGCCTGACCATAAACTTGGCCTCTGACCGGGAAGTTCTGGGGGTTCGAGTTCGGGAGGATTTTTGACACTAGCTATTTAGCTACGCGGAATTCAGTCGATGTCTGGAGGAGAATTCTAGCGGCCGGCTGCTCCGATCGGTAGTTTTCCGCGGTTTCTTCGATCAACGCCAGGCGAATGCCGGAGCAGTACCCTAACAATTCGGCCATGGACCGCGCGTTATCTTTCCATCCTCATCTTTGTCCTATCCTCACCCCTTACGCACACTCTCTCTTAAACTTACATGAACTACACTAACTCACATGCCAGGAGACCTGTTGGAAGCCCGCTGGTGGGATACACTTGGCTTGAGAAAAACCCTACAAGCCGATGTAGGTGGACCATGCAACGGGGGAGAGATGCGCCATCACCGCCATCTCCCGCGATAAAAATGTACACTACACTTACGGGACTAATGTCCTTAGCGGTTGACGCATCCAAAAACACTCAATAATCAAATAATAATGAAACACACACACACACACACACACACACACACACACACATATATATATATATATATATATATATATATATATATATATATATATATACACACACAAACTAAAAGATCTTACCTTCCTCTTCCTCATCATAGCCTCACCCATTACACACAGACACATACACACTTATATGCACTATATATGTCGAGAAACCTCCCAAAAACATATGCGTGAGTCGGTACAGAAACTCACGTTCCATCGTCGGAGGAACATCACCGTCTCCCTGGATATGACACGCACCACACTCACAGGAATAATGACCTAAGTAGTTGATGCTCCAGGGAGCACAAAATACTCCCGCGAATATTAAGCACATAAAAATGGCCCCTCCGTGGCCACGGATAAATCATATCGCGCAGGCACGCAGCGCGCCTCCGGGAGTATAAGGATGGGGAGGCGTAAATTGTTAGGCGCCCCGACTCTCGCTTAGTGCGTTACGGGAGAACACACAGCATGTCCTTAAAGAAAACATATTTAAGTATTTAGGGAAGAACATGCAACAGCATTGAATATGTCAGTTGTATCGAATATTTTACAATTTATAAAAAACGTTAATATAGTTACCAAATGATCCTTCATAAATATTTCTTACACATTTTTTCGTTAATTAAAAGTAGCATGTGCTGTTATTGATTTATTTTGTGACCTTTTGTGACGTCAAGTGAACGGAAAGGAAATGTAATATTTTTAGAATATGAATGTTCTTTGTTAATATTGACTTTATAGGTAGATGACTACATATGGCTAACTTGAAAAAATGTACTACATGTTTTACAACTACAATCTACAAAGGAAACAACGAACATTTAGAACAACGAGAAACTTGAACTGCATTTCTTGATTTTAATATGTAAATTATTTCCCACTATTTTATTCTAAACGACTCTGTTGATATAAAACTCTTGGTTCTATCAGCTTGTTTTTATCACTTTTACTTCTATTTTTCGTCGTATCGAATATGAATCAACAAAAGTTTTTTTCAGAACATGTAAAGGAATAGCATTCATGACTCTGATACAAAAATACACGCTGGTAGTTGAATATCCACGAAATATTATATATATTAGTTCAATTAAGCAAATACAGTTGAATACCGTCATCGTTTTTCTATATCCGCGTAATGAATATCCACGAAAATATGAGAAGCGTGTTTGTGCGAAATTAGAACATTACCTGGTGCTATTTATATGCGTAAGTAAAAAGTAGCGTTGAGATATATCATCACGTCTGGGCACGCAGGCAGGAGAGCGGCGAGGGAGCGCGCCCCAGGGAGCGAAAGGGGGGAGGGGCACAACCTGGCAGCGAATGGAAAGCACCGTCCCTCTCGTCTCGCAAATGACTGCGCTCCCCTCGCGGAGAACAATGGAATGTCGCCTGATTCTTCGACGCGCGTTCGTTACCGGTCCCCTCTCTCTCTCCTACTTACTGTTCTTCTACTACCTCTCCTGCTCTGGGGAGAGGCTCACTCCTCCTTCGCGTCTGAGGAGGAAATTGCGTGGAAGATAAGTTCCCGACGTCACCGTTGGGCTCAATTGTTCGAAACCGTGACCAGATGCACGGGGGATATATAGGGGATTATGTTGTCAGGGTGTTGAAACTGAAAAATCCACATCCCGCTATTAAGCGTGTATTGTTTCTATGGTAATGTGACTACTGGCAAGTTGCGATCGACTTTCTGGAAATTCTATTGTTTATTTGTTTTAATTCACCGATGAATTAAGTTACAAGAGCTCCTGACATTTAGTAACCTAATGATTATTCCAGTAAATTAGATGGGATAACTAACTAATCAAATACTTTACGTTTTAATAATGCATTTCTTTGGAGTGTTATTTAACAATTTAGTTAAATTTCCATTCAAGAGGAACGTAAATAGATGCTCTCGCACTAAAAACTAGAACAGAAGTGAACATGACAGAATCATGAGAACTGGGTATATTATTAAACTAAAATATAATTATTTTCATTCTACATATTTTAAGGTATTTCAGGTGCTGAGGAGGCCAAGCACTGGAAGAAGTCGGCGAGACGCCCACGCCAGAAAATAAATAGTTAAAATAAACGTCGGATAGATTAGTATGTATTCGGCTTCTGACGGCAGGTTTTCCCCCCTTCAGGGGTTTTTTCCTGAGCCGTACCTTATGGTCTCTTTTCCGCGGCTTTGATGCGATGGAGAGACCATTTGGGGTGAATACCAGAATTCGAAAGATTAGAACGCGAAAGGATGTAGGTATTGTAATGGCTTAAAGGCCTTCGGCCTAGCCACATAGGATCAAGTAAGCTAATTTGTTTGTAATAATTACCTATTAAATAAATAAATAAATAAATAAATAAATAAATAAATAAATAAATAAATAAATAAATAAATAAATAAATAAATAAATAAATAAATAAATAAATAAATAAATAAATAAATAAATAAATAAATAAATAAATAAATAAATAAATAAATAAATAAATAAATAAATAAATAAATAAATAAATAAATAAATAAATAAATAAATAAATAAATAAATAAATAAATAAATAAATAAATAAATAAATAAATAAATAAATAAATAAATAAATAAATAAATAAATAAATAAATAATATTTTAAGGTAAGGACATGCTCTGGGGCGGCCGGTGGCGTATGGGTCGCCTTCTACCGCTGGTGCCCGGGTTTGATCCCAGGCGGAACCCGATGGATCCCAGCGGATCCTATGCGGTTCCAAGTGGAGTTTGCGGCGGCCAAGCGGGCTCGAGGCAGGTTTTCTCGGTGAACTCTCGCATACCCAGCCAATATGCAGTCCACCGGATCGCTCCAGTAATCACTCCCTACCCTATCCTGTCATTGAGGTTGAGGATCTTTGGATCACAGCGGCGCCTAGGTGGTAACCTAAGAACTAGCTGGGAAGGGCTGCGGCAACCTCAGCCGTTTATCGACAGGTAGGGTCCCGGTCTGGGAAACTAGAGAGAGGGGAAATGAGGGACGACCCCTCCCAAGATCATAGATACCGATATCAGAGAATGGATGCAAAAGCGATGCACGGCGAGGGGTATAGCTTGAAGGTGGCCCCTGAGGGAGGGAAACAGAGTTCTGTTTCAGTTTTAGGTAAGGTCATGACTCCCTTGGCCCTCCTCATTGGAGCAACCCCGGGGGAAGTAGAAATCAGTTGCAATAAATTAAGAATATTCAAAACAGTTTAATTAAAAAATAACGAGCTCTTCAAGAGCTCTATCTGAGCAATGCAATACAAAATAAACACCAAATGAATAGCAAAAAGGAGCATTTGTGCAAAAGCTATCTTGGAAGCATTTATACCTGACCGAGCTCTCCTGGCAGTCAAGCGGAAAAGCGAAAGGGATGCAATCGGCGTTTTTGGGAAGGCAGGTAAAAGATTAAGAAAAGTGGAATGAAGGTAGGATACGTCTTTTCAGGAACACTTCAAGAATATTTTATACCACTTTCTCTCTAAAAAAAATATTTATTACAAATATTTTTCATTTAATTATTTATTCTGTATTTATGATAAATAGTATTATAAGTAGAAATAATAGAAAATTGTTGATCCATAATAGCGCTTCTGGAGAATATACAGATGATTCGATGAGCAACCGACCCATTTACGAATTACATAAAGGAAATGAGAAGGTGAAAACGGCAAAATATTTGCTTCGATTTCCAGTGCGAAGTCAATCATCATCATCAAACGCTGGATCAAGCCTTTTGCAGGGCGTATATTCTGTTTGTGTGACTTTTACTACTTTCGGACAGGAACTGAATTTTGAGATACCAACAGCTAACGATAAAGTTAACACAGCGAAGCTCCTAAAAACATTCTATATTTTAAAAAAGTGTCGCTTATTTGTTGCTAAGAGGACAATAACAATAATTATTATATTACCTAATTGCAATGGCCGTGATAATAAAATAAGTCTTCAATTTCTGCTATCAAACAGGTGGTTGACTGTTAACACAAAAAAATGTGATGTTATTTAATTATTAAAATATAATTTTCAAAATAGCATGTGTCCACCGCTACCAACCATGTAGCAACGATATTTTGAAAATTTAATGAATACTATAATTTTCTGTTTTCCATTTTTTCTTCATTTAAAACTCACAAACGCAACGAAATTTTTGTTCGCATTAAAAAACCCTCTGAGTTACAAGGCGTGATTAAATCCCTTAAATTTCTCTTTATGAATCCAACGCCTGGTTTCATTATAACTCTAATTAAACCCTTGGGGGCAGCGAGGCGCACTGTCCAAGAGGTTGATGAATCACCACAGCTTGTGCTTGCCGCATGTTACGCTCACTTTGTGCTGCACGGTGACTGTGCAACCGGCCTGTTATGAAACATGCAAATTTCTGCAGCAAATTCCGTTATGCGGAAGAACACGGACTGCATTTGCCTTCTGACCCGGGTGCCGCCGCCGTCTCGTGAATAGTACGCAGTATAAATACGGCGGAGCGAGCAGTGAAACTGCGGCACGTTGTGCTCGGAGAGACAATCCAAAGGAGCGCGCCATTAAACTCCAACAATTGTCGAGGTGTTTATCCTTTGACATTTCTTCCAGTCACGAAGAGCTCCATCAAGATGGCCTATAATAGCAGCAGGGTGCATTTCATGAAACGCGTTTAACTAATTTATCAAATAAACACTTGGCTGTAATTGATTGTTGATTCCGGGCGCGTCAACAGATAAGGTTTCCTGTAAGTGTAGTGCATGTTTTCCTCGAGAGGTGGAGGTGATCTCTCGCTGGATGGTGAAATCCAGCGCCGTCCTACCGCCGGTTAATGGGGTTCCCCAATAAGGAATCTCCCATCAGCAGAGCACCGCCCTGGACTGAACAAGCTCTAGAGTAGTGAGTGTAAGTAAAGGACGTGGATGAGACAAGAAAGAGGAAGGAAAGTTCGCGCGCGATCCGTGGCCCATTTGTTAAGGTACAGCTCCTGCATTCGCCTAGTGTTGATCGGAGAAACCACGCAAAACTACCGATCAGAGAGAGCAGCCGGCCGCCGTAATTTTCCTTCAGATAGCGACTGAATTCGACCTAGCTGTGTATCTATTGTCGAAAATTCTGCCCACAACAGTACTCGAACATAGGATCTTCCAGTTGGAGGTATTGCAGTGACATCTGTTGATGCCCTCAGCCACCTTTCCTGGATCTTCGTAATCAGGATTAGTCAGCAAAATAAATAATGTATATATTATTATTAAATTTAATAGTGACGCACTGTTTTATTTTTCTGGGAATATTCAAATATTAAATGCATTATTCGGATGTTAATAAAATATAGGTCAAGATTAATTTTGACGGCGTGTTGAGACTAATAATAATAATAATAATAATAATAATAATAATAATAATATATTAATTAATATGTTGAAATATGGCAGGTTGTATTTGTCTCTTCAATGTTATTCCAATATTTATCAAAAATGGCTTTCATAAAAATGAAATATCTTAATTCGATGTGGTGAGTATTCTCTATTCAATAAGAATGTTATTTGCTATTGCAAAATATTGCATATTAATAAATACTTTGTATTATTGATAAATATATTCCTATGTCACACAATATTACTGTGGTTGATATCCGCAACATTCACTCTCAATTTCTCTGCCTTCCACAATCACTTCAAATGTGTCTCAAAGTCCCCACGAACAAATGTTCCCACATAACAGTAAACTATGTTCTTGCTTCCTTGCATACCACAGTTCGGTATTTTTCTCAATTGCAGCTATAGTCGGCAAGTTTCGCCTGGACATTTAAACCCAAAATGCTCTAATTGTAATTCAATGTTACGAACATCACTGAACAGGCATTATGATTATTCAATCGCTGAGAAATTTTCTCCGTAATGTTGTGCCTTAATGTAGCAACTTGGCGTCGTCTGAACCATCCAAGGTAACAAGTCTCACGAACTACGTGATTGAACTGACATTGACTGAGCTGTGATGAATTATGCAATTTATCGTACTTGGAGAACCCCCCCCCCTGAAATAATTTCGTGAACGTTGTCAAATACTTCAAAACTTGGAAACTTATTCGAGTGTGTAATTTCCCTTTTAAACGAAATTGTGAGAAAATTCATATTTCCTCCTAAAAGTAGTAACTAGTAATTACTTCACTCTTATGGTAAGGGAACGGGATTTATTTTAAAAAGCACATTTATGCATTTACGTTTGCAAAAATTGTATGAAGAATGTTTAATAAAAATTCTCTAGGTGAGCTCTATGATTACATCGCTCAAAAGAAAGAACAGTGGAGAACTTGGAACAGAAAAATACATTATCACTATAAGAACAATGGAAAACCAAAATCATTATTTCACATTGTTCAGTACTTAATACAGATTAATGAAACTTGGGAAGTTAACGAATTCTGGAACAATATAAACACTATTTACTGTGAACACAAAATACACATTTATGAACACCTGTGTATTGTAGTTGCTCGATTTCAGTCTTAAGAATGTGATATTTTAGTGTTTTTTGGTTCTAGTTCATTTCCCGAAATTTTGTATTAATGTCAATGGGGAATAAGAATTTATTATGCTATTTATTTAATTTTATTTTTGTTTTTAGGTCCATTTTTATCTACGACAATAATTTTTTGTGTTGCGTGAATTCCCCGCCAGGTGATATTAGCTCACCAGGGTTGCCGCCAGAGGGCTTCTGTGTTGTCCATGATTCATTGCGTAGTTTCTTCAGTTCGAAATCAGCACCCTGAAATGAAGCTCGTTCCTTCCCTGCCCGCCTCAGAGAACATTGGTCTCGACCTGCAAGTGTTCCACGGCCTCGCTAGCTCAAGGCCACTTTTTGCCGGCCAGATGAGTGCCTTAAGTTACGCGTTCTTATATTGGATGCCACTGGATACTATTCTATTGCGGTAACGTATTTAATGAGTCGTAATTGTTCTAAATCATTAGTTGACGTTATTTTGAAACTTTTATTTTGTAAATGAGGCTTTATTTAGTGCAATTTTGGTGTTCTTACCGCAACTGATAGGTTTAGTGAAGACAAAGTTGGCTCTCAACTGTTTAACGAGTGCAGTGGCGAAGGTTTTATCAATTGAAGATTCCTGTTATTTAGAAGTTTTTAGTTAGAAGAAGTTAGAATTTTTGTCAGATCAACTTTAAGTCAAATTTGAATTTATGTAATTGTTTATAAATATTTAAATAATTTGTTTATACATATTTAAATAATTTGTTTATAAATATTTAAATATTTCGTGGATTAGAAAGCTCAAACTTCTCTAAACAAAAACCTCTAAATATTTTAAATATACAGATAGTAATAAAAATTGCTTGATAGAAAAATTTTCAAATTTTCGAAGACAAATCGTTGACAATTAGACTTAAAAATGAACTCGTAACGACTGCATCTGCAGAAAGGCATTTCAAAATGCATTCGAAATGCATGTTCTGAGAAATATGCGGAAATGCATTTCGAAATGCATGTTCTGAGGGTGGCATTTCGCCCCGAGTAAGGGCTGCATTGTTGCAGCATACAAGTGATATATTATGCAGAACGGCCAAAACGCATATGTGCCGTTTCGCATAAGATACAGCGGCCCCAAGGACGCAGTATAACGGCCGTAACGTTGGCAAACATGTCTAGAACGCAGTGTTTTCTGTATCTATTGACGGTTTCTGTCTCGACTAAAGTGTCAATGAAACTTCGGTTTCGGAATGTGAAGGGCAGCTGAACGACTTGGGTCGCGGTAGAAAAGAAAAATTGAAACTTCTTTTGAAACTTGCTACGTCATTAATTTGGCAGAACGTGTTATGACGTTTCAGGCTCTTACAATTAGTTTAGTGCGAAAGAGCTTTGAAGGAGCGTAGAAATATATTTTGCTTTTCCACAATGTATTGTTCGCTCGTAGCGTCTCCCGGCGCTTCGTGATGAAGTTGTTCTTTAATTTCAGTTATGGAATTGTTCTATGACACTTTGATGAAGCATTTAAGGTATTATAACTAAGAGTGGATTTTGATGATCTAAAACATCGCCAGAAATGGTCAATACAATACTCTTAAAATATTTGTAAAATGACCTAAAAGCAAAGGAAAATGACGTTAAAATCTCATCAGTTTAGATTAACAACTCAAGCTGTTGGGTTACCGATATAATTGAGGCTTCCGCCTTTCGTTAAAGGGAACTCAGCTTGCAATCTTTTTGGCTTGGACTGTTATTTACCAAGAAACCTCTGTCTTTAGTTATCCCGAAATCGGGCCATGGCGCTGATAGGCGTCACAGGAACCTTAGATTACATACTCACAAAGACGGGAATTACAATTACTGAGCAAAGAAATCGAATAGGCTATTTAGGAATTCTGATAACATTTGCTGCAACTCATAGATATTATTTAACGCAAGTCCCATTAAATCGATTAAATCAGCGGAAAAGCTTTAAAATGACGGTAAAAGGTAAAATATTACTTTAGTCGAAATGAACGAAAAATGCAAACAAATATATAACAAAGTAATTTTTATTGTATTAACATAAAATTATTGTATACTAAACTAAAAAATAGTGAAAAGAAAAAAAGACATTTCATTAAAATCCGCCCCTAATGATATATATATATATATATATATATATATATATATATATATATATATATAATGATGTACATATCCCCCTAATGATATACTGAATCTAATCCTCCAGCATTTATGAAATCAATATTTATATCCAGTCATATGTTCTTGTTTAGTTTGTCTTGGTAGTACATTCTTACCCTAGCAGATCAGTCTTGTTCGATGAACGATTCTGAAGTGTCAAAAAGGAATATTTTGGTGAAAACACATTTAGGGGTGGGGGTAGACTGGTGTCCTAAAGAACGGAACGCGCCCGGACGATCTATTTGGGAATGGAGGGACTGAAAACCATTAGAATTAGGAAAACGAGGACCAGAGACTGATACCCATTTCAATGATACTCCAGAATTTCGCATCCTAGACAGAGGGGAGGATGTTTCTTGGCGAGGGGCAGACGGCGAGACACGAGCAAGCATGTGCTTGCACGAGATCAATTCTGCTTCGCTAACACCCGCCCCTCTTTGATTCCGAGAACGGGATGGCCGAGAAGCTCTCGAGGGGGAGAACTTGGCCAATTCATGGTGAAGGTCAGGGGGCCATAGAACGCAGTTTTAATTGATTTGCTTCTCAGAAAGACGATCTCAGGAACGAATTGTAGAAATCTGAGACGTTCTGATCCTACTTGTAAATGAAGTGTAATGAAATATGGGAGAAATATATTCTAATAGGGACACACGTACGTTAAAAATTTATTATACCATAATATGTCGAATAAGAATTATTTTAATTATTTGATGATGTATTGCAAACTAACTTGTCTATGTTTACATATATACTGTACACATCCTCCACATATATATTGCACTTGGATTACATGTAAGTCCTTTCCATTCTTATAATAAATATCAGTAAGCAACAATTGTTTCCCATAAAATGATACCTCGTTCAAGGAAAACACGAAAACATTCTCCCTTGCTAGAAGGAAGGACGCCAAACCACACGTCTCAGCGTGCAGCCTTCCCACGTTCCCCTCGCCTTCCTGGATCAAAGCCCCCTCCCCCTCCTCCTTCCCCTCACGCCCAGCCAGGTGGTGCGCACTCTATTGTCGCAGAAGACGTCCTTTCAGCCGTCTTACGCAACGGTCGCTCTACCTGAGGACAACCGCTCTGTTCCCGAACGGCAAAACTACACACATAAAGAATGCTCTCTCTGTCTGTGGGCAGAGCGCACCGCAGGCAAGCCCCTGCAGGCCCCTGCTTTCAAAGCGAAACGTTGAGCAGAGCGTCGTCGCAGGTGCGAAGTACGTTATTGTGAAAAGTTCGCTACTGAGCGAAATAACGGTAACTCAAGAGAATACAATCAAAATTGTATTATCTTCAACGAAAGAAAATTCTAATTTTTGTGGCCCCTGTGTTTTGCTATCAGGAATCTAGATTTATTTTTGACGATTTCCAAAGAAAGAGAATTATTCGAAATACAATAGTGACTGTTACGTGAAATACAGACAGTGATTAACGGATTTTTTTTCCAGAATTTTCCTATTAAAATAACAAAATACGTACCATTCTAACGGTATACTCAAAATATGATGCAATTATAAAATTTCCCAAGATATGTAAAAACATGTACTATAAAAATTGCATTTTCTCACCGGAGAAACATTCTTCAGTGGACATATTACAATATGCATATGTAATGCAAATGTAATAGAAAAAGTTTTTACGTAACTATTCTAGCCCTAGAAATCACCATTCCAATCAAATATAAAATAAACAATATTAAAAGAGAGAGGTTTTTTCTTTGAGGCATTATATTGTATATCCCGTGTTTTTTCGAAAGAAAAAATAATAAAATATAGTCATTGTCAAGCAAAAGACATATTCCTAATAACAGGCTTTTAAGAGTAGATTTTCATAACAATCTTACTACTTCAAGAACAAGGAGACAAACGTAATGCAATTATGCCTTCGGAGAAATTAGCGAATCTGGTTATCCATAGTTGTAAACATAATTTATAGGATACTAAATAATCCAAAAACAAAATGTTTAACCTACATTGGAAACAAACAGGACCATTGTTCCCTCCAAAATTCTTTCATCTTTCGTTTATACACAGACTTGACAGATGAAAACACATTTCTTTCAGATAATTGACGCTCCCAGACATTTTCAGAACTCTTTCAATTCAACAGTCTACAAAGTGGAACAAGAAAACAGAACACTTTTAACATTTCCGCATTATTGGAAGTGCACATATTTCCCTGTACTGTGAATCTCCAATAAAGCAGATATTTGATGAATCTCTAAAAATAGACAATTATTTTCATTAGCAATTTCAATATAGTTCAATCGAAACAAGAAATACTAATATGCATGTCCATTTAATATATCTGTTTAATATATTTTCACTAATAACAAATACATTAAGCAACGCTGGTTGAAAATTATTCGTGATTAATGGCTCATTTTTTCACAGTTTTCAGTCATCATTACATAAATAAGTAGAGTATTCTGTGATTATATCGTTCGTGTGTTCAACTTATATTCTTCTAATTCTTCTTCGGAAAGTAACATATTTACTCGCGAAATAGTTTCGACGTTTCTTCCGTCACGCTGTATTCCACGTTGTCCTTGAAAGTTGCCTAATATTTTTCCGAGTTTTTTTTAAAAGCAATTGAACCTTCTTGCTTGGTTGTATTATAGCACTGATTAATTATTTCTGGGGTCGTCAACTGTTAACGTCATTAGTCCCGTTAGTGTAGTTTATATCACAGAAGGGGGTGGTGATCTTCTCCCGCTGGATGGCAAAATCCCGTTCTGGCCTACACGTCGGCTTGCGGGGAGCTCACCAGAGGGTCTCCTGACATGTGTGATAGTGTAGGGCATGTAGGTGTAAGGGCAAATAAAGAGTTAGGATAAGACAAGGAAGAGGAAAGAAACATCGTACGCGATTCATGGCCCGTTTATTAGGGTACTGGGCAGACTCCGACCTGGTGTTGACCGTAAATCACGGAAAACTAGCGATCAGAGCAGCCTCCGCTACATTTCTCGTGCAGACAGCGGCTGTCGACATACAAGTACCTATGTACTACTGTCGAAAATTCTGCCACTGGTTGGAGTCGAACTCTAATACCTCCCGGTCAGAGGCATTGCAGTGACGTCAGTTGATAACCTGAACCACCTAACGGTTTATATTATAAGTAAACCGATGAAAGGATTTCTTTTGAACTTATTTAACTTTCTAATTACTAGAGAATGTGTTGAGTACATAAACTATCCAGTATGTTAAAGTGTGTTAAAACGATATATTTAAAATGTAACCATATTTTTAATCATGTTAACTTCCCAAAAAATATGTGTTCATAACCACAAAATTCTGAAATGACTTACATGTGTCATTCTATTAGGATTATTGGTCAGATTATTTCTGTCATTAAGAAACTGACGAGACTTAACGAATACTTTTCGAAATTAAAAATTCCTACTCGCATTTCATTTAAAACTACGATAAATTATTTTCGTCATATTTTTACACAATCATTTGCGCGAGAAATCTCACGAAGAGAGATTACAAGTTGAATAAGTATGTTCTAGTTTTGCTGATTAGTTGTCTGAATTTCCTACTATTTGTAAGGATATCTTTAAAACTCTATGGGTTTTCGTTTCAAAAGGTGTTTGAGTTTTCTGTTGAACCAAATTTTCTTATTTGTTTCCTTTAAATTAAAGGTAATGGGCCTTAGATGTGTTAACAATTGGTTTTATAGTGTGTACACTAAATATAGCGCACCAGGACAGTGTCTCCGCAATGGCACCTTATTGGTGAAAGTGAATGCAACAGAAATTAAGTTGGTATGAGCTGCAGTTAATAAGAAAATAAAACGTAAATTGCATACCCTCCACAGTCATAATAGATACTTGAAGGGTTGTCCCTTTCCCTTGTTCCATCGGTGATCTAGATGAGAAAAACATAAATGCAATTTTTAGTCGGACGCCCTGATTCGTCTCATTGTGGAGAGAATTTCCTGGGGTACTGTATTAATAATATTTTATCCGGACAGCCGAGATCGATAAGTCAGTAGTGCCGTGGCGATCTCGGACGCAACTATCGCGGATTTGCATCTTACTTCGGGTATGGGTGAGTTTGTGTATGTCTGTATGAGACGTCCATTCATCCTTCATTATGAACATTTCATCTTTCATCCCCTAGGACTAGCAACCCAGGGGGATAAAAATTTGATTCAGCATAACGCTGATCACAAGGAGTCACATACACTTTTCACGGAATAAATGTAACAGCCGCGGTAAGTGCAGGTGTAGGTCCACGTAGTTCAGAAGGCCAATTCGCGACCACAAAAATCCTAAAATTAATCAAATCAACATTTATCTATCGTCACCAGTTAGCGGTTGTTGTTGTTGTTGTTGTTGTTGTAGAAGTTGCAATTAATCTATCAAAATCAGTAGACGTTTCGACGTCTGGAGACAGCAAGCAAGCATGAGCTTGAGGATATAGTTAGCGAAGCAAAGATAGTGAGTTTTTGAAGTGCGAATTGTCACTTCCATAGTTTTCCTCTATCTTGTCATTGTCAAATTTTGACGTATTTTCATTAGTTAAAATATACAAGAAGACTTGAAGGCTCATTGAGGCAACTGCTCCACATGAGGTTTGCAAACAGTGGGCTGGCATCTGCGAGAACTCTCGCACTTCGCGTCCGCCCCATTTCGTTGAATCCGGAGCGCCAGGGAAACGCCGTGATGGATGGCGGAGGGACGAGGAAGGCACCCGAAAACAACAAAATAACGGACAGATCGTGCGTTTCCTAAGGGAAGACAAAAAACAAACTTCAGCGGAGAATCTGGAGTGGGGGATACGTCTAGAAAGCAACATCCTTCGTCCTGCCCTATTGCTCTCCTTCCATTTACTGACGGCTCGACTCCTCCCGTGTGATTCGTGCCTGAGATCTTTTCAGCACCACCTACACAAGGAGGACTACATAAATCACAGTGCAACCTGCCGAGTTTTTATACTGCAATTCTCTGCAGACCATGTGGGACCTCTGAAAAGATATACTGAAAGATCAGAGGATGAACAGAGTTTTTGTGTTGCGCCACTGCCGCACTGCTGAATAAAACGTGTTGGCAGCCCTGCTGTTCTGTGCACTCTCTCTTTGTAGTATGTTGTATTGTTGGGATCATGCTTCAATTTTTGTCCTTAGTTTACGTCATGAATTCATTAAAGAACCATATGCATAAAAGGAATACAATTTACGATAGAATGCTGTGGGTAATAGAAGAAACAAATTTTAAGTATGAACATTATCAAGAAATATTTCCAACTGGCAAAGCACTATGCATAGTGAAATTGTGGTCTCATCATATTGAATAATATAATTTTACTGCTGACACATTGACCCAACTAGATATTTTTTCCTGTATCTGTCAACTATTTTTAAATATTTATTTTCTACGTATTAAACCGTATTTTTCAAAGGTTTGTATTTTGTTTTCAATAATTATATAGGTATTCTTAATAAGGTAACCCTCCTTAGCACGATTTTCGCAAACATAATACGTATAACAACAAAATTTGGGTACCGGCAAAGAAACAATAATATGTATATTCATATAACACGCTTTTTTAATCGAATCGGGAAACATGAACATCAGTCAGTTCGATCCCTTGGAATTCGTATTAACGAGGATACTGTATAGTGCCTATAGTATATAATACTGTATACTGATATAAAACCTGTAATCACATATATGACATTCTTTGTGAATTAAACTATATAGGATCAGCAAGAAGAGAGAATCTAACGTTGTCGTACTTTGATTCTTGCTGCTTCTACATTCCCAAATCATATGACTGAATATCAAGCCATTCTTCTGCCTTGTATGTGTCACGAAACTTCCATCAAAATCACCCTGATACAAGGTCACATCTCATATATTCCTCTCTCTGCAGAGAAGTATTATGATTCCCACATGCTCCACCGAACAACGTCAGTGTGCATTACACAAACTCATGCCACTTCCAAACAAAAAGCACGTCCACGATAGCCCTAAACAGAGCCAGTCGAGTCCAGAAATGAATTAGTCCACAAACTCCGAAATTTGCATAACCGATCGGACGGCCAGCGATCCTCGGCTGCGGGACAATAATATTTCCGCGCTGTCCCTCGGGGCGACATGCAGCTCAATGGATTTGCAGGCATGAATATTCCGTCGGCCGTTTGGGCGCGGGCGAGGTCACGCTTCGACGCGTGCTGGCGCTTGCTCGCGGTTGCATTGGCCGCAGACAGCGCGCGAGGGCGGAGGAACGGGTCCCGCGATTACGCAACTACCCCGTCAACCCCGATGATTTGAACGGATCCCTCCAATTTAAATGCGATGCAGTGTACTCCGTCAACCCCGATGATTTCAACGGATCCCTCAAATTTAAAAGCGATGCATTGTACTCCGTCAACCCCGATTATTTCAACGGATCCCTCCAATTTAAAAGCGATGCATTGTACTCCGTCAACCCCGATGATTTGAACGGATCCCACCAATTTAAATGCGATGCATTGTACTCCGTCAACCCCGATGATTTCAACGGATCCCTCCAATTTAAAAGCGATGCATTGTACTCCGTCAACCCCGATGATTTGAACGGATCCCTCCAATTTAAATGCGATGCATTGTACTCCGTCAACCCCGATGATTTCAACGGATCCCTCAAATTTAAAAGCGATGCATTGTACTCCGTCAACCCCGATTATTTCAACAGATCCCTCAAATTTAAAAGCGATGCATTGTACTCCGTCAACCCCGATGATTTGAACGGATCCCTCCAATTTAAATGCGATGCATTGTACTCCGTCAACCCCGACGATTTCAACGGATCCCTCCAATTTAAAAGCGATGCATTGTACTCCGTCAACCCCGATGATTTCAACGGATCCCTCCAATTTAAAAGCGATGCATTGTACTCCGTCAACCCCGATGATTTGAACGGATCCCTCCAATTTAAATGCGATGCATTGTACTCCGTCAACCCCGACGATTTCAACGGATCCCTCCAATTTAAAAGCGATGCATTTTACTCCGTCAACCCGACGATTTCAACGGAACCCTCCAATTTAAATGCGATGCATTGTACTCCGTCAACCCCGATGATTTGAACGGATCCCTCCAATTTAAAAGCTATGCATTGTACTCCGTCAACCCCGACTATTTCAACGGATCCCTCCAATTCAAAAGCGATGCATTGTACTCCGTCAACCCCGACGATTTCAACGGATCCCTCCAATTTAAAAGCGATGCATTGTACTCCGTCAACCCCGATGATTTCAACGGATCCCTCAAATTTAAAAGCGATGCATTGTATTCCGTCAACCCCGATGATTTGAACGGATCCCTCCAATTTAAAAGCTATGCATTGTACTCCGTCAACCCCCGACGATTTCAACGGATCCCTCCAATTTAAAAGCGATGCATTGTACTCCGTCAACCCCGACGATTTCGACGGATCCCTCCAATTTAAATGCGATGCATTGTACTCCGTCAACCCCGATGATTTCAACGGATCCCTCCAATTTAAATGCGATGCATTGTACTCCGTCAACCCCGATGATTTCAACGGATCCCTCAAATTTAAAAGCGATGCATTGTATTCCGTCAACCCCGATGATTTGAACGGATCCCTCCAATTTAAAAGCTATGCATTGTACTCCGTCAACCCCGACGATTTCAACGGATCCCTCCAATTTAAAAGCGATGCATTGTACTCCGTCAACCCCGACGATTTCAACGGATCCCTCCAATTTAAATGCGATGCATTGTACTCCGTCAACACCGATGATTTCAACGGATCCCTCAAATTTAAAAGCGATGCATTTGTACTCCGTCAACCCCGATGTTTTAAAACGGATCCCTCAAATTTAAAAGCGATGTATTGTACTCCGTCAACCCCGATGATTTCAACGGATCCCTCAAATTTAAAAGCGATGCATTGTACTCCGTCAACCCCGATGATTTCAACGGATCCCTCCAATTTAAAAGCGATGCATTGTACTCCGTCAACCCCGACGATTTCAACGGATCCCTCCAATTTAAAAGCGATGCATTGTACTCCGTCAACCCCGACGATTTCAACGGATCCCTCCAATTTAAATGCGATGCATTGTACTCCGTCAACACCGATGATTTCAACGGATCCCTCAAATTTAAAAGCGATGCATTGTACTCCGTCAACCCCGATGATTTCAACGGATTCCTCAAATTTAAAAGCGATGTATTGTACTCCGTCAACCCCGATGATTTCAACGGATCCCTCAAATTTAAAAACGATGCATTGTACTCCGTCAACCCCGATGATTTCAACGGATCCCTCAAAATTTAAAAGCGATGCATTGTACTCCGTCAACCCCGATGATTTCAACGGATCGCTCCAATTTAAAAGCGATGCATTGTACTCCGTCAACCCCGATGATTTCAACGG
Source organism: Gryllus longicercus (assembly GCA_038098605.1). Classification (NCBI taxonomy): domain Eukaryota; kingdom Metazoa; phylum Arthropoda; class Insecta; order Orthoptera; family Gryllidae; genus Gryllus; species Gryllus longicercus. The sequence goes on from JAZDUA010000833.1 coordinate 135,939, forward strand.
TTCCCTCCAATTTAAAAGCGATGCATTGTACTCCGTCAACCCCGATGATTTCAACGGATCCCTCAAATTTAAAAGCGATGCATTGTACTCCGTCAACCCCGACGATTTCAACGGATCCCTCCAATTTAAAAGCGATGCATTGTACTCCGTCAACCCCGATGATTTCAACGGATCCCTCCAATTTAAAAGCGATGCATTGTACTCCGTCAACCCCGATTATTTCACGGATCCCTCCAATTTAAAAGCTATGCATTGTACTCCGTCAACCCCGATTTTTTCAACGGATCCCTCAAATTTAAAAGCGATGCATTGTACTCCGTCAACCCCGATGATTTCAACGGATCCCTCAAATTTAAAAGCGATGCATTGTACTCCGTCAACCCCGATGATTTCAACGGATCCCTCCAATTTAAAAGCGATGCATTGTACTCCGTCAACCCCGACGATTTCAACGGGTCCCTCCAATTTAAATGCGATGCATTGTACTCCGTCAACCCCGATGATTTCAACGGATCCCTCAAATTTAAAAGCGATGCATTGTACTCCGTCAACCCCGATGATTTCAACGGATCCCTCAAATTTAAAAGCGATGCATTGTACTCCGTCAATCCCGATGATTTCAACGGATCCCTCCAATTTAAAAGCGATGCATTGTACTCCGTCAACCCCGACGATTTCAACGGATCCCTCCAATTTAAAAGCGATGCATTGTACTCCGTCAACCCCGATGATTTCAACGGATCCCTCAAATTTAAAAGCGATGCATTGTACTCCGTCAACCCCGACGATTTAAACGGATCCCTCCAATTTAAAAGCGATGCATTGTACTCCGTCAACCCCGATGATTTCAACGGATCCCTCCAATTTAAAAGCGATGCATTGTACTCCGTCAACCCCGATGATTTCAACGGATCCCTCAAATTTAAAAGCGATGCATTGTACTCCGTCAACCCCGATGATTTCAACGGATCCCTCCAATTTAAAAGCGATGCATTGTACTCCGTCAACCCCGACGATTTCAACGGATCCTTCTAATTTAAAAGCGATGCATTGTACTCCGTCAACACCGATGATTTCAAACGGATCCCTCCAATTTAAAAGCGATGCATTGTACTCCGTCAACCCCGATGATTTGAACGGATCCCTCCAATTTAAAAAGCGATGCATTGTACTCCGTCAACCCCGATGATTTCAACGGATCCCTCCAATTTAAAAGCGATGCATTGTACTCCGTCAACTCCGATGATTTCAACGGATCCCTCCAATTTAAAAGCGATGCATTGTACTCCGTCAACCCCGATGATTTCAACGGATCCCTCAAATTTAAAAGCGATGCATTGTACTCCGTCAACCCCGATGATTTCAACGGATCCCTCCAATTTAAAAGCGATGCATTGTACTCCGTCAACCCCGATGATTTCAACGGATCCCTCCAATTTAAAAGCGATGCACTGTACTCCGTCAACCCCGATGATTTGAACGGATCCCTCAAATTTAAAAGCGATGCATTGTACTCCGTCAACCCCGATGATTTGAACGGCCCCCTCCAATTTAAAAGCGATGCATTGTACTTCGTCAACCCCGATGATTTCAACGGATCCCTCCAATTTAAATGCGATGCATTGTACTCCGTCAACCCCGATGATTTCAACGGATCCCTCCAATTTAAAAGCGATGCATTGTACTCCGTCAACCCCGATGATTTCAACGGATCCCTCCAATTTAAAAGCGATGCTTGTTGCGGTGCACTGCACGTGATGCAGTGTAGTAATCCCTAGACAGTGTTATACTGCGATTTATGCAACTCTGGCCCTGGCAGGTATCAGCTGTTGACGGTTTTCATCCAATCAGGAGCTTGAACATCACCCTAGAGACAGCTGATACCTGCCAGTGACAGAGTTACGAAAATTGCAATATAAATGCTATCGTGGGTGTTGAGAGCTTGACTTGGTATATATATCTTATGTTCGTATGTAGATGGTTTGCATTTCATGAATCGATGGTAGATGGCATCATACATGTTCGATTTCATATTATTGGTAATCTTGTTTGCAAGAAAAATATAGTTTATTTTTACAAATTTAAATGTATAATTACAATTTATTTAGAGGTTTTATTATTTTTATTTTTATGCAACTTGTACTTTAATAACAGTAATAATAATAATAATAATAATGGTGACGGTGACAGTGATGATGATGTAATGGTAATGATAACGGTGATGATAATATTATTTCTTAGCTTCCTTTTGCCCCCTTTCCTGAAGTCAATCCCTGCTACGCCTGTAAAACTTATAACTTAACAACATCTTCGTGTCATTAAATTATATTATTACTTATTAGTATACGAAGTGTCTATTGTAATAAACTAATTTTGTTATGAACACATATGTAGTTGGTAATGACCATATCGCTGTTACAACTAAAAGTATAAAAATGTTTAAAAAATAATTTTCTTTTAAGTAATTTTTTAACTAATTTTCAATTAAAAAATTGAAAGCTGATTCATTGATTTAAGTAAATTGACGTGAATATTTTCGTCGAGCTGTTCTTTTTAAAAAAAATCGAGACCGTTGCTATGCGTAATCGCTCAATGGAAACTCAGGTTTTGTATTAAAGCGAGACCTGCCCATTCTGTTTCTGCCGATGCAGGGAACAGTTGTGATTGGAATCGCAGAAACATAATTGATGTTGAGCCAGTTCTTCATAAAAAGAACCAAGTTGCCAACTGTGCCCCCTACGACTAGGACCGCAACTACAGAAAATGTTCAAAGTATATACACCAATGTTGTATATCAAAAAGATAAAGCATTTTTCACAAACTTCCCCAAAAATATTTAATGGTGATAAATATGGGTACCATTATTTCTTAAATGAATAAAATTTCCTGTTAAATATGTGGTATTTATTCTGGGGCCCGCTGTTGGCTCCCCTTCAGTGGTGATCTCTGGGTATCGGAATGGCTTTGTATAGCCACTTAATTCCATCTCTCAGATTGATTGATTAGTGATTACAGGCGGGATCACTGCTGAGGTCATTAATTCCGTAAGCTTAGTGCATGTTTTCTTCGCTGGTTATGGCGGTGATTTTCATCTACTGGATGGCGATTGCGGGGGGATCCGACGTCGAATTGCAGGGTTTACGAGACCTACGTCGCCCTACGAGAATTTCTCTCAACCGGGTATTTCCCAACAGAAGGCCACCGCCCCAACCTAGACAACCTCGAAGCTCCCGACCGGTCTACTTGCATGTGTGATAGTGTAGCGCATGTGTGTGTAAGTAAGGCGTGAGGATAGAACAAGAAAGAGGAAGGTAAGATCGTACAGGGTTCGTACAGGACCCTTTTGATTGGATACTACTCCAGCATTCATCTGTTGTTGATCGAAAAAGCCACGGAAAATTACTGATCAGAGCATCCGGACGCTATAATTCTCCGCCAGACAGCGACTGAAGACGACCTATCTAGCAAGGGTGGAAAATCCTACCACCGTTCGCACTCGAACTCAGGACCTCTCGGTCAGAGGTACTAGAGTGACATCAGTTGATGCCCCGAGCCACCTTTGCAGGAGGAATCTCTCGAATGCATTTAATTACAATGAGAATAAAATTGAAAAACCCCAGGTGTCAGTGAGCCTTGTGACAATGAACGTATTCCACTCGACGAACGTGGGATTCCAACTAAAACAAAAAATCGCGGAGCATTGTTACCAACATCCTCCCGGAGTTTCCCGAGAGCGGTCGAAAATACTCCGCGCGCACAAAGACGCTGGCGAGGCCTGGAGGCGTTTCCTGCAATTTTCGCGCGCGCACGTCGCCTGCCGCTTCTCTCGCTGCTTCCGGTGATGATTAGGCCTCTCCGCGTAACGCCGCTCATTCACGCCTCGGGTGCTCTCGCCGTCCTCTTTGGCCCCGTTGCCGTCAGCGCCTCTTCACCTTTCGACCCTTTCTCTTCACGGGCGTGGACCAACTGCTTACTGCGCTCAACTTTTTTCTAAGCCGATTACCTATCTTCTCAACAAAAAAAAAAAAAAAAAAAAAAAAAAAAAAAAAAAAACACCTTCAACTCCATTGCGTTCACATACCGAGGATTGATTTGTGTTTGCCGTGGTCTGCTTAGAAATACTTTGATAAATTATAACTTAGCCATTTCTGGCTGTTTTTCAAGAGGTATTGGCACGTCTATTTACTCGTAGAATACTTCTAATTTCGTGTATTTACCCCAACGTTGAAAACCACCGCTTCAACGTTCGTGGAAACTAAACGTAAAATCATTTGTTAAGAGTACCGTCTTACCTCTGTGACTTAACACACTTTACACAATTTCGAAAATTCTGCCACGTTCACGTATGTTTCATGTTTTTTCTGGAATGTTATACTATATGTGCTTCTTATGAATGCAAACTTAACTAAAATTTTTACTATTTCCAAAACACCGGATGAACGAAATGCGATGGAGTAGGGCTATGACTACGCAAGTATCGAAAAGTGACAGGGGATCGGGACTGGTTGGGACAGGGGTTGGGTCTGGGGTTGGGTCTGTGGTTGGGTCTGTGGTTGGGTCTGGGGTTGGGTCTGGGGTTGGGTCTGGGGTTGGGTCTGGGGGTTGGGTCTGGGGTTGGGTCTGGGGTTGGGCCTGGGGGTGGGTCTGGGGTTGGGTCTGGGGTTGGGGACTGGGGTTGGGACTGGGGTTGGGACTGGGACTGGGACTGGGATTGGGAATGATTTTGGGAATGGGAATGATTTTGGGATGGGATTGGGAATGGGACTAGGGTTGGGACTGGGTGAGACTGGTTGTGACTGGGTTGTGACTGGGCATGGGATAAGTGACTGAGAAGCGAGGATGATGGTGACGGAAAATGACTACGGGATGCAGTTGGGCGATTGGGACGGAATATGACTGCTAAACTCCAATGGCAACCCCACAACTCATTACACAGTTGCCATGTTTGCTTTATGACTCCGGTTGTAGCATTGTAACATTTGTATAAACTCTCTTCTGGAAATGTAAGTAGCCAGAAGGCTTTCAATCGCCGAAACGTCTAGACTTATTACCTGACAAAAGGGGAATCAGAGATGTTAAGAGAAGAAAACGTCGGGTCGTTTCACTGCTAGAAAGATCTGGTTATATAGGAATAATGATTCGTGGAAAATTGACGTATTGTGTGAATACAATACAAAACTCGAAGCACCTCTGACATATTCAGGTTGTTTGTAAGAATATCTTTCATAAACGCAATAAAAATATTTAAGAATCTCCAGAAAAGAAAATAGTGACAAAGAGATATGAAAATTGCGAATAGAAAATATTAAACTGAAATCGTGAAATGTTACACCGCATAGCAGTGAACTGAACATTCGTAATTCAAATTCCTCTACATTCGAAGTTATATTCGCATTCCGTTTGTTCACGCGTAACAAAACTATATAATACACAATTTTGATTTTTTGAGTTATTGTGATTATTCAGATTTAATAAATGGAAACATATCCAGTGATTCATCTATAGAGAACTTCTATGTATTAAAACTAAAGCAGTGATTTTCCTTATGGACAGCATTGCATTCCTACGGATCTCCATCAACAGAATTGACATTTTTCTATACATATTTGCAATTCATGAACATTGCCTTTCTAATATTTAAGAAACCATCTGCTTTATGCTCTGCGTTTGTTACAAATTGATTTAACCGCAAATCGTATTCACTTTTGGAATATTTGATGAACCAACACAATTTTACCAAAGTATATTAATTTTAAATATTTTTTGGTGTTTTTTTTTAATTGACATATACGGTACTACACATTAAAAACATTAAAACTACGAGTAGTATATGTTCTAATAAATAAAAATCAAATTATTCTATAAATAGGCCTAATAACGTTAATTTAATATTAATGACATTTTTACTATAATACAACCATTCGCAAAAATTAAAATGGATCCAATTATTGTGAATAAATATTTTCACTTATCGTTAGAATCGGGATGTCTAATGAATTAATTAATGTTACTCATAACTGATAGATTAGAAGCTTTTATTCTGAAACTTGGTAAATACGTCAGGAGTAATATTAAATTGTGCAGTTCCAGATATAATTAAGATTTTTAATTTTGGCAGATACTTTACTGAAACCTCTGAAGCATTTCCAAATTTTCTGTGAAATGGCTACAATTCTTTTTCTTATTTTTTTGCTGGAATAGAAGAAAGTGTATTTATAAAAATGCTATAGCTTCGATATTCATTAAAATCTACAAAACTGGAAAAGTTGCATAATTTAATGAATTTTCAATTTTGCCCTACATTTCTAATATTAAGTCATGACATTTTTGTGTCAAAGCAATTTTCCCCTCGATCTTTTAAGAAGTAATTCACCTAAAAAAAGAGTAGATATTCAGTAACAACTAGCGACCCTAAGAGAAGGAAAATTTTCGGTATGCCGCGAATTCCCACACGTTTATTTTATTCTTGTAATGGCTTCTATTCTTGTATGGCGTGCGAACATGTCACGAGACACGGTTACCTCATCGCCTGTCAGATTTCGTGCCGAACATCGTTGCAACGAGCGTATATCTCGGCGCTTCCGGTGCGCATTTCGAGTGATCACGTAACGCGTCCCATTCACAGCTGCGAGGCGCACGCGGCGCGAGGGTGGCCGGGAAGAGGAGGGGAGGAGATGAGGAGGGGAGAGGAGGAGAGTAGAGGAGGACAGAGGAGAGAGAGAAGAGAGAGGAGGGAGGAGGGGGAAAGGGAGGAGGGAGAGGAGGGGAGAGGGAGAAGGGAGAGGAGGGGAGAGGAGAGGAGGAGGGGAGAGGAGAGGAGGAGGGGAGAGGAGAGGAGGAGGGGAGAGGAGAGGAGGAGGGGAGAGGCGGGAGTAATCATCGTGGAGGATTCGCGACTGCCTCCATTTCCGCTCGTGCACGGGTTGCAGCCGCTCGCACGCGATCCTCGCGTCGGCGCCAGGAGGCGCTCCCCAGCGGAGGAAGGAGACGGGCGTGGCAGGTGTTTTTTGCCCCTTCATTGCCTCTGACCGACAGGTTCTAGGTTTCGATTACAGGATTTTCGACACTTGATGGATAGCGAAGTCGAATTCAGCCGCTGTCTGCTGGAGAATTCTAGCAGCTAGCTGTTCTGATAGGTAGTTTTGCCTTGTTTCTCACCAGGCGGACGCCTAATAAACGGGTCACGGACCGCGCGTGATCTTTCCTTTCTTTTCCGTGCCCCATTCTCACCCCCTTACTTACTCACAACTAACTTTCATGCTATACACTATCACATGTATTGAGAGACCGGTAGGGAGCTTAGAGCTTGCCCGGCTGAGGTGGTAACCCACTAGTAAGAAATACCTGGATGGGGACCCCCCCCCCTCCAAGCGGACGGGTAGGTCGGCGCCGGATCTCCATATTCAACGGGGGGAGATCACCTCCACCTCCCGCAACAAAAACAGCAACCACACTTACGGGACTAATGACATTAGGTGTTGACGCGCCCGAAATCATTAATTAACCCATCAATAAAATAATTGCCCCTGGAGCACGATTGACCGATAGGTAGACGGTTGACCGATGGTGAATTTACGAAACCGCACAGATTGTTCGAATTATCTGGAGAATTATATGTCGCTCAGCTACTCTGATCGGTAGTTTTCCATTGTTACTCAGCTCAATACCAGGCGAATGCTGAAGCGGTACTCTTTCAGAAAGAACTTCGAACCGCGCATATTCTTTCATTACTCATCCTTGTCCCTAGTGCTCCCCTTAGATAATAAACTCACACTTATGCGCCCTACTCTACCACAAAAGTCAGAAGACCAGTCGAGCACTTAGATATTGTCTCCATAGGGTAGTAGAGGGTAGTCCTCTATCTGAAGTAGGAAAACCCGCATCTGAAGTGAGTGGACACACTTCGTGTCTCACACTTCGCCTGGAGGAGGTACTTTGTGTTCCCCTGGGATGTAACATGGATGTATCTGTCACTGGCCACGGCTAGTCACTGCCCTCAGGAAGCCTGCGACATGTCAGGCGAAACGTCGGCCTCTCAGCCAACGACGCGGATTGGCGTCTCCCGGATAGACGAGAATTTATAGAATCGAGCTGCGGAAGCCTACGTGTGCACAGTGACCATTGAAGTTGACGAGTCCGTAAACATCAATCAATCGTCATCACCCCTTTTTCAGCGAAAAGCGCCTTCGCCAGCTCTCTTTACAGAAGCTAGTCCTCTTTGCAATCAAATACTTCTTCCACTTCGGAATTTCTAGTCCAGCAAACAGCACAATTATCATCATTCCATTGCTATCGTCTTCAAAACTTTTCTGATCATTGTTATTTTTGTTTTCCTCGTCAATCTTTCCGCCTCCATCATCAGTCCTTCGTTACCTTTTAAACATGTTCAATTTTGCCGGCAATCATCCCCTTCTCATTCTCTAAAAATCTCTCTACCATAACCAAAAATCTCTGCATCGCCGTAAATTCTCTAGTTTTGCCTATATCTTCTCCACCTGCGCCAGAATCATCACGTCAATACAGTTATCGCCGGCAACACATTCTCAATCGTCCGTGAAGAAATATTTTCTTGAGTTTAGCAGGTTGACATTACCGACGTATTGTTTCAAGACATTTTTATTAGATTGTCCCACTGAATTTCCACCATTCCTGAAGTACCTATCTTATTAAAAATTCCGAAATAACCTTTTTATTAAAACGCCGTCGTCTTTTAGTCGGAGGCGCGCTTCCGCCATCGCGTCCCATTTTATTTTTTAATTTTTTTTCTTGCAGAAGTACAGAGCCCAGTAAATATAACGAGACTTATGTATTAAAAGACTTGCTTACTGTACTTAAATGTAAACGAACATACTATTGCAAGAGGGAGGGATTTTCGTTAAGGGGTCTCCTGTCAGAATCTAAATCTGCAAATTCTTTTAGAAATATGTGGTATGGATATTTGCCTTTTTATTCTTGCTTGGAACATGGTGATTTTGCCCAATTTGAAGGATCAAAGGGCTGGGATATGAGGTAGGTTAAAATAAAAGTTGGATGCCGGATACGTGATGTGTTGTTTTATGGGTTCCAGGTTAAATTCACTACGGAGTTGGTTGCTGTCGCGTCCCTTGTGGGTGGAGGAGGCGGTTACGTCTTTCCGTGTTGGCTGTGCGCTCACACCGGCTGCGCCCAGCGAGCTAATGAAGACCCGGCCTCAGCCGCACATCTGCCGTCTCCCCCAAGGCCCCCGCCGCACGCGACCTATTCCACCGCGCGGGGGGAGATGGTGCGTTCACTGAGCCTACGCTGCATCTAACCAGCTACAATTTGAGGTAATTGAATGCAACACGATGCCGATTTTCTTTCGACAGTTGTAATGTAATAAACGTAAGTGGGTAACAGGTATTATAAAAGTAATTACTGAGAAATAATTAACAAACTTCCGCTAGTTAATTATTTATTTTATTCTGCCCCACGCTGGGCAGCCTTTTGAGAAATCTCCCTTTTCTACTAATGTTCTAATTATACTATTGTTCCACATTGGATGCTTATATGAGATATTACACGATTTCACTAATTGAATTGTATATGTTGGTCGGTTAATATTACATTTATTATAATATTGATTAATTTTGCTATTTCAATCTTCGTAAAAAAATGTCCGTTGACTTTACAAACCTCAGTTCGACACGTAATACTTTATCTTCTTATTTTACTATTATGTGTTCACGAACGACTCTTTACAGAGCCGAGATTCCTGCAAGTTGTGCTGTATTATCTTGTTATTAAAATTCTGATGGCAGTTTCTACAAATTATCAACCGTTTTACTTTGGTAACAAAAAGTTAACATTTATTCTGACAGATTTACATTTTCTTTTTGAGATAATCATTGACTTGGTTTATCTTTACTTTGTACATTCACAAATTCCGCACGCTATCTTGTACTTAAAATGTTCGTAAGCTTACGGAAATATCTTCTACGCTGGTCTTCAAGATGTCTTCCGTCCGTATGCCATCCGTGGGATGTCCTCATGATGCTCCTGCTATCGTCGTAAATTCTAGCTGTGGGATACCTTTTGTAATATTCCCCGAAAATCCTAATTGAAATAAAAATATTTCGCGACTGTCATTTTATTTTAACTTAAAACAATTTATAATGTCCAGTTACGAATCCATTCTACACTACTTCCCCACGGACGAAGTCTATTTTACGTGGATTTCCAAAATCACAAATTACAACACTAGCTAACAGTGATACCCACAAATTATATACTACATATAAAACAAATTGCTCAATTAACGTAAGTTTCCCGTTTCCTTATGAAACTGTAACCCAGCCTAACGCTGGAAAATATTCATACCGTTCTAGACGGTCGCGGATTAAGGAGTGATGTGTTCTACCAAAATCTAGCGATACAATTTCCACTGCCTACTCTACATTTGTTCGAAGTCATGTTCCCGGGGTCTTGCTTCGTGAAAGAATGTCACGTCAAGATCCTCAAGCACGGAACACGAAGTTTGTTGACACGTTGTCCTGACGACGAGTATTCCTTGGTCTAAACTATTTTAAATGCATCTAATTCTGTCACAATCCTACATTTTATGCATATTTCCCTTTATTAAATGCCTTGGGGGGTTCTGGTATGTCACATTACGAGGCGTTGTTTTGTCATATACTTTTATTTCAGGCTATGCTAATGTCATAAACACCACACCATTTTCTTCCGCCATGGATAAAAATATACTTCCAAATCAGAATACTTTACACTTTTTCCTTTTCGTTTTCGCAGCTTTTTTAATATGTTTTTGAATCATTTCCACCACTAAGAATATTTTTATGAGATATATACTAACAACTAACTATCTAACAACAAAAAATAGATGGAGCAACGTTTTGAGAAATGTCCCAGGGGCTTCATGTAAAGTACCCCCTCTAATTTGAATTACCGGTTTTAAATTCAAGGAGCCGCTACATCAGCCAGATCAATTCAGGAATATCAAATTTGGAGAAAATCGACTGAACCGTTTAGCCGACAACGATATTCTCAGACGGAAAGACCGACAGACGGACAGGCGTTTTGCCGTCATTCGATGTTTCGGTATCAAGAACCCACGAAACATGAATTCTGGCTACAGTGCACGTTACAGGATTGTCTTGTAAATTTAGCAACTGGATGAATCCACTTTTTTGTCACGAAGGCCCTTTAATAAGAGTTTTTCTGCCGAAAATTCGCAGTTTTTCCGCACAGCATTATATAACATTCTCTTTACTCCATAGCCATAAACTATTAAGGAGGAACGGCCTGAGGAACTGAAAGGAGAGATGGACAGAAGGACTAACCTGGCGTGAGGAGTGGAAAAAACCAACAATAGGCGAGAAAGCCTGTCTTAGGGAGAAGAAAGGTTTACAAGGGATTTCCTTTTCCCGCGACCCGTTAACCCGACGGGCATTGAGCTGCGCCGCTACCATCAGACATCGTCTGACATCGTCTGCGTCACGTCTTACGCCGGAGGTCTTTTATTGCTTTATGTTTTTACTCCGGGAAAACTACAGAAAAAGAGAAATATGAAGACGTTTCCGCACGGAATTGCGAGAAAGTTTCCGAGATGATACGAAACCGAAAGTTCTGCACAGTCGATCTTCCCAAAGAGACGGGTATTTAGTAACCACTTTCAGTGGAATTGGATGACAGAAATTATTTTTGACTTATCAGCTCAAAATGGATTAATCGTGTGTTAGAGAATAAGTTCAGAATTTTGTTCAGAAAGGACAAGCCAGAGTCCAAGTAACTCACACTACGTGATGTTAAAAATAATTTAATTTCCTAATAACGTACCAAATTGAACCAAATTGCGTGAATGTTGCTTTAAACAGAAGGTGGTGAGCCCCAGATATATTTTTTGCTATTAAATAAGAAGATATTTATTATTTTTGCACGTAGGTACACTTCAATCCAAACACTACATTCAGATTGATAATATCATGTATTTAATAGAGCAATGGGTGTAATAATAATAATAATAATAATAATAATAATAATAATAATAATAATAATAATAATAATAATAAATTAGTAACCCAAACTTACTAATTAATAAAATAAACAAATATCTGTAATCAATTTACCTTTAGATGTTTCAACACCTGGAGGAAGGGGTTCAAAGGCTGTCGCAGGCAACTTATTCATGTATGTTATTATTCTATGTGAACAAGAACATTTTCCATGTTCTGGATACTTGGCTGTCCCGACAGTCAAGAATCCAATGACTCCGGCCGCGGAAGCCTACGAATACATTTTCCAAGTTCTGTTGTCTAACACCTTAACTGAATTATCTATTGTCTAAGACCTGAACTTATGAACCCATCTAATAATCTTATCTGTAGTCTGTCTAACTTTTAAATAATTTCATTAGCATTGCAGAATAAGTACGGAACGAGGTGAAGTAATATTTTGGGAGTGTTTCGATTTTCCATGTAGTGCATACTCTTCTGTTGCAACGTTTCTACACTTCTTCCGTTTGTGCAATGTAATCATATGAATTCATATAGTTATCATTTATTGACGTAATTTTCTTTTTTGACCAATAAAACCAGCACAGAATCTTCTGAAATTAACCTCATATCAAATTAAGCATTTATATTTTATTTTTATTTTCTAAAGAAGAATTTAATTCCTGATAATCAATGAAATGAATATATTGCATTTGCTTGTTCGTTTCAATACGATGCTAAACCACAACGAATGAAACACACGGTCCCCCTGTTAATCGGGAACCAAGCATTCCCAGGAGGCCAGGGCTGTGGTCTGGGGAAGGGGCGGTGCCAGGCGCGGCACGTGACTGGCCCTGCGTCATCACATTCCTTCGAAGCCTTCGCATCGACCACTCGCCCTGGTCGAACGCGCGACGTGAGTCCTCCGACCTCAGCGCGCTCTCGATTCACTAGCGGCGCTCGGCGGCTCCACGCACGATGACATACAAGCCGTAATTTCAGGCTCTAATGTGTGTTCTGGAAGTTGAAATGACACGAGGGTTGGCGCATAAATCATAGAAAATATTTTATTTTGTGAGAATACGAGCACAAAAATAAATATGAAATGATTGATTGATTAATGACTCCAGATTCATCGCGTTTACGTAAGGTGATTAGTCCCATAAGCGTAGTGCAAGTATTTATCGTAGGAGGTGACGGCGATCTTCTTCCGCTGGATGGTGTGTGTGATACGGCGCCGACCTACCGACCGCTAGCCGGATTTTTGCAATCCCCTACCAGCGGTAAACCGCCCCAGTCGGGACAAGCTCTAAGCTCCCGTCCGGTCTCCCGGCATATGCAGTACTGTATCTTTGTGTACGTAAGGAGGGGGGATAGGACAAGGAATGGAAGGAAACTATCGCCCGTATCTTAGAGCACTGCCCGACATTAGCCTGCTATTGATCGGAGAAACCACGGAAAACTATCGATTAGAACAGCTTGCTGTTAGAATTCTCATCCAGTCGGCGACTGAATTCGATTTAGGTATGTAGCTAGGGTCGAAAAATCTTGCCACCTTCAGGACTCGAACCTAAGATCTCCCGGTTAGAGGCACTGAAGTGAAATCAGTTGTTACCCTGGGCCACCTCTCTTTATGCAAAATGTAAGATATGCACATGAAAGGAAAGGTATAAAATAAGTGCATGGACATTTGACAACACCCCACAACTGTTTCTCGTTTTTATTACGATATTTGAAATGACAGAACTGCTTTCATGTTCCCTAGCATTTAAGCAAATACGAGTTCACAACATTCCAAAAACATTACACACCCGATGAGGCAGATGCTCGATTCCCGTACGAGACACAACGGTCCGCACAGTCACTGGTCGACACATGCGTTGCTGATCACAGGTTGCTGTACGCCCTCGTTGAAACTCTCGTGCCCCTTCTCCCGGCTGTCTGGTGTGGAAGAGTAGTAATCCCAACAGCTTCCACCAATTGTGACGTTATCGGGCATTTTCCCACGGATATCTTGAAGCAGGGGCGTAGCTCGAAGCGGGTTACATTCATCTGACACGGCGGTAGTCAGTCAACTGATTTCTCATTGCTCTGTGTGCTAATAGAGACACTCTAATATAACACACAGTAGTATACTCATTTCTTTCTCGCGACTAATAAAATTGAGATCCGAAGATATTTCTTTTAGAAAAAAACCGTTGCCCTTAATTCTGCCCCAACCCTCGTTTTTAATTTTATAGTTAATCTCATGGTAAACCAAAATCTTGTACTGAAGCTCCAAAAGAAAATCAATCTACAATGTGTCCATAGCTTATCTATTTCGTCAACTTACATTTGTCTTATCATACTATCCTATAGGAATAGTTTGGCACAATTTGTATTGTGACTTTGAAAAGAAATCATCGAATCAAGGAAACCTCGACCTTTGAATATATTTCTCATTGTTATGAATGTCAGACCGTCTCTGGGTCACATAGCAAACTCATCCTAATGTGGCTGCGTATTTGAGTATAAAGCCCAATGCAAAAGGGATTTCCGCGTCTTTTCATACAGGTATCTATCACTGATTCATTGGGTCAACCGGTTCTTATATTACAATACATTTGGGATAAATCAATACGTTTGGTAATTAATATTTGTGTTATCTTTCGAAATGACTGTTTCCTCCATGTATCTTAATGGCTTCCAATGGCAATCAATGAACGAAAAATACTTTTGGGTCGAATTCAACGGAATTAACTCATCGGAATTTTAAAACATTAGTACTTTTGAGGGAAGCTAGAATTATTTATTTTCAATTCATGAATTGATTTTAAAGAGAACATAAATAATCCAGTTTAAATTATTTATATTTGATTGATTCAGTATTGAACATTAGGGTAACTAATTAAAAAATGGTTGTCCTTTTTTGAAAAAAAAAAGGGTTTTGGTTATGTGAGCGTGACCTCATTTTCTGTGACCTCATTTCGCACAACACCTTTTTTCTCTTTGTAGAAAGGTGTTCGCTTACCTACGCGTTCTATTTCCCCGACTGACGCCGATTCGCCCAGGCCATTACTTTGTTCGGCGACCTCAATACAAAACCCTCCACGGGGGATTGAAATGAGAGTGGGTGGCTTGTAATGAAAGGAAAAAAAATCCTTTAGCACCTCGGTTGTGCAAACTGATTTCAGGTCACGAGAATTATTTAGCATTAACCCCGTTAACCATCCACGCGGTATCAAATATCGAGTTTCAACATTACGCAACATGTCGACCTTTTAATCTGAGTCTGTGACGTCTCCCACTGGTCTACAAATATCGCTCTGCTACGACACGAGGTAGGAGTGTCGTTTTCCTGGAGTAAATTTACCCGGGCGTTGTAATTGGTAGAAGATTGACGCCAAAGTTAGAATCTCATCTGGAAATTCGAGGCACGACGCCGGCTACTTAATTGAAAGAAACAAGCAGCCGGTGACGTCACCAGGCTCTGTGGGGGCGCTCCGCAAGGGGAAGCTGTTGCAGAGAGGGAAGCTGCAGGGCGCTGGGGACAGGGGAAGAGATCGAGGGGAATCAAGGGAAGCACATGGCTAAGAGAGACATCAGATGATGCCACGAAGAAAACAATGTTAGAGGATGTTACGTAATGAAAGTATAACTTGGTACGAATGTATCAACTCGTAAGAGATAGAACATTTCGGGTATGTAGTGAGTTGATGTGAAGGTGAGTTTTGTTTGGGAGATGCTGGCTAGAGTTCGTAAAAAAATGACGCATGACAATTAAGTCGTGATATTTAAAGTGAAATACTTGTTTAAATACACAATTAGTAGTGTCTTCGAGCGATTAAGAAATTGGCGAAACCTTGTGGAAAGGTATTAGATGCAATTAATTTTTGGTTGAAGAATACGGAACAATATATTCGCAGAGGCGGAGCATGTAACAGTTTACCGATTGATTTGCAACACTCTTTTTTCTCTTTTTTTGGAACTTTTTTAAAAATGTTCTGCCTTCTTAATTATTAATATAAGTGTTGTTTACATTAAGGAAGTTTATGAATAGTGATGCAAGTTTGCGTAAACATGAAGTATCACATTCCTAACAAACATTTTTGTGCGACAGTATATTTTTTTCTTTGTAGGATTGGCACCTTTTTGGGGGTTTATTTGTGATTCCGAAGGAATTTTACTTTGAATTTCTTGTTTTCTCTAGGTAGTCACCAGTTTTGAAATTCTCATTTGGTAAAACCGAAGGTAACGAACGCATGTTATACATCTCTAATATCTTTATAGCCACCGGCTGACATGGGTTAGGACAACAGCTGTTGAATTGAATTGAAGCCTTATTTTACGTGGCGAGACTCAGGCCATTAGGCCCGCTCTTCCGTCTGACCACGCAAATTTCGCTACGCTCCTTTCACCAACTAGCAGAGAAAGGAGGTATTTCTTGGGCGAGAAACAGGCGATTTGAATTTGGCTCAGAGGCGTCTTTTAGGCTTGAGGATCTTTTATATGCAAGTAAATCTACTAACATGGGACAGCCGGCTTTACTTCCCCTCCGAAGGAAGGCGTACGAAGGATTTTTTTGGCCTTAAAAAATCCACGGCTTCGATCGGGTTTGAACCCGCCAACTTGGGTACAACTGGCCGAAACGCTAACCGTTACACCATCGACGCTGTTGCATCTACAGTTGCTTTAATTGGAAAATCCTAGGGTTCGAATTCCGACGGATGGTGGGTTTTCTATCCTGTTTATGTAGATAGTACGAATTCCGCCACTATCTGGAGAATTCTAGCGGTGGAAAGATAGTTTTCCGTGGTTTCTCCAATTAGTAAAAGGCGAATTCCGGTGCAGTACTCTAAAAACCGCGTCACGGACCGCGTGTGATCTTTGTTTAAACATTCTTGGCCTCCCTCTTCATTCACACAAACACGCATGAACACCCACTAGACTGTTACACACATTGAGAGACCCGTCGGCAACTAAGAGTTTATCCCGGATGGGTAGGAGGGGTTGCCCCACAGGTGAAGATATCTGGTGGAGGAAACCCAAGGCGATGTGTAGGTCAGTACCAGATCTCACATTGTGATGGACGAGAAACCACACCGTCTTCTGGGATATATGGTAGGAGTAAATATGGGAATTGATATTGATTGTATATTTTTAATCGTAAAATCTGAGGCCATTGCTTAGGTATCACCTCGGTGAATGTCTAGATGTCCTTAATGATAGTAAAAAGTAACGTAATCATTGCAACAACAGCGAATTTGAAATGAAAAAAGCGGTCCCCCACGAATAGGAAGCAAACACGATTGCTGTAAGAACGTTGAACTTTCACTGGCTATACCATAAGTTCTGCATATAAGGTCTATTTTGTGTGGGTTAGTGCAAGGTGTGCTAGTTTGGTTCTCTAGTAGCCATTCAGTTTCAGCAACTTTTTACGTGTCATACTGGAGTCGCTTTCTCGATATTTCTCTTTTTAGAGCGACACATCGCCTCATATTCTAGCTACATGACGCAAGAGCGAATCTAGTGCAGGATACAGAATGCGAGAGGTGCTGAACCAGAAGTCGTTTACGAAACCTCGAAAAGCGCGTAATGTCGCTTCCCGACGATTTGGGAAAATAAAAATAATGACATATTGGAATGGAATAATGTATTTGACGTAGGTATGCCTACGTCATCGCGCCACAAATATTTTTACAAAAATAACAGGTTTTGACGACGCAAGGTGATGGAAACATTCTTTCTTCGTGGTTCCGCATTTGATTGACGATGCAGTCCCTGAATTTAATCGTTATAGCTATAGCAATTGTGAAATGATTGTAATTTTTTTCATAAAAAATGTCTTCTTCTAGTTTCATTCACTTAACCATAATTTAATAGTCATAAAAGTGAAGTGTAGTTTTGCCGGGAAATTTTATATATTTACCACGCGTGAGCGTGTAAAAATCATCTCTTGACTGGAAGTTACTGCTGGAACGTAATAGGTGATGAAATATGTAGTATCTATACTGAAAATATGAAATACACGCGTAATACAGGAAATATGTATTCAAATTCAGTTTGTATCGAAAGTAATGAATTTTAATACGTTTATGGTGTTTGTTGATCAGATTGATACATCACAGTAATTCACGACAAACATTTTTTAAAATAAAATAAAAGAAACAACACAATCACGTTGTTTGCAAAGTCTCCTGGCTAAATAAGGGATACAGATGTCTTGAAACCGATTAATCTACTGTCATAGAAGTGTCTGGCACCACGAGCGGGGGGAGCTGCAGTACTGTTGGGCAACAGGGTTCCTCCGCGCCGTTCCGTTTTTTCCTTTAGGCCTACGGGCTGATAAGAGGGAGCAATGAGAACAGGGATAGGTCTTCCTGGTCTCCCTGGTCTCACAGGTCCCACAGGACCCACAGGTCTCACAGGTCTCACAGGTCTCACATGTCTCTCATGTCTCACATGTGTCACAGGTCTCTCAGGTCTCTCAGGTCTTACAGGTCTTGCAGGTCTTGCAGATCTTGCAGATCTTGCAGGTCTTGCAGGTCTTAGAGGTCTTAGAGGTCTTAGAGGTCTTAGAGGCCTTAGAGGTCTTAGAGGTCTTAGAAGTCTTAGAAGTCTTAGAGGTCTTAGAGGTCTTAGAGGTCTTAGAAGTCTTAGAAGTCTTAGAGGTCTTAGAGGTCTTAGAGGTCTTAGAGGTCTTAGAGGTCTTAGAGGTCTTAGAGGTCTTTTAGGTCTTACAGATCTTACAGGTCTTACAGGTCTTTTAGGTCTTACAGATCTTTCAGGTCTCTTAGGTCTTTCAGGTCTCTCAGGTCACCCAAGTCAGCAAACAACACTTTATTGGGCGGTGGTACTTACACGGGGCATTGGCTCCTGATGTAGCCGAGCCTTGGCGAGGACTGCTTTCCGGAAGAGCGTCTTTGCAGTAGCTCTTGAGCAGGTCGACGACACTCAGTGTGTAAGGCGGTCCGAAGGGAAGGCGGGGAGCTGCTAGCAGAAACCCGGAGGGTCGGACTGGATGCGGGGGAAAGTAGCGTTGGCAGGGCTAGATTGGGCCGATCTGAAGGAACGGGCGGGTGGATGTCGGCAGAACCAGTTTGGGCCGATCTGAATTGACGAAGGAGCGGAAGGTCCCTACACACGGGCGATGAGCTGGCGAGTAGCATTCGTTCCGCCTCCACGCGGAGGTCAGGTTGTTGTATAAGCATTTACTGCTGTGAAGATATAATGGTGATTTAATTATAACATTGTTACTCTACGAAAGTGATTTATTATATAACTTTATTACACCGTTGTAAGATATGTGTTCAATAGCTTGTTGCTGTCACAATTAGTAAATAATAATAATAATAATAATAATAATAATAATAATAATAATAATAATAAAGCTTTTTACGAGGTGGAGCTATGTCATGTCCTTACTCAGGTTTCAGCGTCTGCGGCCATCCGAAAGTACTTTTTGGCATAACTATGCTGTTTCCCGCCAGAAAAAATGCAAAACAGACTTAAGGATGATCGCATTGTTGTCGATAAGAATATTAATGATTTCTGTTGCAACATATGTAACAATACAAATTAGAATGACTGAACTTACAGTTCTGAACTTACAGTTCTGAACTTACAGTTCTGAACTTACAGTTCTGAACTTACAGTTCTGAACTTACAGTTCTGAACTTACAGTTTATCTGAAAATGCACAAGATCGAGATACACTAGAAATTCGGTACATACACTGGAAATCTGGAGGGTGCCAATATAAAATCGTGTAAATGTTTCTGGGGTCTGAAGAGAACGCGAGAGAAAGCCCCAACACCTTCGGCACTGTGTAGTAGGCGAAAGTCGGCAGACGAAGGGCGGAAACACAGCACCGCGCCGCGGGTTGCCTACCACGGCCGCCTTGAGCGCAGCGCTGCCAACTTCCATAGAAATGACTTCGCAACCTGCTCGCATTAAAAAAAAAATAAACAATACATTTAAAAAAAATATTTATTACATTTCTAGGGGATTACATGGTCCAGTTATTACAATAACATTGTCACATGCATTAGTGGTTTAAAAACTAATATAAAACTAGATTCTTACAGCTAATGCATTGGCTGAGGAAACATATGAGGCATCTCTATTTATTCCATTTCAGAGAACAATTTAAGAAACACGTGGAATGGATACTTGTTTGTAATTCTTATGTAGTCGGTTGAGTTTCTGCACAGCGTGAATGCGGTTAGAGATGGTATTTGCATGAGGTTTATTTAAACGTTAGAGGAGACGTATGTGATAGACTAATTGCTCTATATTGAATTCTTTCCATGGTGCATTTGTTATTGCCCTTAGGTCTGCCCTACTGATCTGAGTAGCATTATCAAACTTTTGCAATGTTTAGAAAGCATTATTGAACCAATAGAGGCGCAAAGGATACATCAGCTAACGGGACGGCAGCCAGTTCGCGTTCTCTGCCCTTACAAAGTACTCCATTGTGAGAGCATTTTGTTGTTCGACACCTTTTGAAATGAAGTAAGAATGGAAGCCAGTTTTTCTCTAAATATGTAAATATTTTCGTAACGATTTATGGCATAATGCGTTACGTGAGTGATTGAAATACAAAATGCAGATGAGGGGAGTTAATGGAATTACGTAGTATTTCGTAAGACTTATGAGAAGTATATTTTGACACCACTCGCTCTCAGTCAGAAGTACTACTTGCCGTGATTGATAGTGTAAATAAAGGTAAGTAGAATGTCGCTTCTAAGAGGGTAGTTAATTTAAACGTCTAGGTGGACGCTACACTCAAATATATCTATAAATTGGTGTAAAAAACGTCTTTGTTCTCGATCCTCCCAAATTATTTGGACGCCTATTTTTGATTTATTTTTATAAAGGGAAACTAGTTATAATAATGTTTATACTGACATTTTACTCTACAGATTTGATATGAAAAAATGAGCAATTTTTGACAACACCTGTTCTTTATTCCAAACAGGGTTTTTACCCACATTTTCGAAGGTTCAATTTAGGTATAATGTTTATAGGTTTTATTGTCGAATTGAGAAACGATATTTCTGAACGATTGTAAAATTTAACAGCAGTCATCGTTCAGATTGACTGAGATATATCTTTGGTAGTCCTTAAATCCCAACAACCTTCTTATTTTGTACCTGACTTTCAGATCGTTTCAACGGAAGCGCCAGTGAAAAGTTACGAAGTGATTTTACCTTCTTCTCAAAGTTTTCTGAGCCAATTGGTATAGACGACTCTTGACCTACACTGAGAGAACTTCCAAAAGTCTTTTCAAGTTCATTACAAAAGTTGTAACACCATTATAAGAGTAAAAGCGAAATTCATCATTTTTATAAGAGTGAGTTAATAAGATGATCATTAATATGTTTCACTGTTGTCACTAGAAAATTCAAATTGATTTATACTATAATGTCACTTGTATTAAAAGTGCTTACTTTCGATTAAATCTTACATAAATAATTAAAATTTAAGATTAAATTTTTCTGTTAGTGCGCACATCAAATGATACATACGAACACATTTATGCTACTAACATCCGGGTAACATTTTGACTAGCGGATCCAATTCAAGGAAGCTTTTTCAAATTAAAGTTATTAGAAGAGCAAGATTTGATGAAATATTTCCAAATGTGACTTTTGAATAAATTTTTTATGCATCCGAATTCTTCGAAACACAACAAGAAAATATCAATCTAAAATAGTGAAATGACAATGATAATTTAAAAAAAATTAAATTGTTGAATATTTCCCAATTACAACAGATGAAATAATATGATACCCAAAGAGTGAGCTACAATTAAGGAGGAATAATAACAACGTGGACAAGTAAGAGAGATTAAAGTTGCCACAAGTAGTGAGATGGACGAAGAATGACTCAATAGGTTGGCCCATCACTCAATTCGATTACAATGTTTTTGAGTTTAAATGTATTATTTTGCAGGAGAGAGCGAGAGAGAGAGAGAGAGAGAGCGAGAGAGAGAGAGATGGAGGGGGTGAGTGAAATGGAGGGGGAGAGTGAAATGGAGGGGGAGAGAGAGAGAAAGAGAAATGGAGAGAGAAAGAGAAATGGAGGGAGAAAGAGAAATGGAGGGAGAAAGAGAAATGGAGAAAGACAAATGGAGAAAGACAAATGGAGAGAGAAAGAGCAATGGAGAGAGAAAGAGAAAAGGAGAGAGAGACAGAGAAGGAAATGGAGAGAGAGTCATAGAAGGAAATGGAGAGAGAGGCAGAGAAGGAAATGGAGAAAGAGACAGAGAAGGAAATGGAGAAAGAGACAGAGAAGGAAACGTAGAAAGAGATAGAGAAGGAAATGGAGAGAGACAGAGAAGGAAATAGAGAGAGAGACAGAGAAGGAAATGGGGAGAGAGACAGAGAAGGAAATGGAAAGAGAGTCATAGAAGGAAATGGAGAAAGAGACAGAGAAGGAAATGGAGAGAGACAGAGAAGGAAATGGAGAGAGACAGAGAAGGAAATGGAGAGAGACAGAGAAGAAAATGGAGAGAGACGGAGAAGAAAATGGAGAGAGACGGAGAAGAAAATGGAGAGAGACGGAGAAGAAAATGGAGAGAGACGGAGAAGAAAATGGAGAGAGACGGAGAAGAAAATGGAGAGAGACGGAGAAGGAAATGGAGAGAGACGGAGAAGAAAATGGAGAGAGAGACAGAGAAGGAAATGGAGAGAGAGAAGGTGTGCGATCCCAGACGACCGGTGCTCAATCCGCCCACACCCATGTACCTCACCTCCCATCTCCGCCCTTCTCGTTTACCTTGAGCCGCACTCCACAACGTTAGCGCACTCCGGCCGGGCGTTCCCGGGCCGCTTATTGACGCGGGGCCGCTGCGATTATTGTCGCGTGGCCGCTGCGATAAAGGCCCTCCTCGCGCGCTCGGCCGCCTCTGGGGCGCGGGGGCGGGAAGAGGCCGCGCGCTCGGTGAATTAAGGCCGAGCCGACGGCAAACACTCGCGGCGCGGCGCGGCGGGCCACATGGCGATAACGCGCTAATCCTTCGGGCGGCGACGGCGGAGGCGGCAGCGAGGGCGGGGGCGATGGCTGGGATCAAGGCAGTGACGGGGTGGGTGCGGGTGGTGGGGGCAGAGGTAATGGCGGTGATAGTGGTTGCGTGGGTGTTGGTGAGGGGCGGGGAGGTAGCGATGGCGGTGGGGATGGGGAGCGGGGGGACGATGGGCGGGATCAAGAAAGGTGCGCGAGTGGATGAGAGTGGGGGCTTTGGAGGGGTTGGTGATCACGGTGGCGTTGGTGGCGGTGGCAATGGCGAGGGCGGGGCGGTGGGGGTGGCGAGGGCGTTGGTGGTGGCGGGGATGGGGTAGGGACCGGTGGCGGTGGCGGTGGCGGAGGCAGGCGTAGGGAGGAGGGAAATGGGCGGGTTAGATGTAGTGGCGGGGGATGGGATTGGATATGTTGGAGGGGGGTGCAGAAAGTTACAGTGATGGCGGTGGCTGTGGCGGTGGCGGTGGCGTTGGCATTGACGTTGGTGGTGTTGGTGGTGTTGGTGTTTGTGGTGTTGTTGTTGTTGTGGTGGTGATGGTGGTAGTGGCGGCGAGGGAGGTGGCGACGACGACGACGGTGGCTGCGAAGGCGGTGACGACCGCTGTCGAGCGCAGGGGGCGGCCGCACAACTGGGACGAACGATCTTGACGTACGCGCCGCCATTAGGGCCCAAACAGAACGTCTGAGTAAACGAGTCCAATGGGACTGACCCACATCCCGCGAACGAAGCGTGAGGATGCGGCCGCTGAAGAGGTGGCAGATACTTTGAAACTTAGAAGGTCGGAGATAAAGAAGAATGAGTGTCAGGTGCAACATTCGTTAAATACGAACTTGAATTTAAGATGCGTATCTCATGACTATTTCCATCCAGTTTAACTTGCTATTCATGACAAGCCACACAGTCATCAATATCATTTTGCAAAATAGTCATTAATTGTTCGGAAATGTTCCCTAAAATTATGCTCTTTGAAAAATATATTTGTCTCATCGATGCCTCAATGCCTAATATTCTTAATCACGAGTTGTGATATTATATTAGAATCATATTTTTTTATTGATTAGATTTTAGTTCATGAAAGGATAGAAAGTAGCTAACAGTGGATGAAAAAATACAAGATAATGCTAATAATAGAATTAAATAATGTGTGCAAGAAAATTCTATGTGATGCAACAATATAAAATAAATTCGACTCCCATTCCAATTTTATACTTTTGTTAGTACTTTATAACATATCAAAGTGAGAAAAAACGTCAAATGTAACCCATTAATAGAACTTCATAAACCCATTTTATAAAAAGTTCACTGTTATTATATTTTCTGCTAGAAAAAATTAAGCTATTGTGAAAATAAAAACTCTAGTAGCCCTCCGATTACGTTTAAAAATCCATTTAACAGTTAGCAATTTGATTTACGAGTAATTTTCTATTGAAGCTCTATACAGTAAGAACGTTAGTAAAGCTACCAACCTGAAATTTTCAGGAAAAAGACGACTATTGAACATTGACAACAATAAGTAGTTAACGAATGTTTACGCACAGTAAAAACCCAGGGGGACCGAGAGCTTTTTCAAACGTGGTTTCGGACCGCTTAGAATCAGTCCAAAATGTCGGGAGCAAAAAGTACTTCCCACGTTTCCCAATTTCAGTCAAAGCAATTCATTTGTTCAGCGGCCGTCGCGCCGGTCGGTTGCGGTATGGTGGCGTATGACCGGGCGCTTTGTGTAAACTCCGTGGCCGCTAGCAGCGCGCGCGGTGATCAATGCGGACGCAGCGGCGGAAACCTTTCTCCGGATCCAGGTCGTCCGTGCCCCTTCCACCCGGTGGGCGTTTATTCGGGCGGCGCGCAATAAACTGGGCGATCGCTCACCCGCCGCCTCCCGGCAGCCGCACTGTGGCCGGGGACGCGATTTCGGGTGGGCCGCAGGGCGAGAGGTAAAATCGGCGCTGGCTTAACGGCATCGAGATGGCTTTGCGAATCCGTCAGTCCGTGAGATCGTTCGTATATAGTTAATAACGTTAAGCTTTATTGCATTAGTACATGTTTCGAAAACGAGAGATGTTAGGATCGAGTTTTCAAATTTATCGAATGCAATAAAGCTACTTTATAAACTAGATGCATACGTTTTTCTGTATAAAAGCATTATAAACATATAAGAGAATCAAACTTAAATTTGCGAAACCACTTTCTTATGACGTTGCAGGCATTTGACATTTTTGCGAGAAAATGGTGGTGGGTTGTTTACCTCTCCACGATTCTCGCGCTGCGATTGGCTGAACGTGTGATATCGCAATTACTCGTGACGTATAATGCTAATACGTCATCACTCGTGACGTAAAATGCTAATACGTCATCCTTTGTGCCGTAAAATGCCCGATTATGAACAATGTCTTGCAACGTAAGTGGTCGTTTATAATGATGAATTGAAAAAAAACATATTTATTTGTTTTCATCGTTCAGTATAAGTACTTTACATTGTGGTTTCTCAGGCTTACGGTAGTTAAAAATCTAAGCTAACTTAATCTACATATTGAAGGGAATGGGGAAAACCTCGGGGTTATGCGTCATGGTTTGCTAAGATTTTGAGAAGGCTTTGAACGGAAATCTCTTTTTTTATTCGGGTGGAGGTTGGGTTTTTCGCTAATGGGATGCTGCTGGTATGTTTGTTAGATTTTGGTAGAAATTGTGTGATATATGTGCTACGTGGTTTATTATTGTATTGGCGTTTAATTCGGAATGGAGTTGTGAACCAGGCGGAATTTGTGATTAACTTGTCCTTGTCTAGTATATCAGAGAGATCATAGAGTATTATGAAGCGTTAGAAGTTGAGGCCATGTTCGAATATCAAATAGTAATAGTATTTTCATACAAAATATTTGATGTAATAAAACATTTCTCTTTAGGACAATTATTAGAACAATAACTGTATGTGACTTAATGAAGAATACTTCCACCTTTCCTGGGACGATATAACATTTCTACTTTGGTCTTGCGAGTTTAGATTAAAGACCTGTATTGATCACACCGTCTATTCCAGATTTTCCCCCACTTGTGTTGCCAATTAGTATATTTGAAGATTTTCTTACAAGTACCACACAATTTAAAATTTGAGATTTGTCAGGTCGATCACACACTTCATAGCTTAGACGTGCATAATAATATATTTATAATTTTCCCCGATTTATATCCTCCAATTGTTTTGGAACTTGCCGAAAGGAAATGTCTTAGCGAATAGCGTCAGTTGCCGGGAATAACGTGGTGAAATATCCCAAAATAAGGCATTTTGGACTTATTTGGTTCTCCCCCGGGAAACCCCTCATTTGGGTTGTACTTCGTGGCTTGTTTAGGAATAATTGAAGACTTGAAATAAAAAAGGGTGCAAGTTACATTTTTATACATTTGTGAAAATTGATTTTATATATACGTTAAACACATTGGTACATACGACACCTGCCATTTATAATCACACCGTAACACTATCAAGAAATTCGTCTGGACTTTGGTTTTTACTTATGATATTGGGCTTGATTCATTCATCATTGTTCAGGTAAAAACGAAAATTTAACATAAAAGACACTTACATCCTTATTTATTTCAAGTCTTTTAATCAAGTCAAGTTTTAATAATTGAAGAATAGAATATAACATTAATCAAAAATGTTCGACCCAGTGGGTCGGGGGTTTTGCTCTGTTAAATTCGCTCTCGCGGCGACTGTTCCACGCTCGCCACCAGAAGCGCCACGTTTGCTGTGCAGAGGCGAACCGCTCGTTGGGGCGCCAAATGGCGGCTTCGCCCGTTTCCTCGCCGCTGCAGATCTGATTTACTGCACCGAGAGCGGTCGAACATCAAACTGATGAAGAGCCATCGCTTTGGAATTGCTGCGGATGAGGACCGAATGGATGCCCGTACAAAAAGAGCAATAAAAATGCCAGGAAACAAAAGGCGGGAAACAAAGGCTCGCTCCATTTTGAACACGTTAAGGGGGGGTGAGTAGTTGTTTCTGAGTGGATTAAGGGATATATTTGTTCATTTAATATCAACCTATTAAGAAAAAGAATAACTATAGTTCGGGTTGGTTGGTTGTTAGTGATTCCGGGCGCGCTAACTATAGATGCCATTAGTTCCGTAAGTGTAGTGCATTTTTTGCCCCGTTGGATGGCTAGAGCAGGCGTCTATCTACCTTAAGCTAGCGAGGTTTCCCATAACCAGGTATCTCCCACCAACGGAGAACCGCACCAGCAGGGACAAGATCTAAGCACCTAACCGGTCTCCCGGCATTTGTGGTAGTGTAGTGCATGTTAGCATAAGTGTTTGTAAGGAGTGACGATAGGGCAAGGAAGAGGAAGGAAAGATCGCGCGCGGTCTGTGTCTCGTCTGTTAGTGTACTGTTCCTACATTAGCCTGATGATGATCGGAGACACCACGGGAAACTACATATCAGGGCAGCCGGCTTCTAGAATTCTCCTCCCGACAGCGACTGCCCCCAGGAGCATCCCGGTCAGAGGTAACGCAGGGACATCAGTTGACACACCGAGTCACCTCTCCCGGTATCTATATATCTTGAGGAATGTTGTTTGGAAAGTTTACTTTTTTCTCGAAGTTAAAATTCATCCCTAGCAATGAGAATCAATATTTTGTAACTGTCTAGACCTCTCATTAATTCTAGACCTCCTAGACAAAATTAAATTTAAAATCAAGTATGATCTCCAAGAAAGGAAAGAGGCAACGCCCTAGAAATGTCAATTCACAACGTCGTTTCTAAGAAGCCGGTTAAAAATTTCGTGTTTAACTTCTCTTCATCAACACTTCTATTTCCATTATCAAGCGGCGGATTACCTGTCAGTCGTCCCATGCCCTCGCCGCCGCCGCCGCCCCTGCCCCCGCCTCCGCCGCCGTGCCTACCGCCCCTGCCGTCACCGCCACCGCCACCGCCACCGCCACCGCCACCGCCCTCCATCGCTACCGCTGCCCCCGTTGCTACCGCTGCCCCCTCGCTTCCGCCGCCCCTGTCGCTACCGCCCCCGTCGCCGCCGCTCCCGCCGCCGCCGCCGCCGTCCCCGCCGCCATCCCCGTCGCCGTCCCCGCCACCGTCCCCGCCACCGCTACCGCCTCCGCCACCGCCGCCGCCGCCACCACCACCACCACCGCCGCCGCCGCCGCCGCCTCCGCCGCCGCCGCCGCCGCCGTTACCGCCACCGCCACCCTCACCTAGTAATGAGCGCGTACGCATCCAGATCAATTGCCTCTGCTGCGCTGCCTCGACCTACAAACAGAAAGGAGGGCGATATCAGCGGCCAAAGGCAGCCCTTGCGCTCGTCGCTCGCGCCCTTAATAAGCACTTTGCGAAGAGTTTTACGTCATTATGCGCGCCCGTTCCCTCATTAACGGATGCAATTAGGCTTTCGGGAGTTGTGCGTGCGACGCGTCGCCGGGCCAGTGGGCCAAGGACGCGGGCGCAAGGCGGTGCCGCATTTGTGAAGAGCCGCTGAGACAGGGGATTCCCCTGTGCGACGCTTCCACTCGTGGAGTTTTCGATGTTAGGTAATGACAGGCTTGAGACGTTTTTTTTTTTTTTTTGGACGGGTGACACTTTTGCACTTTTTGCTCTTGGAAGTGGAACGTGTCATCTTGGTTGTTTATTAGCGAGCAGCCATTAGTCTGAGAGAAGTGTATGAAAAAAGAAAGTACTTTGCGTAAGGCAAAGTTCATATTGAAATACGTTTATAACCTACAATATGTACGTCCTCATAATATCAATTTTCCTTGCGATGCGTATGTTTGAGATGCGATAGATTGTCGATTTCATCATTATAAAACTAAGTCTGGGCAGTGTGCGTATTTGTGTGTGCGATAGCACAAGTAGGTGTGTCTGAGTTCACACAGCATTAACCTTGTGCCTGAGGGCGTTGCCAGAGATAAAAATGTCATGAATTCAGTTACATCCCGACTAGACTAATGTGTGACATCCAGACTAGACTAGTGTTGTGACTGATGGTACGACAAATTAATATATGGTATCTAAAGTAGAATATATTTGAAGAAAATGATAGCAACAAAAATAATCAAACTGTAAATGAAATTACATATACAAGTTTTTAACGTTGGAAGAAGAAAAGAATATATTTTTATTCCTCTTTGTAATTCATTTATTTGAATACTTAAGCGAGAAGGAGATTAATTTACAGTTTTGTTATTGAAAACGAGAAAACGTCGTATGTACGAAAGGAAAAGAGAAAAAAATTGTGCAGGAACAGAGGAGCTCGCACCCACGCTGAAAGCTTATCTTTATTTCTATGAACTCTTTGAAGAACAAGTCAAATACTTAATGTTGTCAACTGATCAATCAATGATGCTGATCAGTTGTAACCCAGATTAGTTATGGAATTAGAAGAGTTTAATAGAATGGTTTGTCACAATTCATCTTCCTATTGTTAATTCTTCTTCATCCCATTTCGACACCTTACGTTATATCCGTTTACAGAGATAATAGAGTATCTTTAGTCTCGAGTCGGAGAGATTCGAGATAATAGAGTATCCGTAGTCTAGCCGCCTCAGGCTTTTTGACTGATTAGTGATTCCGGGCGTGTCAACTGCTAAGGTCATTCGTCCCGTAAGTGTAGTGCACCTCGGGAGGTGGTGAGATCCGGGGCCCGACCCACCGTCAGCAAACGTGGTTTCCCTCAACCAGGTATCTCCCGCCAGCGAGGTACCGCCCCAGCCAGGACAAGCTCGAAGCTTCCGACTGGTTTTCCGTCAAGTGAGATAGTGTAGTGCTTGTGAGTGTGTGTGAAAGTAATGGAGTGAGGATAGAACAAGACATTCTCCTTTCATTCAATTTTCTTGTACCATAAATACAATTAGTCAACATTTTATCATGAGTTCTGTTATTGGATTGTTTTAGATAGTTGTACATTTAAAAAAATGAAATAATGAACATAATAAAAAGTAGCAAAATTTGCAATAAGTAAAATCAATGACCATTGCCTCCGTACTCATTGGCGCAACAAATGTCTCTACCTCATTCCGCTTTTTTCGTTTATCCTCCTCTCTTTTAAGTAGTACCACGCACATACCCACAAACACACACACACACATTCTGATAGAGCATTCCATGCACTCCAGCACGAAGCCCTCTGCGTCTGCGTGGGAATTCCGTGGGGGATGGCAGCCATACCTGAAGTGCCGCGGAGCAGAACTCGCTCTCATTAACCTGTCTCGTCGGCTCTTTGTTGAGCCGCTGCGCGTCACGCCGCCCCTGTCCTATCAGCGCCCCGCAGCCGTCGCGGCGGCGCCGGCGTCGGCGGCGCCGGGATCGACTCCCGAGGGACGCGCCCGCGCGAAAGGTCAGCGCTGACGTAGAACGGAAGTGCTCCGCGGCGCTGGAGCGGCCCCGGGGGGAGTTATGAGCACCTGGGGGCGGGTGCAGAGGACGGCTGGCTTGTAGAATTCTCCTCCAGACAGTGGCTGCATTCGACGTGGCTATCTAGCTACTGATTAAAATGCTCCAACGTTGACTCTCGAACTCAAGTACATCCGTGACAGAGACGCTGCAGCGGGGACTGTTGGTTTTATATTAGATTGATTAGTAATTCCGGGTGGGTCAGTTTATAATCTTAGTTCCATTAGTGTTGTACACGATGTCGGGATATGGCGGTGATATCCAATGGCTGATATCCCCCTGCTTCGGCTAGCGAGGATTTCCCTAACCAGGCATCTCCCTAACCAGGCGGCGACAGGATGAGATGCCTCAGTGACGGCAACCGTCGACACTGCAGCGTCGTTCTCTCTCTCTCTACAGGCAAAGGAGGCTTCGAGCATCAACTGATGTCACAGCAGGGCCTCAGTCCGGCAGATCTTAGAGTTTACACGTAGGCTTCCGCGGCTCGAGTTCGTGACTTCTTGGCTGTCCGGGTGACGCCGCGTCGTTGGCTGCGAGGTCTCTCACGCCCCGGCGTCACCCGGACAGCCAAGAAGTCATGAAGTCGAGCCGCGGAAGCTTACGTGTACATTTGACAAATCTCTACGAGGAGATATTAGGGTTTGCTTGTGGAGTTTCGATTTTGGGGGGATTTTCCACACTAACTAGTCACCTACGAGGAGATATTAGGGTTTGCTTGTGGAGTTTCGATTTTGGGGGGATTTTCCACACTAACTAGTCACCTACGAGGAGATATTAGGGTTTGCTTGTGGAGTTTCGATTTTGGGGGGGATTTTCCACACTAACTAGTCACCTACGAGGAGATATTAGGGTTTGCTTGTGGAGTTTCGATTTTGGGGGGATTTTCCACACTAACTAGTCACCTACGAGGAGATATTAGGGTTTGCTTGTGGAGTTTCGTTTGGGGGGGATTTTCCACACTAACTAGTCACCTACGAGGAGATATTAGGGTTTGCTTGTGGAGTTTCGATTTTGGGGGGATTTTCCACACTAACTAGTCACCTACGAGGAGATATTAGGGTTTGCTTGTGGAGTTTCGATTTTGGGGGGGATTTTCCACACTAACTAGTCACCTACGAGGAGATATTAGGGTTTGCTTGTGGAGTTTCGATTTTGGGGGGATTTTCCACACTAACTAGTCACCTACGAGGAGATATTAGGGTTTGCTTGTGGAGTTTCGATTTTGGGGGGATTTTCCACACTAACTAGTCACCTACGAGGAGATATTAGGGTTTGCTTGTGGAGTTTCGATTTTGGGGGGGATTTTCCACACTAACTAGTCACCTGGGTCGAATTCAGCTGCCGTCGCGAGGATAATTATAGTGGCCGGTTGTTCTGATGGGTGGTTTTCCGTCGTTTCTCCGATAGATGGCTCAGTGGGCTCGGTAACCGTCGCCGCTGCAGCGTATCTCTCTACATACAAAGGAGGCTTCGAGCATCCACTGATGTCACTGCAGGGTCGCAGTCCGGCAGATCTTAGAGTTTACACGTAGGCTTCCGCGGCTCGAGTTCGTGACTTCTTGGCTGTCCGGGTGACGCCGCGTCGTTGGCTGCGAGGTCTCTCACGCCCCGGCGTCACCCGGACAGCCAAGAAGTCATGAAGTCGAGCCGCGGAAGCTTACGTGTACATTTGACAAATCTCTACGAGGAGATATTAGGGTTTGCTTGTGGAGTTTCGATTTTGGGGGGATTTTCCACACTAACTAGTCACCTACGAGGAGATATTAGGGTTTGCTTGTGGAGTTTCGATTTTGGGGGGATTTTCCACACTAACTAGTCACCTACGAGGAGATATTAGGGTTTGCTTGTGGAGTTTCGATTTTGGGGGGATTTTCCACACTAACTAGTCACCTACGAGGAGATATTAGGGTTTGCTTGTGGAGTTTCGATTTTGGGGGGGATTTTCCACACTAACTAGTCACCTACGAGGAGATATTAGGGTTTGCTTGTGGAGTTTCGATTTTGGGGGGATTTTCCACACTAACTAGTCACCTACGAGGAGATATTAGGGTTTGCTTGTGGAGTTTCGATTTTGGGGGGATTTTCCACACTAACTAGTCACCTACGAGGAGATATTAGGGTTTGCTTGTGGAGTTTCGATTTTGGGGGGGATTTTCCACACTAACTAGTCACCTACGAGGAGATATTAGGGTTTGCTTGTGGAGTTTCGATTTTGGGGGGATTTTCCACACTAACTAGTCACCTACGAGGAGATATTAGGGTTTGCTTGTGGAGTTTCGATTTTGGGGGGGATTTTCCACACTAACTAGTCACCTACGAGGAGATATTAGGGTTTGCTTGTGGAGTTTCGATTTTGGGGGGATTTTCCACACTAACTAGTCACCTACGAGGAGATATTAGGGTTTGCTTGTGGAGTTTCGATTTTGGGGGGATTTTCCACACTAACTAGTCACCTACGAGGAGATATTAGGGTTTGCTTGTGGAGTTTCGATTTTGGGGGGGATTTTCCACACTAACTAGTCACCTGGGTCGAATTCAGCTGCCGTCGCGAGGATAATTATAGTGGCCGGTTGTTCTGATGGGTGGTTTTCCGTCGTTTCTCCGATAGATGGCTCAGTGGGCTCGGTAACCGTCGCCGCTGCAGCGTCTCTTTCTACAGGCAAGGGAGGCTTCGAGCATCCACTGATGTCACTGCAGGGTCGCAGTCCGGCAGCTCGTAGGGTTTACATTGCTTCCTTGCTTCATTGCTCGTAGGGTAGGCTTCCGCGGCTCGAGTTCTTGACTTCTTGGCTGTCCGGGTGACGCCGCGTCGTTGGTTGAGAGGCCTCTCATGCCGCGGAGTCACCCGGACAGCCAAGAAGTCATGAAGTCGAGCCGCGGAAGCTTACGTCTACATTTGAAAAATCTCTACGAGGAGATCTTATGGTTCGCTTGTGGAGTTTCCATTGTGGAGGGATTTTCGACACTAACTAAACACCTGGGTCGAATTCAGCTGCTGTCTGGAGGGGACTTTTAGTGGCTGGTTGCTCTGATGGGTGGTTTTCCGTCGTTTCTCCGATAAATGGCTCAGTGGGCTCGGTAACCGTCGCCGCTGCAGCGTATCTCTCTACAGACAAAGGAGGCTTCGAGCTTCAACTGATGTCACTGCAGGGTCGCAGTCCGGCAGCTCGTAGGGTTTACATTGCTTCCTTGCTTCATTGCTCGTAGGGTAGGCTTCCGCGGCTCGAGTTCTTGACTTCTTGGCTGTTCGGGTGACGCCGCGTCGTTGGTTAAGAGGCCTCTCATGTCGCGGAGTCACCCGCACAGCCAAGAAGTCATGAAGTCGAGCCGCGGAAGCTTACGTGACAAATCTCTACCAGGAGACGTAGGGTTCGCGATTCCATTGTGGAGGGATTTTCGACACTAATCACCTGGGTCGAATTCAGCTGCTGTCTGGAGGAGAATTATAGTGGCCGGTTGCTCTGATCGGTGGTTTTCCGTCGTTTCTCCGATAGATGGCTCAGTGACGGTAACCGTCGCCGCTGCAGCGTCTCTCTACAGGCAAAGGAGGCTTCGAGCATCCACTGATGTCACAGCAGGGCCTCAGTCCGGCAGATCGTAGGGTTGTTTACACGTAGGCATCCGCGGCTCGAGTTCTTGACTTCTTGGCTGTCCAGGTGACGCCGTGTCGTTGGTTGAGAGATCTCTCACGCCGCGGCGTCTCCCGGACAGCCAAGAAGTCATGAACTCTAGCCGCGGAAGCTTACGTGAACATTTGACAAATCTCTACGAGGAGATATTAGGGTTTGCTTGTGGAGTTTCGATTTTGGGAGGATTTTCCACACTAACTAGTCACCTGGGTCGAATTCAGCTGCCGTCGCGAGGATAATTATAGTGGCCGGTTGTTCTGATGGGTGGTTTTCCGTCGTTTCTCCGATAGATGGCTCAGTGGGCTCGGTAACCGTCGCCGCTGCAGCGTATCTCTCTACATACAAAGGAGGCTTCGAGCATCCACTGATGTCACTGCAGGGTCGCAGTCTGGCAGCTCGTAGGGTTTACATTGCTTCCTTGCTTCATTGCTCGTAGGGTAGGCTTCCGCGGCTCGAGTTCTTGACTTCTTGGCTGTCCGGGTGACGCCGCGTCGTTGGTTGAGAGGCCTCTCATGCCGCGGAGTCACCCGGACAGCCAAGAAGTCATGAAGTCGAGCCGCGGAAGCTTACGTCTACATTTGAAAAATCTCTACGAGGAGATCTTGTGGTTCGCTTGTGGAGTTTCCATTGTGGGGGGATTTTCGACACTAACTAAACACCTGGGTCGAATTCAGCTGCTGTCTGGAGGAGACTTTTAGTGGCTGGTTCTCTGATCGGTGGTTTTCCGTTGTTTCTCCGATAAATACCAGGAGAATGCGGAAGAAGTACCGTAACAAAATAGCCACTAAAGGCGCGCGATCTTTACTTCTTCTTCGTAGTCCAGTCCTCATCCTTTACATACTCACTTACTCTCATATACACTACACTATCGCACATGTGGAGAGAGCCGTCGGGAGCTTAGAGCTTGCCCCAGCTGTGGCGGTGCTCCGCTGGTGGGAGATACCTGGTAAGGGAAATCCTCGCAAGCCGATGCACGGGATGGCAGCCGTTGGGAGGATATCTTCGCCATCTCCCGCAGTAACGATATGTACTACTCTAATGGGGCTAATCTGAGAATATAGGTGTTGTGGTGCGTTATCGTTGGCATTTTTCATGAAATAATTGTAAACGTTGTCATTGCCAACAAAACTTTTGTTGGCAATGACAACGTTTACAATTATTTCATGAAAAATGCCAACGATAACGCGATAATAATTGTAAACGTGTCATTGTAAACGTAATTGTTAACAACGATAATAATTGTAAACGTTGTCATTGCCAACAAAACTTTTGTTGGCAATGACAACGTTTACAATTATTTCATGAAAAATGCCAACGATAACGCACCACAACACCTATATTCTAAAGCTAGTCAAGCTCAATTGGTGAACCTTTGGTACAAGTTATCACTGAAATTTTCAAAGTACGAACTAAACATCTGGTTCGTATCCGAGTGCTTACGCAACAAAGTTACACCCAAACTAATCTTAGAAACTGACCCGCCCCGAATTTCTAATCAATCAAATATAAAAACAACATTCCCCGCTGCAGCGTTTCTAACAGGGAGATCCAAGAGTTCGAGTCTCGACGTTGGAGCATTTTAATCAGTAGCTAGATAGCCACGTCGAAATAAGCCACTGTCTGGAGGAGAATTCTACGAGCCGGCAGCTCTCATCGTAGTTCCCTGTCTCTTTCCAACACTTCCAACACTACACTACCTCTTAGGTCAGAAGATTGCGGCGGCGACGGTGTAACGGTTAGCGTACCGGACTATTGTGCCCAAGTTCGCGGGTTCAAACCCGATCGAAGCCGTGGATTTTTAAAGGCGAGAAAATCCTTCGTACGTCTTCGTCGTCGTCGTACGTCGTCGGGAAGTAAAGCCGGCTGTCCCATGTTAGTAGATTTACTTGCATGTAAAAGATCCTCAAGCCTAAATGACGCCTCTGAGCCAAATTCAAATCGCCTGTTTCTCGCCCTAGAAATACCTCCTTTCTCTGCTAGTTGATGAAAGGAGGAGCGTAGCGAAATTTGCGTGGTCAGACGGAAGAGCGGGCCTGATGGCCCGAGTCTCGCCACGTAAAATAAGGCAAATTCAATTCAATTCAATTCAAGATTGGTCAGGAGCTTAGAGCTTGTTCGGGCTGGTTCCCGTAAGTCGAAGTGCAGGACGGCGCCAGATTTCACCGGGTGAGGAGCATTGCCACATCCCGAGTATCCGTGCACTACACGTACGGGCTAATGCCTAAAGTAGTTGACGCAAACCACGCAAATCGCACTCACTCACGCGGGAGTGCCATCGGTTAGAGAAGGCGAGATGCCGAGAGCTGGCGACAAAGCTGAGGAGATTTCGGTTGAGAGAAAGAATGTACAAATAGCAATCTGTTTGCTTGCACGCAGTGATCATTGAGTGAGGGAAGCAGAGAAAACAGTATGAATTGTACTTTCATTCGTCTACTGGAAATACAATATGTGCAGTATGGGACTCTTATTTCGTCTTAATAAAGATAAAGATAAATTTATTTGAACTGCTAATGAGCATAACTGGGTGGCAGCATAAACATAAATAAGATAATACAGCTAACATGCAAATTATATAATAATAATAATAGCATTAATAATAAAAATAATAATGATATAAAACTGTCTAATTCATAAAACATTTAAAATTACCTTAAAACAGAAACATCATAATCAAACTCCATAATGTTCACATCGCCATAGTAACTTACTGATTTATCAACATTAATTGATATTATATGATTTAGCAACTTACTTTCTTCACGGTATTGAAACATTAACAATATCATTTAAAATCTAACTCATAGCAAATTCTCGAGACCATTAGACACGAAACAAAACAGAGTAAATGAACAGAGAAAACAGCTAAAGCTTGATTTTATGATTAGTAATTTACAAGGTGAAAACTTCAACTTAATATTTTACTGATGTTAAAATACACATTCACGCATCACTGATACAGGGAGTATGAGTGGGTCCATTCAAACAATAATATTTTGAGACATTATGTAAAAAATTGCAAACATCAAAATATCCGTTTCAAACTCAGAGGCGTGTTTGAGCGCGTTTAAATCGATTGGGAAATATCAATTTTGGAGAAAATTGGCTGATCGGTTCAAGCATTAGCGTTGATTACAGACGGACAGATAGACGGAAGAAAAATATATGTTTGGCCATCAAACAATTTTTCGGTATCAAGGACCCACAGAAATTGTTTCTGTCTACACAGCGTGTTAGAGGCAGTAATTTACTGTACTTAGGAACAACTTTTATCCACTTCTTCGATAGTAAGAACCTCGTAATTCTATCTTTACCAATAAGGGTAAATGTCAATATATACATATATAGTAATACTTTATTGTTTCTCATAACGACAAAATAAGAGATCAGTCTCAGCTTATTTGCTATTGCAGACTGTCTGGTTACGTAATATATCGCCATCTGGCGAGAAATACAAAATAAATGTATCACATTTTCACGTATTTACAAGAATACGTACGCTATTATCCGATATAACTATACATACTGTCAGATATCACAGATGGTAGTAGATTGAGTGTAGTTATACGAAAATAACTAGGTAATATTACATTAGAATAGAATTTAAATAGAAAAAATGTAATAGAAGATACAGAAATTAACTAAAATAAATCAAATTTCGAACAATATTTTCACTTCCTATAAAATTAAATCTCTTGGAGGTACGTCACTTCAAAAATTACCTCTTCAATACCGGAACACGTTAATTCCCACTTCCTGAGGCTGGTGCTGGGGCCAAGCGATCACTTAACCGGGCGAGCGAAGCCATATTTCTCCCGCAGCGCTGCGCTAAGCTTATTGCTCCAGCGTTTGGAAATATTATTGCTCTCCGCCCAAACAAGCGAGACGCGGGCTGCGCGCCCTGCCCGCCCCGCTCCGCGGCTGCGGCGGCGGGTGCGGCGAAGGAGGAATCACCGCAGGCGGTGAATCACCGGCGCAGGTGCCTGAGTGACGAGGCTCTGCGCTGCTCTCGAGGCCTCGGGGACCGCGGAATGTTTTTGTAAGACGAGTCACTTCGGCAATGAAACTTAATGGACTGGTAAAGTTTTTAGACGTCTGGTAGTAGTTGGTCTTTGCCAATCAATTTTCTGTCTTTAGAACAATGTCAAAAATGTCTGGTTTTTCAAATGTTGCTAATCTCGCGCTTTTAAATTAAAAAAATACTGTATTAAGTTTTATATTTATTTTTAACGTTTACTCATCTTTGAACTATATATAGTTAAAATGACGGGAAGGGATTCTGAACTCAAGAAAACGTGCGCAGATAATCTTCTCCCCCCTACGTCAAACAGTTTTTACTGTTTTTTTGACTGAATAAATCTAAGTAATCTAAGATTTTTGCATATGAGTTTCCCATAAAAAAATAAAATATGTTTGCTTTATACTAAAATATGTATTACATAAATAGCAACGTTTCAACGAAATAATTGTTTCCGTTTTCAGGCTGGAGTTATAGTGTCAACAAGTAAATACAATATTTTAAACAATGATCAGAATTAAAACAGAAGAACTTTTTTTGTAAAACTGCTATCCTAAAAAAATGTTTAAAATATTATATTTACTTATTTTGACATTTATCTCCAACCTGAAAATGAAATCATTTACGAAACATTGCTATTTATGTAATACATATTATTTACAGTATACGTATATAATATGTGTATTGCAGACATAAAATGTTTGAAATTTCGAAACGTTGCTATTTATGTAATACATATTTTAGTACAATGCAAACATATTTTACTTTTTATGTAAAACTGCTATCCAAAAAAAAAACAACAATTTTTTGCCAACAAAATAAACACCAAAGTTAATCTGACAAAGTTGTTAAATCTACATACAGAAAATAAAATAACACTTTTTAAGAGATGGCATGGCTCTACCGAAGAGGAATCTATTTTTTCGGAAGTATAAACGTCTAAGGCTCGAATCTCTGTAATAGCTGAATCATAACGTTCGGTTACAAGTGAATCATAACACCAGTAATACATGGAACCATCTAAGTACTTGATTTTAAAATATAAAAGGCATAAAACATTTCTAAGGAATAGAAACTAAATATCTATCGTATTTACTCAGTACATTCCGTGCAAATAATATACACTAATTAAAGAGAACCAACTTATGCTAACAAATGGGTGGTTTTCATTCTTTCAAAACCTTTTATGCACAAATTGTTAATTTTAAAGTTTTGATAATCTCATTGGAAGTGACTAGATGTACTTCAAATATTATAAACTTTTGAGATTTATGCAAAACAGCGTATTATTTGCGAACGAATTCTTGTCTCGGTCTTGATAAAACGTAATATTTACATAGCCGACGTTTCTGAGGCGTTCACATACCTTTCCCGGTGCTGAACCTCTCCACGAACCTTCAAATCCCAACTTGAAAGCAGACCGAAACCGGTCAAAGGTGAAACGGTGGACATTTCGAGACGTGCTCGACCTGGCAGAAACTTGAATCCACTCGGTTAGTTGGCGCTCTTGGGGTGGAATGTTCGAGTTGGCCTTTTTTGTGATTCCACACGGCCAGGCGCATCGCGCAAACTCAAACTCTCCCGAACTGTTCCCCTCGCGACGATGAAATACGCGCGCGATGGGTCAGAAGGCGGCAGAAACGGCGAGGCGTAGGGGCTGCCTGGTTGAGTGGAACGGGTGGGCACGTTACGAGCAAAAAAGGAAACAGGGAACTGACGCTGATGAGGTGGAAAAACAGTGAATGTGAAAGAGAATAGGATTGAGAAGAAGAGATTCTCAATACCATTCTCAAACCCACTGCTTTTTTGTAGTTCTCAACAATGTGGTGTTATAGCGATATATCTGATCTTCTATCGTGGACGTCTCTATCCCAGATTTTTTGGTGTTGAAAATAATTGAGTAGACGTGAGAGGAGTTTCGGAGAGTTGATGATGCCAATAACATAACATGCACCCTTAGAATCTTTATTTAAATTTGGTATCTAAATCAACAGCATTTGGTAGCTAAATCAACAGCACGCAGCAGCATGGCAAATTTCGGACACAGCAGTGACAACACAACTAACTCGCTTTCTCGATTGGGATGTTACACAACTATTTTTCTTCATTACGGTGTTAGAAACATTTTAAAAAATAATTACGAAACTTTCAATCACATAGCTTTCGTTTCGAAAGAATGGAAGATGAAGTTTCTTGATTACGTTCATTCCAGCATTCGTCCACTACCAACCGAACTGAGATTATACTGGTAAGTCATGAAGACCATTAAAGTATCTGCGTGTTACAAGGCTTTAATCGTCTTTCCGTTTCCAACTACGTAATAATATTTAAAGTCGAATACTTAAGAGCTATTAGAATGTTGGTTTGTAGTATTTTCTTTATAAAGTACTTTGCTTATGAATGATTGCTTCAGTAATGTAGAGATCATTGTTCAAAAATAAAATCGACATCACTGGATCCAACAATTATAATAAAATAGTCATATATAAACTACCAAACTATCTTTAAATAATACACGTGTGATTAATTAAATTCGATTAAATCAGTTCTATATCAGCGCAATGTAGATAATGTCGAAGTATCAAATAATACTAGTATAAATTGAAAGGATGATGAAGAGCCACAATATTTAAGAAATAATTCGAAACGGATAGATAGTTGCATTATAGAGTGTGTTTGAGGATGTTGAAACTCAAGCTTAAGGACTGGAAGATCTCATCCATTTGAATAAGGGACTGTTTTAATAAACGTGTATTTGGTCCAAAGCGATTTTTCTTTTCCCAGCTTGTTCCCACTCTCATATATTCCTCATTTTCTAATATTTCTTCGTAGGGTACAGCAATTTCTCGATTCTCATATAGTTCATCCCACAACGATGATGCAGAGGCAAATTGCTCACGTTTACCTAATGCAGCCGGGACAATCTAATGTATTTCAAGTTGAGTTACCTCGCATTGAAATATATGGTAGCCAATTTAAGTATCATTGTTTTTAATTAATTGGAAAAGAGTTTATTTAAACATTCCTCAAATGGTGTTTTATTAGAAAGATTGGAAGGTTGGCTCCACCACGAATGTTTCGCATCGGCGAGGCGGGGCGATGTTCTGCTGGGAGGGCCACGGGGCCACGCAATGCAGCCAGAATCCGTGGAAGTGATTGTATTGGAAACGACGGGAGCTCAGAGCATAGTCGAGTGAGCAGCTTTGCTTTACGCGTTTGTTTTAATTCGTCTGGGCTCGCGCGGGCTCCACTACTTCACACAGGACTAACGGTGTCGTTTCACTCACTTGGCTGTGGTGGATTTTCGACACTAGCGAAATAGCTATTTCGAAACGGTGTACTGCTTGGAAGCGAATTCTAAGTGTCTGACTGACCTCACTGTATGGATTCATAATGAAATATTAATTGATTCCGGGGGAAAATGTTTAAGTCAATAGTCCCTCAAGTGAGGCCCTTTCTATATTTCGGAGTGGGTGCCTCCCCCTCGCGGATCGTGTCGACTTACACGCCCTCTTGTGGGGATTATTCCCCAGGTATCTCCCCCCTGCCAACAAGATTCCGCCCCTGACAGGAGATCGCAAAGACCCCGACCTGTGTGGTAGTGTAGTGCATAAGAGTGTGTATGTGTTTTTTTGTGTATGTGTGTGTGTGTAAAAGAAGAGGAGAGACGATGGTGAGGAAGGAATGGTTTCGCTTGGTCCCCGACCCGTTTGTTAGGATTCTACCCAGATAAAAAGCTTATCTCTATAATGAACCAACAATGAAACTCGAAATCCACTACCTACCTGTCAACGATGATCTCTTGGCAATGGTTTTGCCACCGGGCTTTCACAGCCTGTTAATATTTCTGTATTCAAATGACAGAACGCGCAGAACAAATTATTTTTCGCAGTATTTTCCCCGTTTTTCTTGGCGTCGAACGAAACCGTATACGCACCTCATGTGGACGGAGACTGCAACGTTTTCTTCCAATTTCTGCGCGAATTGGATATTAGTGTTCTTCTTCCTTCAGGTATTGAGCTCGTGCCCTTT
The DNA here is from genome assembly GCA_038098605.1 of Gryllus longicercus. Classification (NCBI taxonomy): domain Eukaryota; kingdom Metazoa; phylum Arthropoda; class Insecta; order Orthoptera; family Gryllidae; genus Gryllus; species Gryllus longicercus. The sequence continues at coordinate 177,984 of JAZDUA010000833.1, forward strand.
GCGGCTTCACCATTGTTGATGCCTCCATCTCTTTCCCGGGCGCCCCAGATTTCTTTTCCCAGGAACCGAATATGGCAGACACATTCTGAAGTCTGGTTGAAGGCATTCGTTGAATGTGATCCCATCATTTTTTCTGTACTATTTTATCATAGCTTAAGCTGCTCACTGTAATCTTTTGTGAATTTCACTATTAGGCACCTTCTCGGTTCGACGTATCTCAAGTGTATCTCAGAAATCTAATTTCTGCGGCTTAAATTCTCTATTTTATCTTTTTTTCTTAACGACCCCCTTTTTCACTGTCAAACAGACCACTTGTAATAGCTATGACTTTACAGAATCTCATTTGATTATCTAGGACATTAGAAACATGAATTTTTAATCTGTTATGAATGATTAAGGAGGCTCATGGAAGACCGACGTCCAAGCCATAACAAACACTTTATTTTTATCCCTTTTCGGAGCGACTCAGAAGTGCGGTGGCGGCGCCGGGTGCCAGTGTAGTTGCCGGGGGCGCGGCCTTTGACCAGCGACGCGTGGCGACGCAGGTGCGTGGATCGATGGGCGTTCCACAGCCCAAGCGCCTTCCACGGCGGCGCCCCCACCCCACCACGACCCTACCACGCCCCTTCCTTCGCCCGCTCCAGTGATGTCACATTGATAACAACAACAACGAGAAAATTCTTAAGCGCGGGAAAGTAGAAGGGTCCAAAATAGTACTTATTAAATCATTGTTTCCAAGTGAAAATAGCTTCCAACGTTTATGGATATTGTGTAAAAGAACATCTCAAAAATGTAATCGACTGGGTAAAAATGACTTATTATATCGATTAGGGTATAGAAAAAATAGAAAATAAAAAACGTTGTTTTAAGATTTTAAGGATGCAACATTTCCGAGATATGGACGATGGTGAATGTTGTGATTGTTGTGAGCAAACTGTAAGTTGTGAGTGAATGTGCGCCTGATTTCCCTGTATGCCCTAGACAGCAAACTTCCATGTTCATCGTTTCAAATCAGTTTGTTGCAAGACCAACGAGAGTTTCCTTGTCCAGCGCATATATGGGGGTCTGTATTGATTATTTAATGTTTCCAAACACGTTAAATTATAAGTTCATTAGTCCAGTGAATGTATTGAATGTTCTATGCCGAGAGGTGTCGATATTCCTCACCTATTGGATGATATCTGACACCTACCAGCTCACCTGCTTGAGGGAGATTTCCCTCTCCAAGGTTTTCCCCCAGCGTGGCCGCCCCAGCAGGGACAACGATTGTTATTTTCAACTGGTCTCCCGACAGGTGTATGTTAGTAACGGGAGACGATCAGGCAAGAAAGAAAGACATCCCTAAATATATAGATTCTTGTAATTTGTAAAAAAGATCAACGTTCCTTAACAAATTCTATTTAGAGAAGATTTTATATCAGGGTACTCACAGAGAGTAATGTACTTCGTCATAGTCCCACGTATTTTTTGTGAACAAGCGCTACAAAATTCTTCACATTAAACCGAAAAACTGGGTGATAGTATGAAATAATAATCGACATATTGGGAAATTTGAATCTATTCCATTGTTACTAATATTAACTCTGAGAGCGATCATTTACCTTCATCGTAAATGTAGACTTTTTATTTGTTTGTTTATTTCCCAAACATAATTGTAATTAACTTACTGCATTACTGAACAAAGCAAAATTTATACAATAATAAGCTATAGTACACAAACTTTTGTGTTTGTAGTTGTTTACATGTTAGCTGTTCATTTATTTAAAAACATAATAGATATGCATATTCGCTAACTCTCTTGGTATGACCTTTATTATATTATTTCAAATATTTTGAAACAGTAATTGTTACTTCAGTTGCAAAAATTAAATTTACTCTATCCATCGCTGAAAGAGAATAAATGATTGAAAAAAGCGATATTCTGTAGGTAGTTCATAAAAATTCTCTAGGTAGATAAAACACAACCAACCAACATGCCAGTTCTAGAGAATTTATAACGCACTATCGATTTTCTGCGAATTTCAATTTTCTTTGTTTAATCACTGATCTGTATGTGTCCATGTAGCTTACAATACAATTGCAACCCGATTTTGGAAATGCATGTATCGTCAATTTATTCATTGCTGTCAATACATAACCAATCATTGGTATCAGGTAAAATCGCAAAATGTGTTCATGATAGTTAAATGTGGAACCGTCGTGGTCCCACACACACATCATTGTCGTAGCAGCGCGCCCCATTCGCGCCTCAATAGTCATGGTACTTCAAACCCGCTTTTTGGAGACCGATCATTCTGGCCCATTCAAACTCACTCAGATGCTATGGCGTCGCCGAGGCATCCAGCACTTGCTTGCACATTTTCACGACTCTCAACACCGACTGGGTGTGGCATAGCACTGACCTGTCCTTGCACACAAAGGCCAACGTGCACGCCATATCTATGAAACTTTAATCACTTCTTATGGCTACACTGTTCTACACTTCCACAGATTTTTAAGTGATTCTGTCCATTCCTTCTTGGTATTGAATTTTCACACACACTTGTGTAACACAAACAAAAAGAATGAACGAAATAAGAGCTAGCGTTTATATATTATTTCAAAACAATCGTTTCTTAAACAAACGTGCCTTTAACATGTAGAAAGGAAGAATATATGGCAAATATTGTTTTAAATACCCGTTATTGCCTTGCTTGCGGTGCATATGCCACGGATGTCTTTTAAGAACAATGTCTAAACCTTGCATGTAAAAGATCCTCAAGCCTAAATGACGCCTCTGAGCTAAATTCAAAATCGCCTGTTTCTCGCCCAAGAAATACCTCCTTCCTCTGCTAGTTGGTGAAAGGAGCGTAGCGAAATTTGCGTGCTCAGACGGAAGAGCGGGCCTGATGGCCCGAGTCTCGCCACGTAAAATAAGGCATTAATTCAATTCAATTCAATTGTGGCGGTAACTAGAAAGGCCTAAACTGCAAAACTGTGTGTTAAAAAAAAAACGCATTGCAAGTTTTCGATCATAGCATTATACACACTGAATTGAAATTTACACATTATTTTAGTATATTATCATTATTTTTAAATTTAATTTCACTTAGAACGTAATTAAATTCTCCTTAATTTCAAACACGTGAAGTAAAAAATGCGTTGTAGGCCCTTTTTCTCAAGAACACTTTATACTTATTATTGAAATGGTGTAAATTATAACTATTGTATTTAAATTTCGTTTCATTTGTAAACCGCTAATACAAATCATAATGTGGTTTGTTACATGTTTTTTTTTACCTCCTAAATTCATAGCTATTAGATTCAGACTCATTTTTGGATGTTTCCAGTGGACACTTATTGAGGAGTACACTCTTCAGAAAAATGTTTGCTCTCTTCCTTTAAGTACTCACATAAGTCCCGAATATCAATACCTTTTGCCGAATCAAGTAGAATTCGAATGACATATTAAAGTGCAATATTCTGGAAAATTATCTTCTTATAATGGAATATTGCTCCACCAACCAAACGAATAGAGATACAATCATGAAAATTTGCTTGGATATAGATTAAAATAAGCAGAATTCATTTCTGCATTCTCCGGAACAGGGCCGATAGTCCTCTAAGTCCCTCTTCTAGCCTCGCCATCACCATAATCTGAATTTTCACTTAATATGTTTTATCTATCTACGGTAAAGTATAGTCTATTGATTGTATTAAATAGTAGCAGCTTAAGTGTTCAATAATCTCCCAAGTAAAATCGTTTCTGCTGCACAACTGTTTCTATACAATTAGAGACTATAATTTTAACAATGACATTTAATGTATTATATATCATTTGGTTTATATAATTGTAAAGAACCTGTAAGAAGTTTTGTACTTCAGCTTCTCGGTCAATGTCCCCAATCTCGATCAGGTTTTCATCCAGTTTCCTTGTTTTGCTTCTGGACATAAATGTAACTTCAAATTAACTTCTTCCCATAGCACGCCACACACTGTTTTAACTGTTTTTGACGTAAATAAATAAATAAAAATCACCTCACCCTTTCTTCAACTTTGCCCCACCTTCATCATATCACCTCACCATAGGTCCTGTTTGTTTATGTGCACCCTCACACGTACGTGTTTATGAGAGATGTAACCAAAGAGCTTCTTCCCGCTCTTAAAATATTGTTATTATCACTTAAGTTATTTATGCATTCATTGAAGTTATTTTTCATGATATTTCCTTGTACCATTCAATCGTAACTTTGAAAAGAGATCGGATAATTATAATCGCGGGTGACATCATTGAAACCAATTTATATTCGAGAAAGAAAGCGTTACTGCTGACTTAAAACTATCTCCAAGACTACCAAATGCAGTAAAAACTGTAACATACGTAAGGAATAGTATAATTTTGATATTTGCGGTGGCAGCAGCTACGGCAGAGAAAAATGTCTCAGTTATGAAGAGAAGTAATAATATGAGGAATTTTAGAAGGAGCTGGTGTATTGAAGAGGTTATTTTTCAAAATGACTTATCTCTATTTCCTTTGTTTTTTTAGATGTATATATCAATATTTTCTTAATTAGTCTCTCCATCATTCTCACAGGTTTTAGTTAAGAGTAACATACCTTTGTTAAACAGTCTCTGAAAATCAATGAAATCTATTTTGTTCTAAAAGGGTGAATGTAATTTTCCTTCCTGAATTTCTTATGTTTGATGGAGGTAACCCAATTTTGGAAATAATTCTTCAATTGTTAGGTACGTTTTAACGCCCAGAGCAACCGAGATTTAAATGGTAGCATAGTCTAATCCCTACTTGGCCTGGAGTGCGTATGTTGTTTAAGTGATAGAATGTTCTCTTACCCCGGAGTACGGCGTAACGCTTCATGCCCAATGTAGACTAAAGATACTAGAGTTTCTATATTTTAATTAATTAATGTTGTACAGCCAAGCGACAAACTCAGTATTTGCTCTATTGGATCGCCTATGAAGTAAACGACTAACCATTGAATGATATATCTAATATTCAAATCAAAGTTATATACGATACTATTTTATTTTTAGACAAGTGTGTTAAATGTGAGAATTGATTTTGATGCATTGTAAAGATTATGAGTTGGTCGAAACTGATACATTAATATTACAACACTTAATCCAAACGACTATCAACAAGACGGGCAAAGTACACACGTTATAAGTGATTATCCTCGTATATGAGTATGGTACACAAACGTTATGACATTAACCCTATCGCTAAAGAGTCATTTTAGTAGGTATCGTAACCTCTCCGAAGCAACAATGCGAGGGGCCGTCGGTGCTGCTTCGATCGTGTGGCCGCCGACAGAGGTCAGCACGGGACGAGCGAACTGCCGCCTCGGCGGGGCCGCTTATCGCTGCGATCATAGTTTACTGCCCTGTCTGCGAGTGCCCGTCCTTCGTCACTCGATGAGACCATTGCAAGACGTTTAGTGGCGCGAGATAGGGCTTCCTTGGATCGCGAGATGGCCTCGTGGCTTGCCAGGTCACGTCCTGATGACGTCATTACCTCGCGCTCAACAGCGAATCTCTTGAGGTGATCGTATTCGATTTCCAGGGCCGAGATTTTATCATTGGATGAAAACGCTTATTGAGTTTTTATTCTTCATTCTGTATCTTATTTTGACTAGTGCGTTGTTTCTGGATTACGTAGATCCTTGTCCTTCCTGTAGGTTTCCTTAAGTTTGTAGATTAAAACAGAAATGAAAGATAATAGTAGTGGATTAGTAACTACGGGAATGTTTGGTTACTTCTTCCTCTTTTCCTGTGGAAAAAATTTCCAATTTGCTCTTTGGCTTAAAATATATTTCCTTTGATATGAATGGTTCGGGTGTCAGTCATTAAATCTAACATGGAAACGATTTCGAGTTGAACAATATATTGTATATTTTGTATAAAGTTGAAGGGATTTTAAGAGTGTTACATAAACATTACATCATTTGTTACCTACCTTAAAAATGTATTATAACTGTTCTGGTTTTAAAAATTTCCACGGAAATTAAAATGTTCAGCGCAGAATAGGCTAGAAATGGCTGTAAGTCAGTTTTAAAGGTGAATACTGACCGTCAGAAATTAGTTGTTGACCAATTGTTGCTGACAAAAAATAAAAGAGAAACTAACATGTTTCATTACTTGTAGATTTCGTTGTTTTTCATCCAATATCCATTTCTAATATAGACCTACGTTCCTAATGATCGTTAACTTTTAAGAACTACGCATTTCATAATGCTATTCTCATAAGACATTTTTAAGTTTATCAAAACATTTTTTATGAAACATGGATTTCTACAAATTTTAACGACCGCAGGTGGCAAGAAAACAATTTCAGATGTTTTTTCTGTGGTCGTTAAAATCTAATAACTGTTAATTGTTTGTCCACTTCAAACAAATACGGATTTGAATCTCGTTATAAATAGATTTCTTTAGCAAAAAGTAACTATTCCTATTTCTATCACAACGAAATGATTTGTTTTGTTTTGATGCCCTTTCCGTGTTGAACGATATCCCGTATCATGGTACCTACTTTATTTACTTTAACCATTTTTTTTACCTGTGGCATTGAAAAATCATTTAACGTTCAGTAAAATTACATACTAGCTGCACATGTCTCTGTCGCATGTACTGAAATACTTCGAATGTCTTAGCTTTTAACGTTCTTTGGGGCCTGCAAATTTTTCACGTCAAGATATCATAATACGCTTACTGGGGCCCTTCGCCATATACAAAAAAGAGCGGGAAAGCGCAGTTTGGCATCGATTCGGGACGCCTGCTACTGCCGTTCACAACCTTCATTCTGTTAAGCCATTTCATCGCGGAAAGGTCGCTGCTTTGTGTACTTCGCCGGAAACAGCTATTACTCAACCTGGTCAAAGAATGAATAATGTGTCTAAAAATAAACTATTATCGTATATAACTTCGATGTGAACATTAGGTCTATCATTCAATGGTTAGTCGTCCACTTCGTAGGCGATCCAATAGAACAAATACTGAATTAGTCTCCTGGCTGTACAACATTAATTAATTAAAATATAGAAACTCTAGTATCTTTAGTCTACCTTGGGCATGAAGTGTTACGCCGTATTCCGGGATGAAAGCACCTTCTGCCACATAAAACAACATACGCTTTCCAGCCTACGTAGGGACTAGACTATGCTGTCATTTAAAGCTCGGTTGCTCTGGGCGATAGAACCCACCAAACAATTGAAGAGTTATTTCCAAAATGGAGTACCTCCATCAAACAGAAAAATTTCAGGAAGGGAAAATACATTCAACCTTGTAGTACAAAATAAGTTTCAACGATTTTCATGGCCTGGTTTTGAAGCAGAGAACCGATTGTGCAGAAAGCGAAGATTTCAAATGATTCAGGAATCCTGTCAAGCGTCTTTACCAAACCGTTCAGGTGTAAATTCAGAAAAACTTGAAATATTTTAAATGCAACAACGAATACGTTCATTTATGAAAAGTTCGTACTCTCTGGGTGCGTAGAGAGTTTGCTTAGCAGTATTTGTAGTTAATATTTGTAGAGACAAGGGATAAACAACCGTGCCGGAGGCGGGACCCGAAACCGCGAACCTTGGGAGCGAAGTGCTCGCGCGATTCCATCAACCATTACTTACTACTGTCGCGACATCTAGCGGCACGACCGAGAAAGACGCGAAATAGTGACATAATGCCAATGTGAAGACGGGGCTCAGGTGCACAGTTAAATCACACTATATACATGTTTCTATGAACAATATGTGATTCACATGTGTTCTGTATATAATGAAATTGCAAATAAACAAATATAAGTATAAATTATTAAAAAAGACAATTGCCCTGGGAGCAGTCTAGGAGATTGCAAGCAGTTTGAGACCTATCGATTTTTCTCGATCTTGTGTAGAATAAAATGTAAACGCATTCATCCTGCTATGACTACTACTCAGAAGATGTCAATAAAGGATGACAGATACAAACCAATTTCAGGGACAAGGATTATCGCGTGAAAATCGCGCGGCTATCGGAAAAGCCCTGACTCAGAGATTGAACTACAAATCTCAATCTCTCTATTATTCTATGTCACCATTCCCGTCACCTTGTTACACGCAATTACGCTCGGAGAATATATTCCGCAGGCGTAAATAAATTCAAATTGTGACCATGTTATTGGGAAACAATGCATTTTAATAATTATATTTGTTCAAAGAACTGGTTGCCCCGACCTGAATTCAAATTAGATGGCCCGAGTTCGAATCCCAGTCGGGGCAACCAATTTTTTGAACAAATGTAATTTCAATTTTTTATTCGAGGAATCATTGGGAACATTGTTATTATTAATTATTACTTTGAATTATAACGCACCTTGGCTATGCACAGAGATACAATTTGCAACACAAAATTTGCAGGTCCCACCGAGATTTGAACTCGGATCGCTGGATTCAGAGTCCAGAGTGCTAACCATTACACCATGGAACCGCCATTCGCAAACATCCTACTACATTTTTGAATTTCCTCAATTTCCAAAATGAGACTTGTGAAGCAATCAAATTAGCATTAGTAATTTATAGTATGAATAGGCATTTTAAGTTCTGAAAGTGAATAGATATTTTATGGAATATAAAAATGGTTCATCGACATGTGTAAATCGTGAAGTGTGTGCGTAAAATTATTTCGATAGTCTGTGCCACCAGAGTAAAATAGGTACAAGCCTGAAAAGTAACCCGAAGTCCAAGTGGACTGCACATGCATTTGATCTCATTTTTTTAGCCGTGTGTTTAATATATGCATCATATTTCCGAGATACTCGACCCTGGTTTCGGCACCAAACTCTTTGTTTTTTATATTTATTGAAATAAGACACATCTCAGCAATGTGGGGATGCTTATCTTACATTTTTCAAAATCGCAGGTCCCACCGAGATTTGAACTCGGATCGCTGGATTCAGAGTCCAGAGTGCTAACCATTACACCATGGAACCGCTGCAAGTTTTCGCTAAAATTGGTAATTTTCCCTCCCAAAATAAGATTTCAAAAACGTGCAAATTCACAATACTAACTACTAAAAACTACAAATCCGAAGTGCAAATGGATTGATTATGAGTTATTTGATATTTTGAAACTCCTTATGTTTCACATTTGCATTGTATTTCCAAGTTACGTGAAGTTCTCCTCCATTACTACCCTCGTTTCTCCACTAAAATCATCTACTTTATTAGTTCGATTTGAAACAAGACATGCATTAGTAATGTGGAGAGTCTTATTTTATTTTTTCAAAATTGTAGGTCCCACCGAGATTTGAACTCGGATCGCTGGATTCAGAGTCCAGAGTGCTAACCATTACACCATGGAACCACTGTATGGGAATGTCCTACTAAATTTGAAAATTTCCTTTATTTACACAATGAGATTTCTGAAACAATGAAATTCGCATTTAGTAATTTATAGTATGAACAGGCATTTTAAGTTCTAAAGGTGAATAGATATTTTAGGAAATATAAAAATGGTTCATTGACATGCGTAAGTCGTGAAGTGTGTGCGTAAATTTGGAGTGTCTGTGCCACCAGAGTAAAATATGCCTAAAAAGTAAAATCCGAAGTCTGACTGGACTGCACATGCAATTGATCTCTTCTTTTCTAAACCCGGTGTTCAACATTTGCACCATATTTCCGAGTAACTCTACCCTGATTTCGGCACCAAACTCTTTGTTTCTAGTATTTATTCGCTTTCACATTTCGATTTGAAATAAGACACATCTCAGCAAAGTGGGGATGTGTATCTTACATTTTCAAAATCGCAGGTCCCACCGAGATTTGAACTCGGATCGCTGGATTCAGAGTCCAGAGTGCTAACCATTACACCATGGAACCGTTATGTAAGTTGGCCCTGCTAAAATTCTCATGTTGCTTTGTTTTCAAAAGAAGATTTCCAAAATTAATAAATCCACAAGAATAGCTGACGTTCCATTACGTGAATTTAGAAAGTCAACATAAGGGACCGTCCATAAATTAAGTAACGCAAATTTGGAGTATTTTGATTACTACCTCTGCCCTCTGTGACGCACTCGTAACGCTCGCTTCCACCCCCCTTAAATATTTATGTAACGCCTGCGACAACACCCCACTCCCTTGTAAATGCAAGATATGAAAATATGTTTTAGCACAATAAAAAACGTATTAATTTTATTTGTGTTGTATATATTAAAATGTATGATAATTAAAGTCGGAATTAGTTGTCGACGCTGACTGCTCCTAACAATAAGATTGAAGGCAAGTTTTGAGAGAAATTAGGACGCGTAGGCGAGAAAATTGCTTGTCACAAGCCATGCACACGCCACCGTTGTGGATGGCGCATGGGCAAGAGTCAACTGCGCCAATTTAATTGTATTCTTGAAAATGCTACAGATCAATCACACGCATGTAGTAATAATGCCTCAACACATATTTCAGAAAGCCAGTAATTCTCAGTTGTGTTTTTAAGCAATTCTCATGCAGTGAAATATGTTGCAATTATACGGGTGATAATGGAAGGCAAACCATTTTAATTAGACTCACGAATTAAGATTTTTAAAGAAATAATTTCTAGAAAATTTCATTTCACCACTCTGAAGTTTGCAAAACTATAAAACCTTATAAGACGTGGTATTTTTTATTTAAAAGTACGGAAATATAACACCTAATTTGTTTTCAAACATAAAATTTCAAGTAATATTTTTTTATCTTTTGAAAATTCAGTCAGCACTTCCAGAAAAAAATATTAACTCAGTCGCAGACATTCAACACATGGTGCCCAAGTGTGCGGTAATATATGAGCCATTTTATGAAGAGGCATCTGAGCGAGTTCTTTTCCAAGAAAAGTAATACTTTAGTACTAAATTCTGGACATTACTTTTTTATAGGTGAAAAATTATTGCTTCTTCAAGTCGACACTTTTATCCCAAAGCTCTTTTCTGGAAAGCGTGAGTAATGGTCGCTTTATATCATCGTAAATATATTTATTCGTTTTACGACGGGAAAATTATTTACCGGACGTCTGGAACCAAAACTTTTGCGATTGAGACAAATGCGTCCGGTGCTAGAGGTGATTGGTGAGCTTACAGTGTGGGTCAATGACGCTGTGACCTAGGAGTAATCAGTTTTGCTTTAGGGAGTGGCTGACATTTTTACAAAATGATATGTCTTAGTGAAAGCAATTGGTATTCAGGTCAATTTTTAAATGGCTATTAATTTTACTATTATTAATTATTGGTTGGAAAAAGGCTATTCATTATTAATATCAATTAAAAAAATTAAAATAAGAATGAGAAAATAATAATATTTCGTTCCTTTTCTAATATTTTTCACAATTAAATCTCTTATCATATTCTTCAAAAATTGTGTTTACTTTTTGAGTAAAAAAATGATTTTTTTTAAATGGCAAAGAAGCGTTACTAACTTAACCCTTACTATGTTCGATAGTACGTGCGAATTGACGAAAAAGAGCCCAGTGAACTTGCATAAAGGTATACCGTCTTAAGAGGTGGCAGGTTCGCTGGGAGTGGCAAACGGGTGAAGGGAGGGGAGGTTGAGGCTCGTTACGAGGACTTAGGGACGTGAGGTAACTGGTGGTTGTGGTGACTGCCAGTTGGACCGGCGGAGAGTGCGCAGCGATCAGGGTTTGGGCTACCAACGATGGCCCCATGGCGGCTACCAGCGCCAGTGCGAGTACCGTCTCTGTCCATTCCAGGCCGCATCCAGAAAATATTTTCAGATTTACAACTATCGCAAAGTGGGTAGGTAGTACAGTTGTATTGTATTTAGACGTTATAGGTCTCGTAAAAGGGCTATTGGCCTCGGCGCCGTTGGATCGTGGGGTTCCTAGTCGTACACCCAACCTGGATAACGCGATGTCTGAAATTCGCTTAACCTTCGTGACTTCGCGTACCTAACGAATTCGGCCAGCAACGCCGATTTTGTGACTGTGGCTTCCGACCACCTCAACATTTACCTAGATGACCGAGGGAAACCATGAAAAACCCGTCAAGGGGATTGAACCCTGACCTCCCGAACGTGACGTCAGCGTCAGCCCTGAGCCACTTCATTCGGTAGGTACAAAAAAGCTTATCTGGGCTCAAAAATATTTTTTTATAATTTATATTTGAAAATTCCATGTACATTTATATCTTTATAAGTGCACATTTCACGTCTTTACAGGGTGTCTCACCAACTATAGGCCACCTCTGTAATTTCTAAACGGTCCACGATATCGAAATGCAGTGTTCGCTGAAGAGTGCGGAATCACGGGGCATGTAACATGAAGTAGAGAAATTGTCTATAATTGTTTTAGTTTTCCAGAAATTTAATTATCTTTGATTTTTAAACGGAACTATACATTTTTCTCACCAGCCATGGGTAGACTATTAAAAGAGGAATACAATGATGTATCGTGTGTTAGTATTTTGATAGTAATTTGAGTATAAAATTAGACATTCTGACAAGTGACTTTGAATTAAACGGACAATATTTTCTACAGCAGCCCTTTCAACACTCACCGTTGGGAAAAGTGGCCTTTGTGGCGTTGAGACTGTTACAGGAAATATTGTTTGTTTAATTCAAAATCACTTGTCAGAATGTCTAATTTTGTATTATAAAGGGATGAAAGTTGTGAGTTGGGTGAAAACTGCTTGGTTCTACACACCCATCTCAAGGTACGTAATACGGTTCTGTTGTACCTATAGTTTTTTCCCCGCTGTAGTATTTCTCATAAATCAAAATAGGTGATAGTAAACGAGGAAAGTTAGAAAACATCACTGTAATATAACAGCTCCATGAATGATAATTTCTGCCAGTGAATTGGTAAGATGAACAAAATTTGATAGGCTGTAGTATAATAGTAATAACATTTTCCGCAATGGGATATCTGATTTAAGATCCACTGAGATCTGTAATTCCCTCTTTTAGAGAGTTTACTTTCTCTGTAGTTAGCATGCAGAAATTTATGGAGAAGCGGGGAAGAAAACCTGATCGCTTCATTTTTCTGACAATTTGATAAAATATCTACTTTTATACTCATTCGAACTGTAAAGAAGGGACAAGAGTAAAGATGCACTTGGCAACCAAATGCGAGTCCAAAATTTTCTGAATATCAAGGAAGCAAATTATCGTGCAACTCTTCATAATTGCTCGGGAAAGTATACTTGCTTGGCAAGTATCCGTTATCTGTTTTTGGTTATCATTGTCCAGTTAGGGTTATGGATAAAGGTAAAAGCCTGGGATCTCATCGATGTTTCTTTTTGGACAATATTGTACATTGGTACGCATCGCCTTAAAAAAGACATTGACGAACAGGTCCTTCCATCCACAGTTTGATACGACGAGTTATATACCAATATAAATTAGCAACAAATTCTGAACTTCACCTGAGTCCCTTTCCTCAGACATAATTTAAGCTGACACTGTGCATCCATCACGTCAAAAATCTCTACTCTACTTTGCCAAGTGATCGAGGGGAAATGATTTAAAGAGATTTTGCATAAAGAGCTTTCAGCTGGAGAGGAAAAATAAAGTACGGAAGGGGAGCACTTATAGCTTTTTCGGGACTTTTTAATCGCTGAAAGTACATCAAGGGCGGCGCTCTCAGCGTGGGAAGCTCATCAAACGCCCCCAGACTGCTTATGAACTTCCAATTTAAACACGTGTGCGAGGCCGCCAGTCTTTGTTTCATTAAACAGACCACAACACAGCGCGGTAGATCGCGACTGCCGTAGCTTGAACTGAGGAAATTTCCTTCATGAGAATTGTGCAGAAGGTTCAATTGCTATATCATCATTTACTGCTTCAAGATTGCTCAAAATAAGTAGTCATGTAAGTTCGTAATTGATTGATTCCACTTAAAAATGCAGAAGTATACTCCGTAAGTGGTGGAAAACCTGACGAGTTATTGGCATGTACATATTCTTGGTTGTAGTGGTTGTACGGATTTAAAATGTACAATCTATACGTAAGGTTCTAGACAAACCCTCTTTTCATAATTGTATATTTCAAACATGGGGCACGCAGTAGATTCGATGGCGCATTAGATTTGCGTATATACGATAATATCTAAGTACCGTATTTATGAACCTTCCCTGAGCTTGTTTCCTTCCTAAAAAAGGCACCACCTAATTGCATCCCAGATATTAACGTTCTTTGGATCCCAGTTTGGGTTTTCCTCACGAGGGAGAACTAGCAAAAGGATGTTCTCATCGAAGGGCAGTGCTTCGAACACTGTCCTTCATTTTAGTTACGAAGTACAGCTGAGCACAAAAGAAAAATAACTAGGTTATTTTGTGTTACTCTCCTTTTGTAACAGATAAAGTAGGCAAACATTGCTATTTTAGAAATGAATTAAGTATTCTTATTTTATATAATTTCATTTATGCGTACGTATGTATTTCTAGGTTTACATGTGTTCGAAAATTCTCTGTCGACTGATTCAAAACATTTTTTTGCTTTCTTAAACACGAATTAAACTAAACAGTTTCCTCTTCACTGGACACCTTTTCTAAAATACTTTGATATTGCACCAAATTTTTGTCACATTACTGCGTTATTATTAGATTGGAAAAGGTTTCCAACTATTTTGGATAATCAAAATATGTAAATATGTATGACAGTGTAGGTAAATATAATTAAACGAGACTGTTAAATTTTACACATTTCGTGGACAAACACACCCACGTCTTCTTCTAGTATGTAGGACTTTTAATTTCTTAAAACTAGTGTCATGAATATGAAATTAAATATGAATTTGACGATCATATGTTTGAGCGAAAGGCCATAACGGGAAAAAAGGTACAATTGAGCCAACTGAAGTAACTTGCGCGCCAGTTCAATCCAGTTCACTTAAACATCAGTCTCGGTATTAAACTCAACGAAAATGATTGTAAATATATTTTTGTGTATATAGGTTTCACTTGAAATTATTTCTATATGATCGAAAATATCTTAGCCAATAAAAATCTTATACCTGGATTGTTTCTTGTTGAGTTGATAATAAACAACTGTTGTCTAGGTATCTCATAGTTTATTGATTTTAACGCTTTGGGAACGCAAAATACTTATCAGCGAACCGGAGCTGATATAGGTAATAAACAATTTAAAATAAAATTGTAAATTCGAAAGTAAAGTCACGTAAAATTGAAGTAAAATGTTCGGAACTGCGCAGGTAAATTTAATTTCACCTGACAAGCTGCTATTGAACGGGGGACGGAGGAGGGGGCGGAGAAACACAAGAAACTAATCTTTCGTTGGAGATACGTTAAGGATGAGAGAAGTGTCTGAATTGGGCCCACTTTAACAGCGAGAGGATAATTCACGAATTTGTTGATTAACACAAAGAACATTTTGATTATGGAGAACACTGCTTATGCAGGTTATGTTGTCGAAGTAAATTTGAGATTATTGACAAGCAGCTTAGAGCTGTATTCCTATCATTTAAAAAATACGTAAAAATTACAGTATGGTCAGTAGCAACAATGTTGTTGGAGACGGTGGCAATAGATATAGCCGAGTTGTGGCAGCGACGTCAGTCTTGTTGGTGTGCGTCGCGCGTTGACGTGGACGTATGCAGTTGGCGGTGGGGGCGGCGGGGGGCGGCGGGGGGCGGTGGGGGCGGCGAGGGCGGCGGGGGGGGGCGGGGGCGGCTGGGGGCGGCTGGGGGCGGCTGGGGGCGAGGCGACCGGGGCGACAGTGGCTGCCCGCTGCGGTCACGGGACGGAATCTAATTCGGCGCGCCCTCCCGCCCTGACGCGACCCGCCGCGCCGCGGAGGCCGCTAAATATAAGCGCTGGCTGGCGCCCAAGCGCGCGGCCACGCCCCCTGGCGTCGCGGCGCTCCCAGCCCGCCCGGCGCCGCCCCGGCCTCCCCCCCCCCCCCACAAGCCACAGCCGCTGTCGCCGTGCACGTATTGCGATTCTGGCAAGAATTACTCGTATGGCTGCGATGGTGGCTCGGTAACAATAATCTGGTGTTTGCTTTATTCACTAGCTAAATGTGACGTCGCTCACATTTAGAGCCGTTTTAATAATATTATCATACGTTGAAATTTTGTGCTATGCAAGCTCCCTATAAAAAGAAACTTTAAACATGCATTTGTCGTGTTCTTACACCTTCGAGAGTAGCACGAAAAAAATCAACAACACTATATTAAGAACTAAAATTAAATAATAAACTAGTGGCACTACAAAATGGCAGAGACTTTCTCGTAGTAAAGTTTTGTAATTTCCTTGGTGTGGGCTAGCTTTACGGTCTTGCCCCATCCTCTTGCCAGCTGCCATCTATCGCCGCTAAAAATACAAGTTTCCTCAATTTTTCGATTTCCTAATGGTAGATTCGAAATACTACTTTTAAAATATTAAAGAAGATTAAAACCTCGTCCTGTATGGATATATTACTCTGTTCTTTTGTGTTTTTAAGTTCTTTTGGGCTACGGCTCCTACCCACTTCAGAACACGTGTTCGAGAACTTTATTAATACGTTAACTCAAACCCGCGATTCTTCCAATATCGCCAGTCCAATATCGTTACGGCTCTACTGCCTTAGCGACCTTGACCATCCGGACGACCGTGAATGTTAATATCTCGAATTTGGCTGAAATGTATTTCATCTTATTACTGCCACAAGCTCATCGTAAATATTGATGTCACTACCATAGAATCTATGGACAACTATAAACAAATGCATTGCTTCTTACTTCCTGCAAACTTCCACTACAAAATTTGACCTTCAATTGCTCAAATCCTAATTGCATTATAGGAATGAATTAACATGAATTTGGTAGAAAAAAATAATGGGCTTTCAGAAACGTTTCATTTACTTTTTTAGATTTTTTCGTCGTTTACGGATAGCAGATGCAAGGAACCGAATAAGTCCACACTTACATTCTGCATTGAGGGGTAGAAAAGATATATACAAGTTCATAATATGAAAGAAAAGCTATCCTAAGGTATGGTCGATAAAATACTGTATTTTGCAGGAAAAATCCCATCGAAATCAGTTCAGTCATTTAGCACGGTCACAATAACAGACGAATGGACGGACAAAAACCGTAACAGTTGTATTTTTATATCATTTAAATAAACATACGAACAATAAAAAGCCAGTTGTTTTGAAACCACAGACTTATTTATATGGTTGTACCTAAATATTCCAACGCTTTTTAATATTTCGATAGCTAATAACTTTTAAGCTCAATTCATTTGGTGCCAACATTTTCACGATCGTCTAAATATTTGCAACTATTGCTAACAGCCCATACTTTGGTCATTATCCATAGAATTATACGTCTGGAACAGAAGCCAACTTTGCGTCGCATAATAGCCAAATTTCAATTTACAGTGTTTACTGCGCCAAATCTATTTATTAACGGAATACGAATTGTGGAACGTTTTACATTTGGTTTCTATTGGTAGTTATAAAGATTTTAAAAAAGCAGACAATTCTTTATCTGGTCAAAATATTTTCATCAAGTTCTTCAATGTTTTTACAGTTTGCCATTCAAAACAGCAAGGAACGATCGGAAATGATAATGAAATGCATCAAATGACCATGAAATGATGCACCTGTACGTGGAGCAATGATTGCACCTTCTTTGCCGTGATTCTCCTCCAGGTCAAGACCAGAGTTTTATGTCCCAGTTTGCTGTCGTGACCCAATTAAATACGTTATTAACACTAAAAATTTCATGTAGTTGACCTCCCTTGAACTTCCATCGTGTGTCCTAGAACACGTGATTAATGCTTAATGTCTCCGACAGCACAGAGATGTTCGCTCCCGTGTTTCACGAATTTAACGTATAATATTTCAGAGGAAAATACCTCTTTAACTTGTCGAGCGGGTTTTTAATTAATAAACGAGTCATAAATAACGAATCAAAGCGACTACATCAAAAGCAAAACCTGGAAAGCCGAAAATTAATTATGGGGTAAATATTAAAAAATAGACATTAAAAAGCTTCATCAAGATCAGAGGGGGGTGTAATACATTTCGCGCTCCCTCAACGGGGCGAAGGCGCAACGAAGTATTATCGTATCCCAATATATCCTCCAACCTTCCTATTTAGAAGACGTGTCTGTGGAGACTGGGATACTATTTTAGATTTTGTGTTGCTCGTTGCGTATTTCCATACAATCCGTCAATCAGTCAAGCTTTATTTTACGTGGAGAGGCTCAGGCCAACAGACCAGTTCTTTCGCCTGACCGTGCAAATTTCGCTATGATCCTTTCGCCATCTAATAGAGAGAGAAGGCATTGCTCGGGCGATGAAATAGGCGTTTTGAATTATTCACAGAAACGTTTTTAGGCGTGAGTACCATTTACAAGCAGTAAATCTTGAAGCAACTGGATTTGTTTCCCTATCGGAGGAAAGATTACGATGGATTTTTCGCCCTTGAAAATCCACGGCTTCTATCAGGTGTGAACCTGTGAACTTGGATATAAATGTCCGATACGCTAACCGTTAAAGCACCGAACCCGCTAAAGCCCCTATCCATGGATATTCCAAAACAAATAGTTGGAAAATTAATTAAAAATTATCTTTAGCTGAAAGTCACATTTCTCAAGATATCACTTTTGGGCATTAAATTCGATTAACTTGTCTAGAAAATTCTTAAGTAAGTCGTAATTGGTTCTTTAGGAAAACATCACTAACAAATATATCTTTCTGAGAGTTCTTTATAAAGACACATTAAACAAAATAAAGTGGAAATGGGAAATTGACGCGAATGAAAATTGACATAGTTGCTATAATTTTTAGACTAAGAAAATAATTAAAAATTTGCAATACTTCATCCCTGAAGGCATGTTAAGAAGAACCTTATTATCTCCTCCAGCAGAAAATTTTATTTTGGGTTCATTTTCATTTCGCCTTGAAAGAGCTACTCCAAAAGAAACATGAAAACAACTAATAACTTTAGTAACTTTATTCTGATGCTTTTTAACTTAATCTCACTAATTATTCGTAAACTTTCAAAATTTGAATTAATTACAGCTAATATTGAAATATGAACGCTTGTTAACCACAAACATTACCAAGGAAAAACAATATTTGAATAAACCTTTTTTAAAAGTCATTTCCCGCTATCAAACCAGCGCTACATTACAGAGCACTCGACAACTTTCAAACATGAAATTCCTCTAAGGAAAAATCAATGCCACTAAATAACAATATTTTTTACAAAGTTCCGTTTAATTTGAGTTCTTATTTTCCTTTGCCTGGCCTTTCTACTGACAGAATGTAAATTGTTTATGTTTCGTATGATTTAACAATGATTAACAATGTGGATTCAAATATCCCGACGAGAGCTCGTGTCCCACTTAACATTTATAAAATATTGATTTGTAAAATCTTTATTTGAGTTCATACGTATGTCACTTCAACTCGGAAAAAACTTTCTTCATAATCTTTCCTTAAAGAAATACATTTTAACGTGGAAATATAGATTATGAGAGTAATTTACGTTTTATCAATATTAATCATTCAAATTTCAAAAATGAAATTACAATATGCAAAATATCTCAATGGTAATCCAATTTATAGAACTGAATGGAAATGGATACAATGTTTCAGCAGTCGAAATTGCGGGTGCGTAGGCCATTCACTTTCAAACAAGGCGCTCAAAAGGTCAAGGAAGCCAAGTCTTCCCTCAGTCAGAGCAACGACATTTTATTTTAGTCCGTTCCCTTTCAAAAGTTAACGTCCCTTTTCAATAACATCTTTTTGAAACAGGACGACAACCTTCGCGACGAACGATAACCTCCACATAAAACATCACCGTGATGAAATCTCTCGAGCCCATTCAACTCCTCCAGAGAGGATGCAAAAACATTTCGCTAGGAAACGACGCTCATAAACAAAATTGAAAGAAAAAAAAAAAGAAAAAAAAGTAGGAGCAGGAAACATTCTAATTAAATTGAAGAATGAAACGCGTACACCGACCCTCTGCCGCGAAAGAGACTGCCATTTTCAAAACACTCTTTGAAAACTTCCGACGCGGAATGTTGAGCGTGGGCCGTAGCACCGTTCAGAAGGTTCGTGGAACTGAGTTCCTGAAAGCAAGGGCCGACCATTTGCCGTTCATATTAAGATAATGTATTCAGCGAGTTTGTTGGATGATACATTCAGAAACGTTTTGCAAAATCATTCCTGCAAAATGAACAAAAAATTGTAGACAAACATTACCCAATATAATCCCAGATGGATTAATAATCGATGTAATGGAACCAGTGGTATTATTACACTGTGAGCAGATGTGTTGGATAAATTATTCAGAATTTAAAACGTCATATAAATTATGTTAAGAATTTGTGTGATTTTCTCATACAATTCAAAACATTTTCAAAGCATCTAAGTTGATCATGTTAAGGAAAAAAGGTGAATAGACGACAAAAAAAAAGAAATTCAGGATTTTACCAGATAACATTACGTTGACATTAAACATACTATAACATTTTTTATCCGGTTAAAACTAAAATGAGAATTGTAATGAAATTCAGTTCTTCGTATATCGTATATGTTTATGCCATCTCTCCATAACTTACACTGACACAGAATTTATATAATATAATGCACCACGACATTTGAGTTTCTTTTCACTTTTACGAAGCACAAAAAAATTTATTTCTACAGTTACCGAGTAATTAGTAGATTTTTACTTTGTACATTGTGATGTAATCTTATTCCCTCCGCGAAAAATTTGTGGGAAATTAAAAACGTAGGGTAGAGTAAACATGCTTCATTTCTTTCTGCCAAACAGTTCTACCACCGGAGAGAATTAAATTTCGTAAAAAGCAACGCGAAATTGCGAAAGTCGAAGCAAAACGAAACGCCGCCGCGACGCGGAAAGGGTCTGAGGGCAAAGCCTACTTTGAGAGGCGTCGGCGCAGGCGGTCGCTGTGAGAGGGCGGGGGCGTTGGCCCTTCAGAGGGCGAGAGGGCGACGGCCTCGCCTGCGTAGTAGTGATACCACATCGATAACAAAACATTGATGTTACCAAACATCGACGTTCAAAATTAAAACATTGATGCTAATAATACATCGACCAAAAACCATCGAAGTTTTTAAACATCGATACTTAAAAGCTGGTTTATTAATCTTTAACATTAATTTCGTCCGCAACAAAATTTAATTTGATAGTGGCCGTGCATATACATTTATAATTAAAATTTAAAGTCGATGTGGCTAGCCGAGGTGGCTAAGAGAGGATACCGACTTGTGCTTCGGTCCGAGGGGTTGCGGGTTCGAGTCCCGTCTGCGGTGTGGTTGTTTGTCCCTTGTCTCACTCGTGTGTGTTGTCGCGGAGGGCCTCGCGTTCTGCTGACCCCAGAGCAGAGGAGCGCGCAAGTGTGTTGGTGTCTGGTGTATGGTCGAATATGCGTCCCATCGGGATGTAAGAGTAACCGGCTGTCAGTTCGATAAAAGCCCTAGAAAAAAATTAAACTGAAAGCAAAAAGAGTCTCTCCATGTCGATAATGGAGATCATTGGAATGTCTACATATTTATATTACCAATATTCTAAAAGTATAACTTATAAATCACAACTTGAAAGAAAACTAAATAAAATATATAATTTTATAACTTAATGTTATCATTGCAATTTTATAATTATAAAAAGGTAACATTTCAAGAGTTCCTATTATTAACTTGCAATTCCTTTTATCCAGATCAAAATGCGGTGAGGGTAAAGGCAACCGAAATGCAGCTCATCCACATATCTAGTTCCATCAGTTGATCTGAAACCTGATTTTCGCACTGCAGCTGGGATAGGAGACTGCTGTCATTAGTCAGGGTTAACCTTTGCCTCGGGATAAACGCTCCCTCGCGGCCTCCACCTTCCGATTTTGCCTGCTCAACGGCCGAAGGTGACTGTATAAAACATAATATTTTTTTATTATAACATCTTCTCTATTAACACATATCATGTTCTAGTTGTCAAAAATACTTTAAATTGTTGCTGCATGCGTTTTCGATAATGCACTATCTGCTGCTAGTCTCATGAAAATCCGAGTGAATCGGAGTGTCCGACATCGTGAGTCTTGATTGCTTATCAGATTGAGGAAAAACAAGAAGCCTAAAAGAAACCGGCGCATATGCTTGATATTCAATGAATCTGATTCTGTCTTGAAGTAGCGTGATTACGGCATTACGAGACTAAGTATAAATTACAATTTTGAAACGATAAGTACGAATTACAATTTGGAATTGGCTGATACAGTTATTAGATATCTTACAGCGAAAGGCAAAAGCCGCCTCGAGAGCAACGTCTAAGCCTCCATTTTTTGGCTTTTCCGAAGGTTAGTTTGCTTTGATGTCGGAGTTCGCATGCATGTCGCGTTTTACTGCCATGTGTAAGTGGCTGGAACTTAGTCAGTAACCAAATTGGCTTTTGTGTTGCGCTACGCCCTCAGAATATCCGAGGGCAGTGCTTGTCTTTGTCCTACAGTGAGGACATGTCGAGCTAATTGTTTAAGAGCCGTCGGAGCTTCGTTGAACGATAGCCGTCTCAAGCATTGAGTGAATGCCTCGATATCAAGTTCCTTCCTCAGTACTTTCAACCGGTTCCGAAACGGAGGGCGCGCTATGAGCCGTAGAACTTAATTCTGTACTAGCTCAAGTGTATCCTCGTACATCTGTGCTGTAGTCCACCATGTCGTCGCAGAGTAGGTGGCCACAGGTTTTATATAGTGCCAAGCGCAGTTCCAAAGGGAGTGTAGGTTCTAATGTCGCGGGCGCAGTTCCAAGGGGAGTGTAGGTTCTATTGTCGCCGGCGCAGTTCCAAGGGGAGTGTAGGTTCTATTGTCGCGGGCGCAGTTCCAAGGGGAGTGTAGGTTCTATTGTCGCGGGCGCAATTCCAAGGTGAGTGTAGGTTCTATTGTCGCGGGCGCAATTCCAAGGGGAGTGTAGGTTCTATTGTCGCGGGCGCAATTCCAAGGGGAGTGTAGGTTCTATTGTCGCGGGCGCAGTTCCAAAGGGAGTGTAGGTTCAAATGTCGCGGGCGCAATTCCAAGGGGAGTGTAGGTTCTATTGTCGCGGGCGCAGTTCCAAAGGGAGTGTAGGTTCAAATGTCGCGGGCGCAATTCCAAGGGGAGTGTAGGTTCTATTGTCGCGGGCGCAGTTCCAAAGGGAGTGTAGGTTCAAATGTCGCGGGCGCAATTCCAAGGGGAGTGTAGGTTCTATTGTCGCGGGCGCAGTTCCAAAGGGAGTGTAGGTTCAAATGTCGCGGGCGCAATTCCAAGGGGAGTGTAGGTTCTATTGTCGCGGGCGCAGTTCCAAAGGGAGTGTAGGTTCAAATGTCGCGGGCGCAATTCCAAGGGGAGTGTAGGTTCTATTGTCGCGGGCGCAGTTCCAAAGGGAGTGTAGGTTCAAATGTCGCGGGCGCAATTCCAAGGGGAGTGTAGGTTCTATTGTCGCGGGCGCAGTTCCAAGGGGAGTGTAGGTTCTATTGTCGCGGGCGCAATTCCAAGGTGAGTGTAGGTTCTATTGTCGCGGGCGCAATTCCAAGGGGAGTGTAGGTTCTATTGTCGCTGGCGCAGTTCCAAAGGGAGTGTAGGTTCAAATGTCGCGGGCGCAATTCCAAGGGGAGTGTAGGTTCTATTGTCGCGGGCGCAATTCCAAGGTGAGTGTAGGTTCTATTGTCGCGGGCGCAATTCCAAGGGGAGTGTAGGTTCTATTGTCGCGGGCGCAATTCCAAGGGGAGTGTAGGTTCTATTGTCGCGGGCGCAATTCCAAGGGGAGTGTAGGTTCTATTGTCGTGGGCGCAATTCCAAGGGGAGTGTAGGTTCTATTGTCGCGGGCGCAATTCCAAGGGGAGTGTAGGTTCTATTGTCGCGGGCGCAATTCCAAGGGGAGTGTAGGTTCTATTGTCGCGGACGCAGTTCCAAAGGGAGTGTAGGTTCAAGTGTCGCGGGCGCAATTCCAAGGTGAGTGTAGGTTCTATTGTCGCGGGCGCAATTCCAAGGGGAGTGTAGGTTCTATTGTCGCGGGCGCAGTTCCAAAGGGAGTGTAGGTTCAAATGTCGCGGGCGCAATTCCAAGGTGAGTGTAGGTTCAAATGTCGCGGGCGCAATTCCAAGGTGAGTGTAGGTTCTATTGTCGCGGGCGCAATTCCAAGGGGAGTGTAGGTTCTATTGTCGCGGGCTAGTTCCAAGGGGAGTGTAGGTTCTAATGTCATGGGTGCAGTTCCAAGGGAAGTGTTCTAACGTCGAGGGCGCCGCGCCGCGGGCGCTCGATAAGACGTCTGGCGCCGCCACGTGGCGTGTCGTCATGGCGACGCTCAGCTGTGCTCTCAAGCGGGCGCACACCGACTGCATCCCTCAGTGATCTTTTTATAAAGCCTACCTCCTCAACCTACCTTCCTCCCTAAAAAGTATAGCCCGATTGTATCCCGTTCTGTTTTCCTCCTCAATATGAGGGTTAATTTCTAAGTTTTCCGGGGTCTGCGTAGAATCACAATATAGAGTATAATTTTTCCTCTTCTGTCTGTTTATAAAAACGATTGCATGTTCTTTTACAGCACTGCTATCGTTGAAAACCACCTCTTAAAATTTAGTGGAAACAAAACCTGAAATTACCTCTTCTGAGCATCTTCGTACCTCGCTGATTTAAGAGATTACTCTATTATGAATATTGTGCCTGCTTACCAGTGTTCCAGGTTTTCTCTGGACTGGTGCAAGAACATATGTATGCGCTACTTATGAATGCTAACATAACTAAAATGTTTACTCCTTTCGAAACACCGAAACGGTATGAAGTCCGGCTGTGCCTTCTCAGGTAACAAAAAGTGAAAGGGGATTAGCTGGAAAGCGAGAGGGCGGAAAAACTGCCCGCGTGTGCAGTCGGGCGATTCCCTCTCAAGCGAGGATCAAGCCATCTTCCCTATTATGACTCATCGTCCCGTTGCTTGGTGACGTCACACCCACTGCCCCAGTAACATCATCCTCAGTTTCTGCAGAGGGCCTGCGGTTCGGATCCCGATTGTTGGTCGAATTCATCCGCTGTCTGGGGGAGAATTCTAGCGGCCGACTGCTCTGATCGGTAGTTTTCCGTGGATTCTCCGATCAACACCAGATGAATGCCGGAGCAGCACCCAAACAAACGGGCCACAGACAGCACCCGATCTTTCCTCATCTTCGACCGCTCCTCTCCCTTTACACACATACACACGCACGCACGTACAAAACTACTACTATACATACCCAAAGACCAGTCGATTGATTCATTGACCTCTGTTAAGGTCATCAGTCCCGTAAGTGTTGCGCATGTTTTACTACGTGTGGTGGCGGTAATCTGTCCCTGCAGAATGGCGAGATTCGGTGCCGAACTACTGCTCAACTTGCTTTCCCCAGCCAGGTATCACCCACCACGAGGCACCACCCCAGCCGGGGCAAGCTCTCAGTTCCCGACCGGTCTCTCGACATGTGTGGTAGTGTTGAGCATGTAAGTGTCTGTAAGAAAAGGATGAGGGTAGGACAAGGAAGAGGAAGGAAAGATCGCGCGTGGTCCATGGCCAGTTCGTTAGTGTAATGCTTCGGCATTCACTTGGTGTTGATTGAAGAAACAACGAAAGCTATCGTTCAGAGCTGCTGGCCACTAGAATTCCTATCCAGGCAGCGGGTGAATGCGACCTAGCTCCCTAACAAGTGCATAAGTTGAAAATGCTACCACCGTCTTGAATCGAACCCTAGGACCTCCCAGTCAGAGGCGCTGCAGTAACACCAATTGATGCACAGAGCTCCCTAAGCCAGTAAAACAAGTATAGAGTTTATCACGTCTCCCAGCTGGGGCGGTGATGTGTAGAGGGAGATACCTGGAGCAGGGAAAATTTCGCAAAGTAACATATAAGTTGGGAGATCTCACTTTCCAGCGAGAAAGGAACACTGCCACAAATTTCACTACACTTATGGGTCTAATAATGATGGTACCAAGCTCGCGTCTGGAAAACACCAAATACTCATTCACTCCGACATGGGACAAAGTGAGAGCTGACGTTCATGAAACACATTAGAAAGATATCAGGATTTACACAAAAATACTCCTATTGAGTAGAATAGCACTACTTCTCTTTCAGGGCCTTTGGTTTGGGTGTACTGGAACGTTGAAAAAGTACCGGTTCCCGTTACATTATTGGAATGCCAATATCAGTAGGTAGTTTTCAGCTTCGTATTTAAATATAAAAAAGAGAAAATAATTAAATTTTTTCCGTTCTAATGGTCACTATCAAAACGTATATCTCCGTATTCGGTATGAAGCCAGTGGGAAAACTCCAATTATTGTTTATCACATTTTATTATTGAGGTGGCTTCTTCTGGTGTTATCCTACAGAAGACCAGAAAAGGATGACTGTCTTTCAAGAACGAAATCAATTATTTACTGAACTCAATTTTTTGACAATTTCAGTGTTAACAGTGGTTGTTCTTTGCTTTTTACTTTCTCGTACATGCACGTATATTCGAAGTAATATACGTAGTATGGAGAAAGTTAAGTAATGCAGTGGAAAATTGATTTTGAGATTTTAACGGAAATTCACGTTTTGGGGTTTCCTGATAACGAAAAAGTTTTTGTTTTTTTTTAAAAAGCTCTCGACCAGTCCGTCTATCTGCTTTATCGTACGTCAGTCTGTGATGAACACTGGCGGCTAAACTATTCGTAGACTTTGTGCAAAAAATGATATTTCCTAATCGATCTAGCTCGATGCGATTTTTAAAAGGATTCATTAAATTTTAGGAATATTTTAAATAGGATATTTTCAAAAATTTGGGAGATATTCTTTATCCATATTGTAATTTTTAGTTCAGGTGCTTCAAGTTATATCTGCTGAAATTTCTCGAAACCTGTAAAGATTTCTGTTAAATTGCGCATTTTCAAAAACGCTCGAAGGACTTTTTCTCTAAAACGGCTCAAAATTTTACAATCAAAATTTGCATGTATGACCAAGTTGTACTCTCCGATAATATTCTTAATTTATTTCAATTCTTCTATTAGGGTATCGAAAGAATGGGAAAATGCTAAAAAATATATTTTAGGCGTAAATTGATGGCAGCGGGGAAGAGGGTGGGGCAACATCGAAAAGATAGACTAGATATTTTCAAAATAACTATTGAGAGAAAGCCTGTCTCATTCTGTACCACCAGTAGTTTTTATATGTAGAAAAGAAGAAATAATATTTGTCTATATGGTTTCCAAGCCTGCAAGTCTTTTTTCAATTGTCAAAGTACAGGATCTATAATTTATATCGCAACCTACGCTATCGCAAGGAGCATCTGCTCTTCTTGTGATAACTTGTGGATTTGTGGTGGTGTGATTGCGGATTTGTTAGTCGCAACGTAACAGTTTAATTAAGGGCAGACCAAAGAGAAAATAGAAAGATCGCCAATCCCTTATTACATTTAATAATAACAATATATTAATATGTATTATTTTTGAAGTATTCTCAATTTCAGTGCACGTATTGCTTGATGTCTTAAAATCTTTAAATTAAACAAATAAGGACAACTTAATATAATTAACATAATATTTATAAAGTAGTAAATTTATAACTATTGAAAATAATCCAATATTATGGTTTCTTAATAAGGCAATTCTGGCGATTCATTCCTAAATGTGAATTGTCACGATTAAACCAGAAAGCATAACAACCTACGGACAAAAGACGAGCTTTTTCCTTCTTTCACCCAAAACAGCCCCAGACTGCCTCCTTTATTTAACAAAGTTGATTCAAATATTTATTTACGTTAGAATTATGTAATTATTTAAAACGTAATATTGTGTAGTATCACACACTGAAAACGTAATACAAAATAAAGTAAGAAATGTTTTTTATTTAACAAATGAAGTCTTCGATGGTTCCTTCGAAAGTTATAGGCTGGATCCGCCCCTGTCCCCAACGCAGGAAGCGGCGCGGCGGCTTCTGGGGCCTCACGAGCGCGATCTCTCAGCCGCCGGAACAAGCGCGAGCGAGCACCGCCCCCTCCCCCCTCGCTCCACGGTCCTCGCTCCACGCCGGGGCCGGGCTGCACGCCCCAATTGAATTTCTACACATTCGATTTCGGCACTCCTGCCGAGGCCGCGCACCCTGGGGCACTTGCCGCTGGAAGGCGCGTGCAGAGCATAGGGAAATGAATGGCGTTGATTCTGCTCGAACCATGTTAAAGGGCCGCGGTTCGCACGCGATCTTTCCTTTCTGTTTCTCCTCTCCCCTTACCCACACAAACATATACACATTTACATGCACGCTTTCATTTCTCAACAACCTTTTTCAGTTCTTACGCACTGAGTGTTTACCCATGGGAATGAACTAATCATTTCAAAAAACAAATGGAGTATAATGGCGCCGGAGGAAAATCCCTCTTCGTTCAATTCGAGTGATAAATTCTTTCACCTTCAAAGCCAGATTGCTTAACTAACCGTTAAGCCGTAGACGTTAAACAATTTGACACACCACGGGTTCATGGATGCGTGTCCCGGGGATCTAACGGTGCTAAATCCCTGACCGAAGGGACACAATTCACACCTGACTACGATTGAAGATGACCGACTAGGGTAAAGGAGAATTACTTTACCCTCACCTTCGACGCCAGTGAGTGGTTATATAAAACAATGTTATCAACTGACGTAACAAAACATTAAAAGAAGATAGAAATAAGGAAAAAAGGAAGGAAAGAAAGGGGAGGAGGAGTGGTGAAGAGGTGGAGAGGAGGAGGAGGAGGAGGAGAAGGAGGAGAAAGAGAGGAGGGGAGGCGAGAGGAGAGGTGGAGAGGAGGAGGAGGAGAGGTGGAGGAAAGGGGAGGAGAGGTGGAGGAAAGGGGAGGAAAGGGGAGGAGAGGTGGAGGAAAGGGGAGGAGAGGTGGAGGAAAGGGGAGGAGAGGTGGAGGAAAAGGGAGGGGAGGTGGAGGAAAGGGGTGGAGAGGTGGAGGGAAGGGGAGGAGAGGTGGAGGAAAGGGGAGGAGAGGTGGAGGAAAGGGGAGGGGAGGTGGAGGAAAGGGGTGGAAAGGTGGAGGGAAGGGGAGGAGAGGTGGAGGAAAGGGGAGGAGAGGTGGAGGAAAGGGGAGGAGGAAAGAGGCGAGAGGCAAGGTAAAAACATCGAAGTGCGTGGGGCCCATCATGACCCTATTTCACTTTCTTGACATTTCTCAAATCTCCTGCCTGCAGGTGGTCTGTTACAGGCGTAATAATTGAGAAGAGAGAGAGAGTTTAATAATTTTTTTTTCGTGCAACGAGTGAGATGAGACGCCAGTTACGCCAGTTCTTGAGCTTCGGGCAAAGGCCTTCACGGACCTATACTCTCCTAGAGTGATCGTATTTCGCGAGGAATTGTCACCTCAACCTGAGAAGATTCGTTTGAAAGTTACACCTTGCGCTACCTGCGTCACAGATTACGTCAGAGATGCGGAGATACGGCGTTGGCTTCCAGCGCGGGAGAGGAGTCGCAGGTCACGGGTCCTCTCGCGGCGTCGTCTCGCGGCGACACAACTGCGTCACTTGGCGACAGAGCCTCGGGCGACCCGTTCTTAGAATTCTAATTTTCTGTATAGTCAGATATGAGATCCGTACCTTCCAGACTCTCCCTCTACTCCCGCCGGCCTACCCCGTTCTCGAGAATTATTTTTTATAGACAGCGAAAGAACGGATATAAATGGCACACTTGTGGACTACAATGTATAGTGGATGGCAATTCACAGACGCACGAATTAAGATGATTGGGTTAAGATATATTAGGAAAAAAATTGTCCATTTGATTCGGTCAATTTGACCTGCTATGTCTGGGCATTACCAAGTGGACGGAGAGACTTCAGTCTTTGGTCCCAACGACTAAAATAAAACCTTGTGTCCATCCAACTCAAAATATCTACCGTACTTTAGCAAAAGTCAAATAAGACTTATCTTGACTCATATCCTTGGCACTTCGAGCATTCGTTCTTTCTTACATTCGTTGCATTCTACATTTATTACATATATCCATATTCGTTCTCTCTGGGTTCAAAACATACCCATACCCAGAGTTGGCGGAGAAGAGGAAGGGACGGAGGCTGAAAAGAGCGAATCTTAGGTTCTATCTGGCCCAAAAAATAAAAAAAAAATAAAAATATAAAGAAAGAGGGCAAAAGTTTTAAAAAACTGTCTGAATTAATTTGTTTATTCTCGCAAATCTGGACAGTATCAGCCTCCGCAGTAAGTCGGAAGATTCACTCAAAGACAAAGTAGAGTTCGATAGTTGGCAGTGCGAGCTATCACAATTTGAACATTGGAAAATAATTGCGACAGGTACAGGTTGATGTTCTGCAACCAAGGTAGCCGAAGTGTTTGGGTTTCGCGAGACATAGTATAATGATCTCATTCAGGACATCTGGGAATCTAGTGGTGCTACCAACAGCACCACTTCCATTATTTTCTCCTATTATTTTTAACTTGTGTAATTTTAGAAAATTCTGAGAGGTGAACGGAAATGATATGAGAAATTGATTGTTGTAGCGGTGCTTGCAGAGTAGTAGTAATCGTTGTTGTAGTTGTCGTTGTGGTAGTCTTCGTAGTGATAGGAGCATATAACTCTTAGTATTATAAATAGTAGACAGTTTCGCGAAAAATAATTTTTTTGAAATTATACTTACTTGTATGTAGAAAAGGAAAATTAAAAGGAAATATTTCAGAAAATGGAAAAATAACTGAACAATTAATTAAATTCCTTAGCTTAAAATGTAATAAAATAAATTTCGTATTTGGAAAGATATGAAATAAGTTGCAATCTGCTAACGGGTTTTCTTTTTGCTGCTTTGATAAGTTTTTAAATTTCGCTGTAATGACCTTTAATACAATAGAATATAATAGATAATTTAGATCCCCAAAATTATTAGCCAGAGCTGTTTGATGTTTTTTAGAGTCCGCTATTTATGGAAGAACTAAAGGAGAAGGAAGATGTCTTTTAGCAAAAAGGGGCATGGGAGTACGTTTCTTCAGATGAGAAAGTAGGTAGACAACAGAAAGTATTCCAGGGACGTCAAGTAGATAATTAAATTTTTAATTGTTTGAAACGATCCATTTTCGGAGAATAAGTGACAGAAAAAATCGTATTTTAAGAGGACGGTCTTCAAATGTCACTCAGTTTAAATCTTCAGTAAAAAATGCCACGTCAGTGATTTTTTGCAGGCATTTTGATTTTATTTACAGTTTGTGTAAACGGGAAAGCTAGCAACATTGTGTCTGTCAAAACACTCGCCACCGATTTTAGGAGGTTTTAATTGTTTAGTTCCTTGCAACTTTTAATTTTTTACAATTTAAAATATTCTATTTCAATTAGTACAAACTAATTTTCCCTTTCATCTTCAATTTTAAATAATCGGATGAGTGCAGTTTTGAAGTCCCAAGAAGTTAATTAATATTACAAATCAGGGAAACCCATTGCATGACACAGTATGAGTACAAGAAAGTAAACTGTTCTTTGTACTCCAAAACAGTTAAATATTTCTACTAAAAAAACTGATGCAAGGTTTGCAAACTGATGCAAACAGCGAAAGGAAAGCTGATTACGTATGATGCTACGCGGAAGCTTGCAGAAGGGTTTTAGGAAAGAAGGAAATGTGAGTGCCGAACCGTTATTTGCTCCGTGCCTTTCATTTGTTTCTTGCAACAACCTGCCTATGTCCTCAACTTTTCGGGCAGTAGTAAAAGAAAGGAAACGTTGAATAGCAGTACATGTCTTTCGGGATTATTTTTCCGGAGAGACGTTATGCAATAGTATTGAACAGACAGAAATGTTGTTCCTACTAGACATGTTCCCAAATATTCGTTTTTACGAACAAATTGCTCATCAGCGAAAAAGGTGAATGTTCAATTATTTTTAAATTACACGACATGATATCATTTTACTTGTCAAATTTTGTGACACAGACTAAAGCAATTAAAATAATAATCTGTTTGTTAGATATATACGATTCACTTGTGCATCAGGAGAGGTCCAATTTATTGTAAGAATGTATAGACGTACTTCCCGCACAACCTTCAAAGACGTATTTTGCTGAATGAAAAATAAAATAAACTTTGTTGGACGATTCTCACGTTTTTCTTGTGAAATATGCGTCAAGTTTTTTTCTTCAAGTGTTTTAAAACCATACGTAAGCTGTTTTCATTCTTACCCAGACCGAGCCCGCGACCTGACTCAGTAAACTACTTAGAATGTCTTCCGGAACCATGTTTCACAGCAGCTAAAGCAAAGAGAAACAAGAATTAAATTAAAGTATAAAAATGTATATATTCACAAAATGGACATTTGGGAAAGGTAATGCTCACATTTACTGCCACGGAAAAGCGTGAGAGAAGGAAATTTGAGAAGTTCACAGGAATGGACGTAAAAGGTAATTGAGATTAAAAGGAGAAATGACGTGTTACAGGCTCAAAGCGTGCCGAGATCCAAAAAAGAGCAATGAACAGGACGAGATTTGACCAGAATCCCTTTCGAGGGAGAGGCGCTTTGGCATCACGTGGGAAAAGCTGCTGGTGGTTCCGGCGTTTCTCTCCTTCCGGGACAATGGGCCTTAAGTGCTCGGAGCATTGCGGACAAAGCGGAGGCTGTGAGGCACGGATGCTGCGAGTCGGGTAGCTTCTCTGAATGCACGCCGTTAAACACTTTCCCTCTCTTCCTCCTCTTATGTAATACGAAAGGCTTTGGGTAAAAACAATACCGGCGCCATGTCGCTTGTTTTGAGATATACCAATTTCCATGTTTAAATACGTACAGGATTATATTGAAACCCATTGTTCAGGGTTGTACAATATACATAATTGTCCCTAGAAGGATTGTGAAAATGTTTTGTATAACCCTTAGGCAAACGCGTCCCATCATTTCCCGTCAACAGGCGCGGGCGGCACTCCGTACAGCGTTAATTTTCTTGGGTTTTCTCGTCATTAGTTATTACTTTTTTCAGGAAGATGAAGGAAATATTGTTTATTTACGTAGTATATTTTTATGGTATATATTTTCTATATTTTATACATAATGTAACTAATGTAATGTAAACTAACTATATGTAACTAAATACCAAAAGTATTATTATTATTATTATTATTATTATTATTATTATTATTATTATTATTAAGGATCGGATCCATCACTCGCTCCCTCCGAGTCTTGGCACGTGTTACGTGTCGGGGAATGAATACTACGATTCATGCAAACATGCCATCCAACGTTGCTTCTGAAACAATGCGTCTAAATTTGAATTAGTAATTAGTACTCCGAAATCTGTGTCATAAATCTCAATAGCAAAACACCAGTAAGAATTCTAATGGGCCGGATACGCCAATGCCTTACTTACATGACAAGGCGCGTGCGGTACGAAGTGCCGCAAACGTTGCAGAGTTCTGATTACTAATGAATATCGGTCGATCGGCAGTGTCAAAAATCGTGTGTCATCTGGTTGAAAATGTAATAAACAAAGAATAATTATGAGCTCCACAGTGCTCCACCAATTATTTACATGAAATCAACAAAAATGTGAGAATGTGCCCGGAGTGTGGCGATGCGCCCGCCGGAGGATTAAGACGTTCTTTCCAGTTTTAATGCTAATTTATGATGGGTGGCTTTTGTTAATCAGTGGCATTCGCTAAAATGTGGCTTATCTCTTTTTTCTTCAAATCTTTTAGATTTTGTGACACTCCCCAGATCCTTCATATTTGAATGGATTTAACATAATTTTGCTATTAATTTTCGAGATCTTAATAAAATGAAACTGAACTATTTGTACTTTCAACAACTAACATAGATAAAATACTTGGGATTCCTTGACTAATTTTCTTACCTTGACAAACGTCTTAAGTGGAAAGAACGTATCATAAAAATGGAAGAAGCAAAATTAAAATGTCATCAGATTGCATGGTTTACCAATCGCCGTTTACACTTGTCTCTGCAAAGCAAAGCATTCCTCTACAAAAAACAATTCAGTCAGTATGGAGAAACGGAATCCAGCTATGATGTTCTGCATGTAAATCAAATCTCGAGATTCTCCGCAGATTTGAATCAAAATGTGTCCATCAAATAGTCAATGCATCCTGGTACGTATCTAACACCACCATAAAACAAGATTTACAAATTCTCGCTGTATACAAAGAAATAACACAACGCAGTATCAAATATCAAGCCCGCCAGAGCCAACATCCAAATGCCCTTGCCATCAATCTTATGGACAATAGCGAAAAACTTGAACTACTCAAGAGACATCATATGCTACACTTGCCATTCCCATCCAACTAATTATTTAAGAGATACTCTGTTCAATGTTTAATGTCTTTATGTTGATCATCAAGAATAAAATTGACTGAATATTTAAATTTAAAAACACTGCGAATCCGCAGTAAATAAAACATAAAACATATCACACTAAATCTTAACTGTCATCTATTGTCATGAAAATAACATAAATGCACTCAAAAGAATGTAAAACGTATTAAATGAGTTAGATGTATGAAATGTATAGCTGCATGCATAGTTCATGCGTGGCTTCACAGACGAACCCAAGAATATTCTTATGTGAACGGATTTCCGAATTCTTAATTATTCCATGGCAAGCTGGAAAACAGAAATAACTTTCGTGGAAGGAACCAGGGTTGCCAAATTGTGCGGAATTCCGCTAGCTGAAAATGGCGTCGTGTTGCGGGGGGAAAATTCCTTTTTGCGGGATTCTGCCCAATGGGTGGAATCGGTTGTTTTGTAGGTGGATTTCAATCACTAATAGTACCCACCTTCTCCTAATAATTGTACACCAGTAAAGGCGTCTGAAATATTATATCCTAGTCATAAGAGTATTCGTTTGGAACATCTTGCAAATATGCAGATACGAGGGCGGATTTGTACGAGGGACGCTCGTATTAGTACGAGTATATTTAGGCTGGCATGCGATCGTGCCAATGTTTTCTGAAAATTGTCCGATTTTTTAAGTAGTTTTACCTTATGACTGTCAGGCTTTATGCAATAGGGTATTTACTTTTCAACATCTTACGAATGTGCTACGAATTTGAAATTACCAACAACATTGACAGAATCTGCTTTTTTTGACCGCTCACCTTTTTTACCATCCAGGCATTTGGCGGATTTGGGCGGATTTTCGTCTCCCCGATGGCGAATTTTCCCAGTTGGTATCTGGCAACCCTGGAAGGAACATCGGCAAATACTAGAGACACACTGCTTTGTCCGCAACAGCCATTAAAATCAGGATAGTTTCATGGACCTGTACCTGCGTTTCGGTGTTTTACAAGACGCGAATCTGAAAATATTGTGCCCTGTGTAACTTTTAAATATCTTTATCGCACTCGAGCCGAGAAAGGAACGTTTTATTGATTGATACAATAAATAAGCTACATATTTAAAAAGGAGTAGTGTAGAAATTCATAGCAACTATCGATTGAAACGAAAACAAAAAAAGTTCTAGAACATAATCAATAATGATATATTTAATTTAAAAAGTGTATTTCTTTAAAAGCCTTTCAATTGATTAACTACATTATTTTTGACTTTTTGCAATTTAAATTTAGCATTGAACACATTTGCTGAAGATGTAATGTGAGTCGCCATTTTAAGAGGCACCCCATGATGCCATAAAAAAATTTATATTCATTCCGAAATTCCAGACAGTGCGAACATGAAGTTCACGTTGTTGAATTTTCGGGCCGTTGTAAGCTTCTTACTTGTTTCAAAATATAGCCGTTATGGCTTGCACGAAAGGGTGGGTATCATTACATCGAGACCTGTGCTAAAAAACTCCGGCAATCCCGGCCCAGCACTCTACCGGCACGTGAACTCCACAAGCCGAGTCCATTGAACAAACATTCCGCCGGCCTCGCCTCGCCTCTGCTGAAATTAAATCCGCGCGCCGTAACAAAACCAAACTCTGCAATACGCGCAACCAGCAGACATTAATTAGCTGCCCGCGGGCTCGGGCGCCGGCTGAAACACGCGCACGCAGGTACCAGGGCGCGCCCCCTCCCCTCCCGCGCCCACCTCTCCCTCCCGCCCCGCACCCACCTCCACGGTCCCTCGCGGCTCACAGTGCGCAGAAGCACCACTTCAGAGTGAAATATTCGACCCACAGAAACAGAAAATACCGTAACTTCGATGAAAAATGTATCTTTGATGATGTAATGATTGATTGTTAGTGATTCGGGGCGCGTCAACGGATGAGGTCATTAGTCCCGTAAGTGTAGTGCATGTTTTTTTCGTGAGAGGTGGCGGTGATCATTCCCCATTGGATGGCGAGATCCGGCGTCGACTTACCAGCGTGGCCGATGGTGTAACGGTTAGCGTTTCACACTTATACCCAAGTTCGGGGGGTTCAAACGCGATCGAAGTTGTGGAGTTTTAAGGGCGAAAATATCCTTCATACGCCTTCCTCCAGAGGGGAAGTAAAGCCGGTTCTCCCATGATGTAGATTTACAACATGTAAAAGATCCTCAAGCCTAAATGAAGCCTCTGAGTTAAATTTAATTCGCCTGTTTCGTCGCCCGAGTGATACCTCTGTTACACGGTGAAAGGAGCCTAACGGAATTGGCGTGGTCAGGCGGAAGAGCGGGCCTGATGGCCTGAGTTTCGCCACGTGAAAGAAGGCATTAATTGAATGAATGAATGAAGATAAATAAGAATAAATAGTTCTTTACGTAACTAGTATAGAAACTGTGTCACTGGTGTTCTAATGCAATTTTGACGGATGAGACGTCAATAGAAGCCATCGTTTTGAAACGCTGCTGATGTTTTGAATATTCCAACAGGTTAGTAAGAGATACAAATATTATTCTTTTGTGGGGACACTTACAAGTACACACTTGGGATGATGGTCAATAAGCGAGGCGGTACATATTTTGATTCATGTCGCATTTACTTCGCAGTACTCAATTGTTTTATATCTC
Source organism: Gryllus longicercus (assembly GCA_038098605.1). Lineage (NCBI taxonomy): Eukaryota > Metazoa > Arthropoda > Insecta > Orthoptera > Gryllidae > Gryllus > Gryllus longicercus. The sequence goes on from JAZDUA010000833.1 coordinate 214,857, forward strand.
CATGACATATTTTCGGTATGCATACGAAAGAGTCGATTTTTTCGTACGCGTACGAACGCAAAGAAACATTTTCTAGTCAATAAACAGTGGAGGTAAGTAGGCTATAAGTTTTGACGCGTGGGTGCCGAAAACAAAACAAAATAAAATGAACCTAGATCGTAATCACTCCATTTTTGAAGGTTTTCGATCTTTGTCGAGGTGGAACAGCTCAGGTGTAAGAGGTATCAGTTTCAGCGTGTTGCATTTCATCAAGTGAGGGTGAATTTGTTTTTCCGAAGAGCGCGTTTCGGTACGTTTCGAAGCAGTGTGCATCGCTCCACCTCACTATATCGCGCCCCATTCCCCCGCCCAAGCTCCACCCGCCTCTCGCTATGACCACCTTCCAACCCGCCCCCTCCCCTTACCCTCCACCGTTCCACCACACCCCCCACCGCTTTTCTCCCCTGTTCATCCCACCTCTCGCAACGCCCACCTTCCAACCCTCCCCCTCCCCTCCCACCTACCCCTGCCCTTCCCCTCCACCGCGCCGCCACACCCCACTCCTTTTCTCCCCCGTTCATCTCGCCTCTTGCCATGACCACTTTCCAACCCTCCCTCTCCCCTCCCCCTCCACCGTCCCGCCACACCCCCGCCCCTTTTCTCCCCCGTTCATATCGCCTCTCGCCCTGCCCACCTTCGAACCCTCCCCCTCCCCTCCCTCTCCCCTCCCCCTCCCCCTCCCCCTCGACCGTCCCGCCGCACCTCCACCCCTTTTCTCCCCCGTTCATCCCCGCCCTGCCCCTGCCTCCCACCTCACTCACCTATCCGCTCCGCCCCGCTCCGCCCCGCTCCGTCCCGCTCCGCCCCCTCGCTCTCAACTCCGCTTCGCTCCACGCAGCGGAGCGTGACGTATTGCGACTTTATCCCGCACCGCAACTCGCATTAATCCCCAGCGGCACGCGGCGGGGGGGGGGGCGACTTTTTCCACCGAGGCGCGCGCTTCGCTCGGGCCCCACCCCCACCTCTTTGCCACAGACGAACTCGCCGTAAATAAACCGGAGATGCAATGTTCGTGCACATACGTAAGGGAGTAATTAAATAAGCAAGTTATTAAATATGTAAATAAGACTCGTACCAACGTTGATGCACAAGTAATTTCCCAGACAATACATTGGGAGAGCAAATAAAGAAAGACGTTTGAAAATGAAGGGAAAAACTGTTATTAATATGTTGACTAATGGAGTATAAACACGTAATGTAATATAAAGGATATAAAAGAAGATTGTATAAGATTATGACTTTGTTAATGAAAGTAGTTAGTTTTGTTGTGAAGATTTTATTGGTAATTCGTCTTCTACATATTTTTCAATTGCTTAATTGGGAAAGTAAAATCAAGAAGTATTGATAGAAAAAAATATTAGATTACATTTTTGTAGTGCTCTGAGGTCATATTTTTCATATTCATGTTTTAAACATTAATTGGAATACTTACAAGTCTGTAATCAAATGAGCAAGTAATCGTCAAAAATTGATTGAATGACGGTAAAAGTATGCGAATTTAAAAGCTAAAAACAATACGCAATATTATTTAATTCGAACACATCAACGTACTGTAACATTATTTATAAAACAACACTGTTTCATAGTAATCAAAATGTGATTATTATTAATGAAATTGCAGACATTATTTAAATCCCTTAAAGGGAAATTCCATTAAATGAGTAAACCATATGTAAATAAAGTTCTCAGAGTAAACAAACTCTTTCTTTGATTAGTACGTACGTACACTCTATTTTTCATTATCCCTGTATCCTCAAGGTAATTTGTTCTCACCTTTTTCATCGAACAGGTAATAATTCCGCACCCTTGCCGTTCTCTTTATAACATCTTCATTCACCCTGCTTTTCATAAGTGGCGGCAAGTTCGGCTAGTGTGAAAGAATCAATCTCCCTGAAATATTCCTTCAGGTCACATATCGGATCGTGCAGCAACATATTAAACAGAGCGGATTCTTGCTTGGGATCATCCTCTTTAAACTCCAGCTACTAAGGTCACCAGTTCATGAACCCCGGCACTAAAAATTTGAAACGTAGCCCGTAACGTCAGAAAACGCATTACCGAACAAGAATATTGCAATTTAAAGGAAATTACTTCACGTATCCCGTTTCATTACTAAATATACTTCATATTAAAGGACAAAATGTAACGGTTCTTTGCAATCCAACACGGTAAAAGAAATCTGATCAGTTCTTCATTGAGAGTTTATGATTTTAAAAAAATGTTTAAATTGTAGTGATTAAATAATTAGTAGACTCATTTATATTCAAAGATTTTTAGGAATTAGAAATAGACGTCTGGGGTCAATTTTTTTCCCAGGTCTTTATTCATGTTATATAAGTAATTAACTTCAGGATTCATATTAATGTATTTTTAGAAGTGATAACCTTAACTAATTTCCATTGTGAATGAGCATGCATTTGAAATCATAAGTAACAGTGAAGTATACGTTTGCCTAAATATATGCTTTACTTGTACTTATGTTTTCAAATGCCTGAGCCTAAAATAATCTGATAAACCTCACCCAAGTTTTATTAAAGATTTTCATGTTTTGTTTAAATCTGCAAAAGAAATTTCTTTATTTCAATGCTTCGACTTCCCTCTGGCAATACTAAAAAAGATATACTTTATGTCCTTAAAAGTTTGAAGAAACGATTTTCATTCTCAATGACATTTTTTAAAAAAACACAAATAGCGCACGAGTATAATGAGCCATATGCAGGCGTTTTTCACTGAACTATTCCTGTAGGATTACTGCTGAGGGAAAACAAATTTTAACTGTAAAAGTCCACACAAAAGTTGAAGGTCATAATTTTATATTTGCTTACTAAGAATTTTTCTTATTTGAGCGCATATATGAAATCTATTTTCCTCATGTGACGTAATGACCTGACACGAAGGCAAATAGAATATTATGGAGAAAAAGGCTGCCATCCAAAGATAGTATACTCGGAAATATGTCTAAAGAATTTGAAGAATGTGTCATGTATTACATCACAGTGTCTCATTGACAAGATTTCTTGGAACTTGTTATTTTTGTTGAGATAAAAATATGACAGAATATTTGCAAATACATTGGGTGAAAATACCTTATTATTCATAACACAGTCTCGCATATCAAATTTACTATGTGATTATGTATTGTCGATGCCTTGAAACTGGCACGACGTCAGCAATGTAAAAACGCGGTCATGCGACAGTATTCGCAACGAGAGCCGCAGGCAGCAGGTCAGAGTTGCGATAATGATATCCAGGTTTACCAAACATCAACGTTTTTAGAAAATCATAGATATATTTAACATCGATTTTTTATCATCGAAGTTTTATGTTCAACAATTTTATGTGGTCGATATATGTTTAATGATAAATGTCCATCATAAAAAAATGTATAGTAATTTTCAGATATCCACAAATTGAGTATTCTTCAGAACAAAGTGTTCGAGGTTCAAAAATAAAAAAAATCAAGTTTTCGTCAATAAAGAATCGTATATAATTTTTGAATCGTTGAATCAGATCACATAACTTTTGTTAATTGTCGTGATAATTTTTTTTTTGATTTTGTGCTGTCAGTTAAATCTCAATTAAGTGTTAATAAATATTTCATTTTCTGTGCAATGGTAGGAAAATGCATAAAATTAGCACGTTTACTAACGCAGAAACCGGCTGAGGCGGCGCAGGGCATCAACTGATTCGAGCTGCGACCGGGACAGGATTTTCGACACTAGCTACATAGATAGGTCGAATTCAGCCTCTGTCTGGAGGAGAATTCTAGCGACCGGCTGCTCCGATCGGTAGTTTTCTGTGGTTTCTCCGATCAACACCAGGCGAATGCCGGAGCTGGAGCCTAACAAATGAGCCACGGATGCCTACCTGCTAACCACACGTACCTCCTTAACCCATACCGCGAGGCAGGGATGTCGCCGGTAGGCCTGGGCCCGTTAACGGGCTGTCGCGCCAAGTATATACATACTTACAATGTATTTACTTACATCTCTGCGAACTTATTGAGAACGCTCCTTTGCAATGTGGTGCTACATATTTGCGAGAATTGTTTCGTTTAAATTGAGTAAAATGCAATGAGTAATTGCAGTGCTTGTGACCGGAAGGTTCTACGTTCGAGTCCCGTCGCTAGCAGGATTTTCGATACTAGCTGCATAGCTACGTCGCTTTCAGCCGCTGTCTGGAGGAGAATTCTGGTGGCCGGCTGCTCTTATTGTTAAAGTTTTCCGTGTTTCTTACGTTAAAAACCAGGCGAATACTGGAGCAATACCATAACAAATCGGTCACGAACCGCGCACGGTCTTTCCTTCCTCTTCCTTGTTCTAAACTCACCCCCTACTTACACACATTTACTACACTACCACATCTATTGGTTGCTTAGAGCTGGTCCCGACAGGGTCGGTGTCGCGCTTGTGGGAGATACCAGAATAGGGAAACCCCGCAAACCGGCCTGTAAATCGACGAAAGTTTTTTTTATATCTAATTCCATATGTACATCTCACTACATCAACTCTTCCAAATATTCTAGTCCATTTACACTTCCGTAATATTGTCCTCAGTGAAAATATACCGCAAATATCGTATTGCATTCCTTAAATCCAAATTGTCCACTGAACCACGACTCTTCGACTCAAATGCTCATCAATCATTTACGTCCTCATTCCAGAACGTCCATTTTCTCTCTCTCTCTCTCTCTCTCTCTCTCTCTCTCTCTCTCTGTTTGTTTATTCCGTCCGTCTTAAGTCGACCGTTTTCATGACATCGATAACATTGCTAACCTGTGTTTTTATCCTAGTAGGCCGGATTTATCCATATCCTGATTGCAAATATGAACGAAATATCACGTCTAATTTCGACTGGTTACAATAGCGACTATTATTGTAATTTCGGAGCCAGCCTGCTGCGAGGGGGCGGGGCAGGGACGTGTGTGTGTGTGGGGGGGGGGGTAGCGGTCGTAGGATTCCGCGCATAAGCAGTCGGGGGGGGGAGGGGGGAGGACGAACAGCGTCCACGGCAACCGCGCGTGGCGCTGCTTCCTGGAAGACCCTGCGGCTGCGCGGGCAGGCAAAGACTGCTGCGGCAAGACGCTTAACCAGCGACTGCTAAGGGAGGTGCGGAGTATCCGTATTTACTCGAAAATAAAAATCGCTTTAGGTGGCTCAGGGCATCAACTGATGTCACTGCAGTGCCTCTGACCGGGAGGTCCTAGGTTCGAGTCCCGACGTTGGCAGAAGTTTCCACACCAGCTAGGTCCATTTCAGTCGCTGTCTGGAGGAGAATTCTAGCGTCCGGCGGCTCTGATCAGTAGTTTTCCGTGGTTTCTCCGATCAACAACAGACGAATGCCGGAGCAGGACCCTAACACCCGGGCCAGGGGCTGAGCGCGATATTTTCTTCCCATTCCTTGTCCTATCCTACCCCTTACTTACACATTTTCATGCACTACACTACCACACATGCCGGGAGATGAGTTGGGAGCTCAGAGCTTGTCCCAGCGGTGCACTACTGGAGGGAGATATCTGGTTGGGGAGAAATCCCGCAAATCGACGCGAAAGTCGGATCCGGATCTCACCACCCAGCAGGGAATATCGCCACCACCTCTTGAGACAGAAACGTGCACTACATATACGGGACTAATGACCTTAACAGCAGGGCAGTAATCACAGTAATCACTAAATCAATCGAAAAAAAGGCACCTCTTTTAACACATAACTTATCGGGTAAGGATCTACCAGACGAAAGCCAAAAATGTTTACAAAATCAATGTTTAGTCCCAAATACTCGTATTTAACCAATTAAGCCATTTTTAGGTACAAAGTAGATTTACTTACTTGCAGCAAGCACGAAGAAAATACAAACAGGTGATATCGATCATGAGAGATAACGTCTTTACGATTGAATTAATTCGATTGAATATGTTAATAATAATTCTAGACTTCTAGAGTAATGAAATGTGTTGTCGAAGCACCCTATTTTCCATCATCATCACGAAGTAAGTATAATTTTTAAACTAGCAACTCCATTGCGACATTGCAGGGAGGGTAGTTGGGGACATATTCCATGGCCAAAGTTCCTTCTTGATGTTGACAGAAATACGCGAAAAAAAAAAAAAAGAATGCGTCCTAACAATACAATTCTTTATTTAAAACGTGGTATGGCGGGAGATGGGCTATTTAACATATGAACATCCTTCGCTTGCCTTTTCGAAATTGTTAAGACTTTTTTATAAAATTGATTTCAATTTTTTTTTTCTGTTTGAAACCGGTCTCAAAATATTTTAGTATGATCAATTAATACGAAATATGAAACGATATTTAATATACACAAAATATATTTTATTCTTAGCGTCTTTTTATGCAATATGAATGAAATTACAATATGTATCATTACCCTAGCTTGTCGCACTTACATTATCATCTTCAAGCTGAACAAATTGACGTCAGTAATATTGAATACAAAACCCTGAAGGCCCGACACAACTCAAATAACATTATACGCATTCATGTGTATGTATGCGACTATACATCCACGACAGGAAAGCGACATCAGAAACTGACACTGTCAGAACGTTCTCGAATACAGTTGAGTGGATAATAAATACTTGCGAGGATGCGCAGCCGACTGAAGAACAAAAGAGAGGAGGGTCATTCCTCTTCTGCCTCCAAGTATAAGTACAGAAGTTCACGACCCTTTGGGTGTCTGACCTTTCAATCATTGAACTCGAGGGAGCGGTAATTTTACGCAAAGTTGGTGCGAACTTTACAACGGAATTTATGGATAAACTCTCTCGTACATAGTTAATAATCCGGAGAAAACAGACTGATGACGTTGCTGCGCTCGACTGCAGTCATTGAACTTTCCTGCGGGCAGACGCGGAAGTAGGAGTTCGCAGTTTCTGCGAAACAGGGGAGCCCAATCTTCACGTGTCGTTATGTAAAGTAGAAACGGTGTTAAATAGATGAAGCGATTGACGTCTATCATGATCAGAATGGTCGTCAATCGTACGGAACAACGCAAGAATCCAAAAGAGGTTAAACGATATCCGTAAACGTATTATCCAACACAATTTAAAAACGAAATTGTAGAAGTAAATAACTATAGATATCACAACAACCGAATTAGTCCAACTTCCCTCTTTAAATGTAATTTTTCTCGGAAAATTGTATGTAATTGATCTGCATTACACGAATTTGGGCCCCTACATTTCAATATAATACAACATAATTTAATACCATCTTACATTATTAGTTTTTATCGCCTTCTATGAATTTGAAATTAGCAATGATGTGAAAAATCCGACAACAAATGGGATTCTCTTCGAATTTACGAATCAATCAGAGTTTTTCTCTAGAATATTGTTAATTGCAATTCTTTCAGCATTTACTAGACATTAGACTGTACAAATTTCTTATTGGGCAGTAATACGAATTTTTTCTCACAGTTGACATCTGTATTCTCCTAATGAGAATTAGTCACTGCAGACAGCTAATTAAACTACTTTCAACATCAAGAGTTTTCCTATAATGATGACAAATACCTCACGACATTAGTGTTTTACCTATTGCAAAGAAAACGATGTTACTTAGTTCACAATGATAGAATTATCTGTTTCACAATAGATTCTCAATATAAATTCGACCAAATCTTTAATTCTCGTAGTTTGGAACATTATGAGTGCAGCAAATTAAATAACATGGCCCAAGCGTACCATCGTAACTTTACATTTTTAATGAACTTGTATTAAAAGAAGTTAAACTGGTTGCTTCTCGAGAGTAAATAGACGACATGGGTGAATGGGCAGTGAACCTACGATGATATAACCTAACGATGACATAAAGCCCGGAAGTTCACTTATATTTTGCGTAAAATAGACAAGCATAAGGGCATTTACTTTATTTTATGGGCCCACAAAAAGACGAACACGTTTTTCTGTCTTAAATGTGGGTGCAAAAGATATGCCAAATTTGACATTAAAAAAAAAAACACGTCGTAACCCTAGAGTCCGTCTTCAATACTTTCTGTCTGATATCGCGCCCCCTACTTGCGAAAAATGACAAAACGCGACAGCACCATCATGTTTGGGGATAAAAATTTACAATTCGGTCAAGGTCGGTACCAGGGAAAAGGAAAATAAATATGTAAAGGGATGAAATAAGGGTAAGTACTGAAAATAGGCTCCAAAGCTAAAAATAAGTAAAAAACACAAAATTAAGAAATACTTCCAGAAGTATAGTACAGTTACTCCTATAGTTACAAGTTTAAAAAGAATAACTAGTTATTAATATTATTAGGCCGTTATTGTCGTTCAATACGTTCGTTCGTTTCGTAATACTACCTTCCAATAAAAATTCTTAGAAATCCGCAACAGACGCCAGCCGTTTAATTTGCTATTCGTTCCTCCGTTTACTTACGTAAATATTCAACTGTTCAGAATTTGGACAAACGCACATTTTGTCAAACTTCCGGGGTCTTTACCACGAGCGCTGTGAACCCCTGGGCTGTTGGCGGGGTAGGGGGCGAGGTGGTGGGGGTGGGTGGGTGGGGGGATGATTGGGTTTCACGCGGAAGGGCGCACTGGGCTTCAGGGCGCTCACCTCCGCGGCCGCCGCCCTCTGTCACCGGCCACGGCCTCCTGGGCACCCGCAGCAGTGCCGGGCGGGGGCGGCGGCGGCGGAGGCAGAGGCCGCGGTGTCAATGACAGCGATGCACAAGAAGCGGCGGCGGAGGGGGCGGCGGAGGTTGTGGCAGGAGGGGCGGATACAGGCGCAGATGGCGGCGGTGAGAAGGGTCAAGGGGAAGTAAGAGTGAGTTTATTTCTGGGAACGTCAACACGTCAACACGTCAACTAGCCCCGTAAGAGTAGTGTATGTTAGCCTCGAAAGTGCGCAGATAATCTTTTCTTCACATACAGTTTTTACTCTTTTTTTACTCAATAAATCTAAATCTAAGTGTGTATAAGAAAGGAGGCGGTGTTCCCCCTGGAATGTGGTATCCGGCGCTGACCAACAACGTTGGCTAGCGGATTTTTTCCCTTTCAGTTATCTTCTCTAGCGAGTAACCACCCCAGCCGGGTCAAGCTATGAGCTCCAGATGGACTCTACAACTGTGGTAGGGTAAGTCTTGCACAAAGTAAAATTGTCTGTGAGAGTGGAGAGAAGTAGGAACTATTGAAGAAGTTTGAGCAAGGACCGTGACTCGTACTGCTCCAGCGTTCACCTCATGTTGATCGGAGACGTCACAGAAAACTACCGATCAAAATAGTCGGCCTCTACATTTCTCTTTCAGATTGTGGCTGAATTATATCTAGCTATGTAGCTAGTGCCAAAAACTACCAACCTCGGAACTCGAATCCTCCTAAGACATTGCGGTCAGGAACATGGAAAAACAATCGATGTTGTCACTGAGAGTAAAGGAGCAAAGAGAACCAGAAGAAGGGAAGCAGATGTTGGATCATGTTAAAGTGTATTTGAAGTAAAAACGGAAGTAGGGTCGAGACAGTTCAAGGAGTCGTAGGTCATAGAAAATACAGGCAGTTCTGGTGAACAGTGATCAAAGCCAGAGGAAATGAGGCGGCTCAGCAAGTCAGAAAATGCGGTTTAAAAATGAGACGGCAGCGGGTCAAACCAGGGTTTACCATTTGTGGCGAAACAGATTAAGTAACCAGCGGCCTGTATTAGCAAAGATGCTGATGAAGAAGAAGAAACACAGAATGGTTTAAATGATAATTTAAAAAGAAATAAAAAAATAACACGCCAGCCATTAAACAAACTTTCATAAATTCTTTTAATAAATTACCGTAGTTATTCATTGGTATAGTTTACTTGCGAGGCATCTGTGTCTGTTGGTATCACCATTACGAACACCACTGCGAAATTTGACAATCTTCAAATCTTGCTTAAAACTTCTCAAAGAAAGTGGGTTATACGTCTCTGGTTAATTACGAAATGTGTGAAGACATCACATACTTCATTTGACAATACCGCATTGAAAACTATACATCGCGACGTGAACCAACGTACTGAGTGTAAAACAGAGGTCGGGTGATACAATGTGACACCTGAGGAGGCGGAATTGACCCGGGCGCCGTTGGGGGTTGGGGCGAAGGGACAGGGTAGGCGACGGCCACGTCGTGTCGAGTTACACCTCCCCCTCTCGCCTCAGCTCGAGAGCGTCGACCTCGCCCACGCCTAATTAGCAGAGGGGGGGGGCGCCGCGCAGGCCAATTCCCGAAATAAGGGCAGCGGCGAGGGACGCCTCTAGAATTGATGGAGGTGCAATTAACGTAATCCGATAGAGGAGAGGACGCGAAACAAGGCAATATGCAAACGAATGGTGCGGACAATTCCCTTCGATTTGGATGCTGAACAACAGAAAGCTACGGTACCGCAACGTCCAGTAAAGCATTTAAGGGACATTAAAGTTTCAATAGAAAAACATTAATTTGATGCCAAATTGAAACATATTTGAATAAGAAACATTAAATTGGTGTATTCGTCGTTAATGAGATTATATGGAAACCTGGAAAAACTTGAGTTAGCGGAAATTAAATAACAATAGGTTCAAGGAGATTAGGAAACCCTTGTTTCTCAGAATATTATTCAAATTTTAAAAAATAAAGTTGATTTAAGAAGAGCATAGATTCATTATTTCAATAATAAAGCCCGAAAGCAAATTTGTTTCCAGAAATTATAAAACTTTTAAACGTCCTATTTCCAGAATTTATTTCTCTACACGTTTTATTTAAAGACTCAAAACGTCCATCTATTTGTCGAGCTTTTTGCTTTGTGTAGAGAGTAGTTTCTGTACAAAAGGACCAAGCAAATGGAATAATCTAGAATTACAGACTGAATTTATTTCTCTACAAATTTCATTTAAAGACTCAAAACGTCCGTCTATTTGTCGAGCTTTTTGCATTGTGTAGAGAGTAGTTTCTGTACAAAAGGACCAAGCAAATGGAATAATCTAGAATTACAGACTGAACGACGTTGCTAACGCAATGAGCTGACAGATCGAATGTTTCAGTTAACATGCATCTCGAATATTTACGCCTAGTTTCTAGCGCCGCTTCGATCATTGGGCATGCACCTCACCATGCAATTAGCGCAGTGCTTCTCTTATAGCATTGAACGCGCTCATACTTCAAGCGACTGCCACCTCGTCAGATTCCATTTCCGAATCACATCGCGGAGCTCCGCCTCCCTGTGAATAACCAACGCGTTTTTCCATTGAATAATGAAACGAAGTGTTCAATATTAATGCGCGCCAGACGAAAACACGGCCTCCAGCCCCGAGGCCACACGCCGACCGAGGACGCCGTCCATCTCCGTGGGGGGGGGGGGGAGGTCAGCCGAGGTCATCACGACACCCTTCCTCCTTCGTACACCCGGAGTTACCTTCTTTATGGGGATTTTTTAATTCGATTCAATTGTATTACGATAAACCTTCATTAACGCGAATTCCAAGGGACCCAAATAATCGGAGTTCGTATTATAAAAAGTCGTGTTATCCGATTTTTATAAATGGCCATATTACTGTAATACCATGCCAGGACCCAAGTTTTGCTCGTGTTACGGCGAAATTCGTGTTAAGGAAGTTCGTCCGAACGATGGTTTACTGTATAATTTGCTTACAAAATTACCCTATTACAAATTATTGAGCTGTGCTTACTCACAACTCAATCGTAAATAAGTTTCTTTACAAATAACTTCTGATAGAATAGGTAGTATAGTAATCAAAGACTTCTAATACAATACTATTTTTTTTACATTTTTTAAACGTTTGCTGATTAATTTGCTGCAGAGCAGTTACGATAAACAAAACTCACAAGCAATATAAAATACAAAAAAGTGAATACAACAAAACATACATTAACCCAAGATACAATATTAATAAGACAACAAATACAATAATACAAATACAGTATCACAAGACACAAAATTAAGATCTATGGGGATTTTTACTATTATTTGACATACGAAATACTCTGTCACTTTTACTATCATTTTATATCTGCCCCTTACAATAATACACTACTTGCAGACGATATTTTAAAGATTAAAAAGTGTGAGGAAATAGTTCAAAAATTGACAAATGTATAAAACATAGGTCTACTTGTTTGTCCTATTGTCTTGTATGTATAGTTAAATGTGAAGTCAAATACATATCAAAATGTTAGATAAGAGGCTTTCTAGATCAGAACTTAGAGTCCATACATATTTGAAAAATTCAATTCAATATATTATCAAAATTAACGGGAAAAGAGAAATAATGAAATAAATTTTTGTAACCTAAAAAATCAGTATGAGATACAATTTTTTATTAGCTTCAGAATCAAAAAATGAGAACTGGAATGCTTAGTTTTAATTTATATGCACCAACTGGCGCTCAGTGAACTGTAATAAATATATTATTGTTTAGATTACGGAAATAACCAGGTATTAAACAATATCTGGTTTCGTGAACATTATAACCGTTAGTATCGTTACTATCGATTACATCCCCTGGAGGTGGAAAAATCCCTTGGAAAAAAAAATGGTGATCATCAAAATATCTGTTCCTTAGCAGTCCACACCGTCCTTTCATTAATCTTCCATCCCTTCCCACAAACTCAAAGGCAAGAGCGTCGAGCACCAACTGTCGGAAACTAATTATGTTCGATCCCCTGGAAACACAGTTGAGCTTTAATATAAACAGTGTAAACACCATTTGTGTGAGCTTCGCCTTCTCTTGTTTTCCCGAACTCTCTCCAGATTCCTCGTATCCCCTTTGTCCTGAGGGCACCGAACCCCCTAGGAAACGTGGATGGACGAGGGAGTGGGGGGCGCTCATCACGGGTTATTGCACGGCGCGAGCCCGGTCCTCTCCGATTACCGCCTCATTGCCACGGAATGCCAGGGCAGACTTCTCGAGTGGAGTCGCTGTGGAATGTTTGCTTGCGTCCCGGCGCCACCCCCTCTTAGCCCGCCTTCGTTACTCCTAGGGCTCGTATCAGGAGAGGTGGCTCAGGGCGTCGACTGATGTCGCTGCAGTGCCTCTGCTCGGGAGGTCCTAGGTTCGCGTCCCGACCGAGGCAGGATTTTCGACACGAACTATACAGCTAGAACGGATTCATCCGTTGTTTGGAGGGGATTTCTAGGGGCCGGCTGCTCAGATCTGTAGTTTTCCGTGGATTCTCCGATCAATACCAGGTGAATGCTGGAGCGTGGCCTAACAAACGGGCCACGGTCCGCGCGCGATTTCACCTTCCTCTTGCTTGTCCTATATCATCACCCTTTACACACACACTAACATGCCCCACACTACCACACATTACAGGAGACCAGTGGGGAGCTTAGAGCTTGTTCCGGCTGAGGCGGTGCCTCGCTGGGGGAGATACCTGTTTGAGGAAAAGCCCGCAAACCAACGGTAGGTCGGAGCCAGAAATCGACCTACTGCGGAGCAAGACCACCGCCGCCTCCCGACACTCGATAGAGAGCTAGGTCGAATTCAGTCGCTGTCTGGAAGAGACTTATAGTGTTCGTCTGTTCTGATTGGTAGTTTTACCGTTTTTCCTCGGATAAATTCCAGGAGAAAGCCGGAGCAGTAAACGGCCCACGGCCACGGCGATGGCGTAATGGTTAGCGTACCGGACTGTTATAACCAAGCTGGCGGGTTCAAACCCGATCGACGCCGTGGATTTCTAAGGGCGAAACAACGCCTTCCTTCGGAGGGGAAGTAAAGCCGGCTGTCCCATGTTAGTAGATTTACTTGCATGTAAAAGATCCTCAAGCCTAAATGACGCCTCTGAGCTAAATTCAAATCGCCTGTTTCGTCGCCTAAGAAATACCCCCTTCCTCCGCTAGTTGGTGCAAGGAGCGTAACAAAATTTGCGTGGTCAGACGGAAGAGCGGCCTGATGGCGCGAGTCTCGCCACGTAAAATAAGGCTTCAATTCGATTCAATTTTACCTTCCTCTTCCTCGTCCAATTCTCAACCTTCTCACCCTTCCTTGTCCTTTCCTCCCCCGTGTCCTCTTCTCATTCCTTACATACATACACACACTTACATGCTCTACACTACCTCACGTACTGGGAGACCAGTCGGGGGTTAGGTGTAGAATCTCCCCCGGTCCAGTATCAGGTTGGAGAAATCTCCCATATGCGACGGGAAGGTTGGCGCCGTCTAACCATCCTGCGGGGTAAGACCACCGCCATCTCCCGAGGAAGACACATGGACTACACTTATGGGACTAATTATCTTAGCGGTTGATATGTCCGGAATCACTAAGAATCAATCAATCAATCAATCGAATGGCTTGTATCTATCAGAGATCGTGCAAATTATTTTAGAGGAGCACCTATGGAACTACGCTCCTCCGATGCGTGCGCTTTAAATCAGTACGGACACAATTATCATGTCGGATGCAAAGAGAACATCTCGCGTTTTAATGTGATTGACATCTGGTTTCGTAATCTTCTGTTGGTGACGCCAATGATTATGTAGTCAATGATTAACGCGAACAATTGTTTTCATTCCTGATGTTAATACTGGGGAGTGCTGAACCCATTTCCTGTTCAGAATTATGTACGATTAGTTTACATGAGACATGGAGAAAAGACAACTAAAACTCTCAAAAACTTTGGCATTATTGAAATCAATGTACTGGTTGGAAACGGAAATAATACTTTGAATTGAATCCTGATATTGTGAATCGAATTTGCAGTTACGTTATAAATGTTCATGATCTTGCAGCAAATAGAATACCCTTTGGACCCTTTTCCCCTAGCTGCCTGCATGATAACAGGAATCTGTTGTTTGCACAACAATATTTTTCTCAGTGGACTGATATGAATTAATGAATATACAAAACAGTATGCCAATTCTGTAGAAACACATAAAATATGTGAAATATAATTGCAGTAAGATCTAAAATATCATTACGGTATTTTATTAATCTATATTTTTTACATATATAATACTGCATATAATAATAGTGATAAATATTATTATTGCTATTATTATTAATTTTTTTATGAACTACTGAAGTCTTTTTAAAGTTAACTTTATCTACATGTAGGATTACTTGTGTTTTCAATAGAAAATATTTCAATCAAATTAAAATTAGTTCTCTGTTGTAAGGTTTATTTCCAGTGGCAGCATTGCTTTCCACAAGGATATTATTTCTCGTTTTGGAATGAGGAATGGTCGTAAAAGTAGTAGCTGACAAATATACTAAATATTTACACAATGAATAAACTCTTTTATCTAGAAAATTGTAAGGTTATTGCACGTACGTTTTATGCATGAAATAATCAGAAATTATTAATATTTTTGCCATTACAGAGTATGCCTAATCCTAACTGTGTAGTGATTCAATAATGGTATCTTATGGTTAGACTTTCTATGACATGCCTTAAATTGTGTATTATGCAACGTGTATCTTCTGAATCGTAATGTATTCCCTATTCATCTATCAAATTAAAATACACATAACAAAATTCGGCATTCTCTTGATATCTTTCGTTATATTCCCTTCAGTATTTTGCAAGAAATCGTACCTAATGTTAGGATAACATTCGTGTAATATTTACGACTTCGTTAAACTTGTAGGATATTTACAGTGAAAAAATTCCCGAATGATATTTACGATGCACAGTAACGCTGGGGCATTTCCACTTTCGAGGTATCGCCGGAACCTCGACCTCAGACGTTGAGGTTCATCGAACGCCAGGAGGCGGTGTGGTCGTTTCGGAGAATTGCTCGCGAGAACCGCGTAGACTGTTGATTCAACCAATTAGGTACGAAATGCTGTGAGAGAGACACTTTGTGGAATGCAAACGCCGTTCCTCGACCTAACCTCCCCTTCGCACCCCACCCCCCCAATTTCTGCTCGGTTAAGAGGTCAGTGCTCTCCGACGTGGCTGTGTGCCCTTGCTCCACTCACTTGCAAACCACATGGAATATTATCTATTAATATTCCCCAGTTTTTTTATTAATTATTTTTCATTGGGTTAAGAAACCATTAAAAAAATCCTTTCCGATTTTGGTGAATAAAATATTTTTAGTACAGTTTCGGTTTCGATTTTTGACAATAATAGAGTCGATTACGCTTTTTCATTTTTCAAACGCTTCGAAACGGATTCTTTTTTTTTATAAAAACATAACGTAAAAATTCCTTACTCCTTCCGTTAGAACGGAAGTAAAGCTGCCTATCACATATTGTAGGTTTACTGCTTGTAAAAGTCTCAAGCGTAAAAGAAGCCTCTGAACTAAATTCTAATCTCCTGTTTTGTCGCTCAAGTGATATTTTATTTCTCTGCTAGGTGGTGAAAGAAGCATAGTGAATTTTCCGTGGTCAGGTAGAAAAGCAGACAGTCCTGATGGCCTGAGCCTCACCACGTAATATAAGGCAAGATTGATTTATTTAATGCAGTATTAATTCTGGAAGGAATCCCAGTGTAAATAAAATGTAAAGTATGTAAAACCAGTGCAACAAGTTGCACAAAATTTTGAAGAACTTTTAAAACCGCAACCGTTTTATTCGGTTTTGGAATTATATATATAATTAATAAATAAAAATTTATTTATACATAAATACCATATATATATAATTAAAAATAGCAATTTCGTTTTCTATATTAGTTTTTTCGGTTGTGATTTCAATTTTACGTTTACTACATAAATTTCTTATTCTTCTGCTTCGTCTTATCGTCAATACATCGGAGTACATAGGGTTCGAGAGTTCCTAAAGTCCCGAAACCACTTATTCGGTTCTCGCTATGTAACTGACGAGCATGGTCCCAGACCACAGCTATAACATATTTTCTTCATCAAAGTTTAATTTCATGCTTGTGATAGGTGTAAGGTGAACCATGGTGCTTTAGTGTATCTAGTGTTGCAAGTTAAAAGGAAATGTGTAATAAGCAAATTTATAGAAAGGTAGACTAAATAAACCAGAGTTCCAGACTCCATTTCGCTTTTTTAACTTTACAGAAGTGGTAAAAAATCGCATTAACTAAAGAAAATGGACATTTTGTGTTTTTCTAATTCAAAGAGCTTTAAAAAAAATTAAAACAAATATCAGTAGAAATTGGTAAACATATATTTATGTAGATTATATGTTTCTGATTCCATTAACTTCATACCTCGCTCTGTTTTTGCATATCAAGTAGTGTATTTTCAGGATTATATTGCAGATTACGACTGTGAGAAAGGTGATGCGGTTTTGTTGAGCTCTACTGTACAACTACGGAAACCCTCCACCAGTGGCGGCTGTTGTGTAGTTAATATTGCACTCGTGGCACAATAGGGGGATTGTAGTGTAATGTCAATCACATCCGCATTCCAGAGTCCAGGTTCAATTCTTGGCCGATCCATGTCGAGTTTCTGATGGCGAAAGCGAGCTCTCAATGGGTTTCTTCAGGGTTCTCCGGTTTTTCCTGACTCTCATTTACAATCATTATTATCATTATCTCATCTCTCCATCGTCTTTATCACTATCATCCCTACAATCTACCTATTAGGACATCACTCCTGGGAAATATTTGAGTATTGATTCCTGGCGTGTCAAATTCTAGGCTCATTAGTTCTCTTAAAGACCCATTAGCGATCGTTGATAGTGAGGTCGTGGGGTTCGAGTCTCGACAGTGGCATGTTTTCGACACCTGCTACTTACGTGGATCTTTTTCATCCACTGCCTAGAGGAAGATTTTAGCAATTTTCAAAACGTTGCTAATTAGCTGATGTCGAAAATCAACAATTGTCGGGCCCCCGAATCATTGACCTTCTGGTTTGCAAACCACTAAAATAACTACAGGTTATATTGTTATTGCTGAATAAAACAATTTTTGTGCAATATCTTCTATTTCAGTATAGAAACATACCATCGGTGCACGAAGAAAGTGACTCCTCTAAAAAATGTCATTTTGCAAAAAAACTAATAATACACATGTTTCCATTTCTCTTGGACTCATTCACGCTGTTGCCATTACTCGTAAATGGCTTGTTTAGTCGCTTTCTGTTCACGTGCTCTGACCGCAAATCTGGCTGAGAGCGCGACCCCTTTTACACCCGGTCCAGAATCCCTCCCAAATCATCATACGCCACTTTACAGATAAGTGAGAGAAAACTCTTAATTTCATGGAAATGAAACGTCAACAGACAAGACGTTACGAGTATGACACATTGATTGATTGTTAGTTAATGATTCCGGGCACGTCAACTACTAGGATCCTTAGTCCAGTAAGTGTAGTGCATGTTTGTTGTTTTTTGCTCGGGAGCTGGCGGTGACCTTGATCCGAAGTAGGGCGATTTCTGATTCCGACCTACCGTCGGTTTGAGGGGTTTTCCCCAAACAGGTATCTCCCACCAGTGGGGCACCGCTCCAGCAGGGACAAGTTCCCGACCGGTCTCCCGACATGTGCGGTAGCTAGTGCGGTAACGGGGCGGGGCAAGTTAGTGTAAGTCTGTGTAAAAGGTGAAGATATAGGACAAGGAAGAGGACGGTGAGATAGCGCGCGGACCGTGGCCCATTTGTTAGGGTACTGCTCTAGCATTCGCCTGGTATTGATCGGAGAAACCATGGAAAACTACAGATCTGAGCAGCCGACCCCTAGAATTCCCCTCCAAACAACGGATGAATTCGTCCAAGCTGTATAGTTCGTGTCAAAAATCCTGCGGGACACAAACCTAGGACCTCCCGGTCAGAGGGTCTGTAGTGACATCAGTTGATGCCCTGATCCATCTCTTGCGGTGCGATACATGGGCCAGGGCTTCTCATCGGGATCGTGATTATCGTCCTGGGTGTGGAACATTTTTTAAAGGGGAACAATGATGTTGAAGCGGTGGAGAACCGAGTGTGCACAGACCAGTTATCATTTTAATCAAGACCCCATTAATTACCAAAAATAAAGTTAATATTTATTGTTTTATGATATTTATTATATTTTTGGCATAATATAATGAAAAACATATGAGACTCGATGAAGCAAACTATTCTTTTAAGAGGGATTGATGAGAGGAAAACGCTGGGAATCACTGGTCTAGACAATTTAAAATATTGTTTGTCCCTAGGCAACAAAAGCCTCAAAATAATTTGTACACAACACGAACACAAGAAATCAAACAATTTTGTCAAAACACAAAGAGCATCAAAACGTATTATAGGACTCTTTAAACATTTACTATAACACTATTCTCCTTTAACATTACACAATGGACGATTTAGTCATACCGCAGTAGTTACTCTACTCTATTTCCTCGTCCCCCACCACCTCATTCAGTCCTTCATTGAGCGTCATACGCTCATTCATGGTCTCTTAACTCCCTGACCTCCTT
Organism: Gryllus longicercus; assembly: GCA_038098605.1. Classification (NCBI taxonomy): domain Eukaryota; kingdom Metazoa; phylum Arthropoda; class Insecta; order Orthoptera; family Gryllidae; genus Gryllus; species Gryllus longicercus. The sequence continues at coordinate 234,205 of JAZDUA010000833.1, forward strand.
ACATTGAGATTACATTAATATATCACTAACATTTTCATCCTCTCTAATTTCTGTAAACTCCCACAGTCCGCACATAATGCGTTTCAGTACCAAACTCTCCGTATCAGTTGCCCTGTTGCATTAGGTTCGTCCCACTCTCGGTTCGTGGTTTCATCTCTTAAGTGCTTTGCTACTCTCCGCGAGGCCAACGTTGCGAATTCTCTTTACTCGCTAGCAGGCCAAGCGACAACCTCCAGTACGAAATGAAACGTTTTAATCAGCACGGTTCCAACATTTCGCCGATGACGTTCTCTACGTCGCGTTTTTGAAATGGGAGATGACATCAAATTGCGTCGTCTGCAGGTCTTTCATGTGCAATATTAACTTTTCCCAATCTTGGGCTCAGAGCTTTTGTCAACTATGTTTTTGATTTGAAAAGAGCATTTCTCTTATTAATTTAAAATGTCTCTTTGTAGTTGTACTCATTTTATGCATTGGCCAGATAGGAATATTGCAGGGCACGGCAAAGGGTATTGACTTTCGCCTCGGTTTGTGCTCTGGCAACTGTTGTTACATTAGTACGTTCCTCTTTACTGCCTCAATCTCCTTAACCACGCACATGAAGCCATCCCACGTTGTCCTGCTGACCTTTCACCTCTGCCCTTTCCTCCCTCTCGCCGCCCATTTGCAAACAGGATTCGCTGCGACCCCCCCTCCCCCTCGTTACTTCGCTGGCGCGACCTCTCTCTCTCTCTCCCTCTCTCCCTTCTACGCCTCGCTCCGCCTGCGTCCTCCTACCTCATCCCCTCCACCGCGGTCAGTGTGTACAGCAGGTGTCGCGGGCTGCCCTACAGCTACCCAGCCACCTTTCCCACCCCAACATGTTTCTACTGCCGTGCTACCTCTTCTCCGCCACCTCCTCTCCGCTACTTATTCTCAATCCCGACTCCTTATCCACAACCGTCCACCACGCCTCAGCCCTTTCGTCCTCGTATACGTCCACGCCCCACCTCCTTTCTCACATCGTTCCCACCTCCCCCCTCGGCTTGACAGCGCCTTCGCGCTCGCCCTTGCCTCCTTATTAATCTCGTCCCAATCTTTGACATTGCCGCTGCTTCTACCCGCTCCTTGATCCCGACTCCACCTTCACCTTATGCCCGGCTTCGGCCTCGCCCCTACCTCCGTCCTCACCTCGTCTTCTTCCTCGCCTCTGCCTCCCTTTCGTGCTCGCCCCTACCTATATCCTCGCCTTGTCTCGTCTCCACTTTCACCTCGTCCACCCTTCGCCCTCGTCCCTTTCTCCGCTCTCGTCTCTCTTGGTCTACGTCATCACTTTTCCCTCCACCATCGCCTCGTTACTGCTTCTTCCTTCTGCCTGTCTCCGTCCTCTCCTCGTGCTCCTATGCGTCACACTCGGACAGAGAACGCACTCTCTCTAACAGAGTCCTCTGCTATCCATCATACCGACATTCTTGCTTATTCACGAAAGTTACAATATCGCTCCTTTTTTAACTTCTGTGGTTCAAATTAAGACTAGTGTCGTGTTTTCAAAGCAAGCTCGATTTCGCAAAATATATTAAAATGACATGCAGTAAGGTTAGTTTAACAGAGTGGATACTCAAACATATATCACGCAGCAAATTGATTGGCTGTGCGAAATTCACAAATAAGTACTTCCTTCACAATATTTTCCTGTTTCTTATTCGACGATTAAACTGCGAAAGTTCGCACTTTCTGGTACAAGGATTTTATCCCGACAGCTAACAATATTCCTTATGATGTATGTAATGATACAGATTAGGTTATAATTGCGGATATAAGATGATGCGATAATATTCAGGTTGGTATCATTTGCAATTACTAGTTATTTTTTCTTTGCCTTAGCTATCTTACGTAGTAAATAGACAGTATTGTATTGCCGCAGCGGAATGATAATTTCTCGAAAAGCTCGTATTGAGAGTTCCTGATATCATTGAAGATGATAAGTGCAGCTCTTATATGTATTATTGTTTCTCTAAGATGTGATTAGCCAAATTACACATTTTGTTGACCTTCATACCGAAAAAATTGTTTTAACCCTTTATTACAAAGGGGTTGTCTCTCAAACGACGCAACTTGTGCCGAAAGTTTCCCCCACCCCCTTCCCCTCACTCCCCGTTTCTGAAACACTAAGTACTTCCATTGTGACTAGTTAGTGAAATACACGTACACCTTGTACTCGTGCCTATTTCCGGTGTGCGCGATTTCCGGTGTACGCTATTTTCGGAGTAAGCCATTTCCGGTGTAGGCCAATACGCGTCGTCCACGCCTTTGTAATTACGTCAGTTTTTGTGGCGCTATATTGCCTAATATTGTGAATAATGAATACGAATACGAATAATGAATACCTTGTCTTGTAGTATGAAAGTGTTGTTCTGAACATTTAGCAATCCTAATGGGACGACGGCGATCATAAGGAATGACGAATGACGAGGTATTACTGCGGACGCTTCTCAAAAGCCATGTGCGGACAGCAGCAAGCAAGTGTATGCTGTGAGAGTCAAGTTATTAGGTAGGTGTGTGTATATGTATATATATATATATATATATATATATATATATATATATATATATGTGTATATATGTGTATATATAATATATATATGTGTCACTCTGTCCGTTCGTCTGTGATGAACGTAGAGCCTGAACAGTTCAAACGATTTTCTCCAAACCTGACTGACGAATTTCAAACGGATATTTTTAATTTTACACAAAGCCTCAACATTTCCATGATGTTCCCATAAATGGCTCCAAATTCTTAGATTTTTTCAATTAATAATAGACCAAAGTACGCTTCAGAACTGAAGGAGGTGTGATTTTTATTGAACTCTCTTAATTTTAGAACATTTCAAACGTTTAAACATTGTTGACAACTATAACTTTGAAGAAAACTTATTTTTTTAATGATATCCGTTCTTTAACTCGATCAAGCACGGGGCTTTCGGGAAATGTTTTACACTAGTTGCACAGTTCAGACCTCAGCTCACATCAGCTGAGCTGACAAGAAAATGTCTTGTAGATTTTTAAAAACTGTTTCTCGTGTGTTCTGCAGGCATTTATCCTGCCTACATCTACCAGTGCTTCTGGGAACTATTTTCGGTATTCTTTGGCGAGAGTGCATACATTATACTACCATGAAACGACACACACGAACAAGCAATGATGTTTCAAATTTTGTACCTACGTGCGGTCGATGCTTTGCGCACAGTGATACATATTTTGTACCACCGTTCTTGAAAGAGTTAAGACTAGGTCTTGAAATAATGTTAATGCATATCTTTAAATTATTTAAAATCGCAAATTTTATGCTGGGAAGATTGAATGTAGCTGTGAGGCCGGTAGTGTAGGGGTGCGCTAGTGGTAAGAACCTGAAATCGATTTCCAGTGTGCGAAAAAAGTTTGGTTGGAAATTAATTTACAGGTTCAAGTTGTATTATAATATTAACATTGCAAATAATATAATATAAAAAATTTATCCATCGCAAATAATGCGAGAAAGTATGTGCAGTTCGGACCTCGTCAGTTTCTTTTAATTTTAACTCTGGTTTTTGTTTCCCGCAACATTAGTGTTAGTTCTATATGTGCAATGTGCTACAAAACCTTCACCATCTAGAACTGCGCATTTTAAGGGCTTTTCCGTAATCGGCAAAGTCACAGGAATCAACATTCAGATCCATGTCGTTTCGAAAACTCAATGTTGTCACGGGGTTTGGAAGACCCTCCTCTGCCCTCCGGAGGGGGTTGCGTAAGAGCGCGGCTCTCCACTTCCCAATAGTTGACGTCTCTTTCCTTGAAAGGAAAAGACTCAAGAGACCTAAAGCTCGAGTAAACAAGTTCAAAGCAAAAAAATACATTTAGTATTCATGAAGATTAGAAGTAAAACAGCTCATCAATATTTCAGCAATGTTTTGTCCAAGAGTCTGATATTTTGAAATGGCAAAAGTTGATATTTAATACATCTCAAACAGTATTCTTTCTTTTTAGAAACGAGGAACAGGTATTTATTTCTGCCTCGCGTACACTGTTGTTTCACCCATGCAAGGAAAATACTGTCATTTATCTTTGTTTATTTTGTTTCATGTGATCTCATGAATATAATATATCCTTCCCAAATTATGAAAACATTTCAAAGAACTTTTGTGTGTGCTTAACTGTCAGTTGTAATGGATAATACGTTCGGAAACCAAACTCTTCGAGAAAAAATATCCTCTCCTTCTATCAAGAGGGAGCTCTTTCATATTCTATTTTTTTCACTTTACGAACAACAAACATCCCCTTACATGGAGGTTTTGCCTCCCATAAAATAAGTCGAAACATTGTATTCACACTCTAAAGTAGTACATCAACTCGCAAATGTAAAGAGGAAGATGGTCGAAGGTGCATCGGCTTGGGTGGCTCAGGGCATCACTGCAGTAACTCTGATCCACGGGAGGTCCTCGGGCTCGAGTTCCGACAATGGTATGATTTACGACTACATAGATAGCACGAGTTCGTCTGCTGTCTGGAGGAGATTTCGAGCTGCCGGCTGCTCCGATCGGTAGTTTTCCGTGGTTTCTCCGATCAGCAACACGGGAATGCCGGAACAGTACCCTCAAAACGGGCCACGGACCGCACGTTATCTTTCCTTCCCCTTACTTGTCCTAGCCTTGTCTCACCCGTACTTGCACACTTTCACTTCCACGCACTACACCACAACACATTCCGGGAGACTCGATGGGAGATAACACTGTTAAATCACGTCCCGGCTGGGGCGAGGATTCGGTGGCGACAAATATGTGTGGGAACGGGGAGAGAAAGCACTGCAAGTGTAGGTCGGCACCGGTTCTCATCATTCAGCGGGGGAAGTTCACCGCCACCCCACTATAAATCATGCACTACACTTACGAGATTAATGACCATAACCGCTGACCCAAACGGAAACGCAAAATAATGAAACCCGAATCTATAAACGAATGCAGTTTGTTGATGACTGAGAAATTGGAGGTTCAAAATTAATACATCACCGACTTTTAAGAAAAAAACATATTCAAGTGTAGCCTACTTGCTACATCTTCCTTTTATTCTGAACGACATTCTTCAAACTAATACTCACCGAAGCATTTAGAGTACTATTTTACTTTGTGAAACTCACCTCTTGTACAGATGCCTTTGACACTGATAACAACGCCATTTTCGAAATTCACATATGTTGTGAGTTATATGCTTTCTGAATTCTTTCTTTCCTTTCACCGCTCAGGTTGTTGAAATACGATTACTCTTGAAAAGTGAGGAAAGAATATGAGTCAAGTTTTTTATGTGTTAATTTGAACTGTTAATAAATGCAGCAAATCGTGTTGAAATGGAATAATTGATGCTGAACAACATCGACACTCCACGTGCCGTAATTCAAAATCTATTATTGTAGTGCAGCCATATGCGCTGTGAACTTCCAGGGCAACGAGGACGGAGTCCCAAGTTGTTCAGAGAGTTGCAACGCGACTGACATACATATGGCGTTTACACAGGGCGGTAACCAAGCGGTAAAAAGAGCATGACAAAGAATTAACACCCCAGTCGTTGTACATATGTGTGCGTATGTGATGTTAGTCGTTATTAAGAAATGACGTTTTCGACAAATAAACAATATTTTATTAATATAAGGGAAGCTACCTCTCATTTATTTATAGAATGGCCATTTTCCGTAATGTAGTATTTAGATTCAGTGACTCGTAATGTTCTTCAGTTAAAATGTGCATTATTAATGCGTTTATTAAACAATTAAAAAAATTATATCCATGCAACTCGATCCGAGCTTTATTAATCGTTCTTCTCATGTCTACTTTCTAAATAGACGTGATGTTATGTCAAGCTATACTAGAAAATTTGATCATTTTGAATATCTGATTTTAGAAACAGAGTAACTTGAGAGATTAGTAGTTATTCTACAACACAGCGGTTCCATGGTGTAATGGTTAGCACTCTGGACTCTGAATCCAGCGATCCGAGTTCAAATCTCGGTGGGACCTGCACTTTTGAAATTACAAGATAAGTATCTTCACATTGCTTAGGTGTGTCTTATTCCGAATCGAACTGTGAAAGTGCAGAAACATGAACGTGCAGGGCCGTAATGAAAGGGAACTGTCATACAGCTCGGAGGTATGAAGCAAATGTGAATATAGAATCAAGAATATCGAATATCGCAAATGTGAATATCGATTCAAGAATATCGAAGGCATAATCAGTTCTTTTGGACTTACCGATTTTACCTTTTTGGCAAATGCTAATTTTACTGCTGTGGCGTAGACACTCGAAATTAATTATGAACACACTTCATGTCTTGCCTGTAAAGCAGTACACCATATTGATTTCTCGTAAAATACCTATTTGACTTTCAGCTCTTAAAATGTCTGTTCGTATAGTAAATTACCAATGTGAATTTGAATGTTCTAGAAATTTCAGTTTGAAAGAGACGGAATTACAATTTTAATTGGTGGTCTCGCAAGGTGGTTCCATGGTGTAATGGTTAGCACTCTGGACTCTGAATCCAGCGATCCGAGTTCAAATCTCGGTGGGACCTTCAGATTTTGTGTTGCGACTTGTATCTCTGAGCCTTTTCGAGATGTGTTTTATTTCTAAGTAATAAATAATAGTTACCGAATTTCTTTCCTAAGGGGAAGATTAGAAAGGATCTAATTCTAATCCTATCGAAGTCCTTTCGAGTCTCGCGATAGTCCCTGCCAATCAAATTCTTTTGTAGCTGTCGTTTTTCGTCGGCCATCTTCTAAGCAGTAGTTCCTCCTAGATGAATTCATACAATTGATTTACCTACAAAAGAGTTTACCTACAGAAGATTAAGAATAAATCGATAGTTATGTCTCGGACTGCTTGACATCTTAGTGACCTCTGATATTTACATTTGTTTATTTTGAATTTATTTATATACATAATACATGCAGATAATATATACGTATTGTTCATAGCAACACGTGTGAAGTCACTCGATAATTATATTTCTGAAAAAGTAATAGATGTCTGAAATGTAGAGAAATAAATAATGTATGTTTGAAATGCAGTGGTTTCAGTTATTTAGTCACTTTGTCAGGGCTCTTATGTAAAAAGATTGATTATCAGGTGATTAGGATCTCTTTTTAGTCTTTGATGATGTTGGAGGCTTCTCACTTCGATTGTTTCTGCTATTGTTGGATTTAAAAATCTTGATGAATTTAGTAACGAACCACAGGGCATTTGTCTATGATCTCAAAAATTTACCTTGGAACCTATAGAGATTTCGAGACGATAACTGAGCCGTTAAGTTGCATTCCGTAGGTCCCATTGGTTTGGTAAATATTAATTTTATCCCTGAGAGAGCTTAAGGAAAGGTGGAGCGTGCGGGTGGCGTGTGCAGAGCGTCATGAGTGGCGCGCGAAGCGTCCCGCTGACATTTGCACACAGAGGGCGCGTTCAGGCCTTCAAACAGAGCGCGACGTGACGCCACGACGACGCGGAGGGCGGAGCGGCGCGGCGCGCGGTCTTCGGCGCGGGCGCTCGCCGCTTTTTTCGGCGCCTCTCGCCCGTTCCCCCTCCCCTCCCCTCCCCACCCCTCCCCTCCCCCTGCCGCGCCGCTCACATTCCTGCACGGAGCCGGTGGACATGCGCAAATAAGTTTTAGTAGGCAAATACATAGGCAAAACAGCAAACATAGGCAAAAAAAGGCAAAACCATCGGCAAATAAGTTTTAATCAATCGCATCGTCCCATTACAAGTGAAACGCATGAAGTCAAAATCATTGACTTATTTGGTTTGCGTCTTTTGTTTTATACAGAACTTTAGTCAAGATGTATCCACTATGTCGTATTGTTGTCGTTGACATAATGGATATATCCTGTTTAAAGTTCAATATAACACAGAGTATAAAAAAGAAATAAGTCAAAACTGAATGATTTTGACTTAATGGGTGTGTTTCACTTGTAATGGGACGATATGTGAGTATAATTGTTTAAAAGGTCTGAAAATATGCTAAGGAATGTATCTGATTTTTTTATTCCATTTGGGACCTGGTAGGGAGTGGCTAAGTCGTATTAGTTGCTCGGGTTATTTTGGAGAAGAAATTATTAGATTAGAGACCAATATGTTACGGGGGGTAAATTCAATCTTTTGTGCAGTTGAGGGTTTGAGATGGACCAGGTTGCATATGTGGCCAGTCTGAGGCAATGGTTTTGGATGATCAGTAATTTATTCATATTAATTTTACAGGCGTTGATCCAGATTAGACATGCATAAGCATTAGGGGTCTGATTATTAATTTTTATTCAGAGGTTACTTTTAGAGTTTGGAAGTGGCTTCGGTTGAATTAGTTCGGCGCCTTCCTCCGCGCCCCCCTCCCCCTCCCGCGCCATCCTCTGCCGCGCCACTCACTGTCCTATACGGCGCCTGAACGAGCGCATTCTGACAAATCTGAACGATTTCCCTCCCCCCCCCCGGCAATTTTCGAAATTTTTTTATGATCTAAGTTCATTCACATATTACATCAATTTTACCTTAATTTACTTTGAATCAGTTTGCCCTCTGGGATATTGTTTCGGGAGGTGTTTTATAAACTCAGTTTACGTACATATTATTGTTTCCATTTTACTGAAAGTGTACTCATGCTTCAGGTTTCTTTGTTCAAAACTGTAAATCTGGAGCATATGGAGGGTTGTCGGCAATAATATGGTAACCCATATGAGGCTGGTTTTGCGCCAGCAGCGATGCTACCGTCAATAATAAGCAAAGCAAAAAATTAATTTTGTTTAAAACTTCGTTTCAAGAACCACTTGGCTTCATTCTCTCAAGAAACATACCCCAATACGAAAGCTTTCGATGCGCGAGAGATTTCTAAGGCACTATTCATGATTATTCTTTTACATTTGTAAATTGTGGGTTACTATGTTATTGCTCACAGCCTTTCACATGCGCTTCACAGAATCAGATAAAATTCACGTGCCACCTCATTAGGGATGTGGGGGGGGGGGGAGAGCAAGGGTGCCTTACTCGTTCTCATCCGCCCCCTCCCCCGCAGCTCATCAACGGGGCCATCACCTGCGAGGCGGAGGGCCTTCGGTCGATCAGGGCGCTCTTAGCGCTTCCTAATGGGGGCGTGGGAGGGCGTAATGAGCGCAGCGCGGAACCAACGGAGCGTGAAGCGCCCGCGAGTTGCGTCTCCCCGCTCAAAACATCTGGAAAAAAGAATTAAAAAAAAAGAGTTGAATAAAAGAACTAGTGGTGCTAAAAATGGCACACACTTTCTCGTACTAATTAGTTTCGGAATTTTTTTTGGAGGGGGGTAGCTTTTCGGTTTTGCTCGCTGCCAGCTATCGCTGTCCAAAGTACATTTTTATTTTAAAATTTCTCAATTTTTCGGTGTCATAATGGTAGTTACTGACGGCTTATAAGGGCGATTAAGGACGAATATTTTATTAATACGTGTTATAAGGGCATTTCCGTTTAAAAATGTGGACAATCTAATGATCTGAAGCTGCAAAAGGTGCCCTTCTTTTGGGCACATTAAAAAATATCGAGGGCGCTCTTTTCGTAGCTTAGAGGGGAACTCGCATCATCGAGCTTACAATAATGCTCTCTTCAGCGCTGCACATCTTAATTATGTGATATGAAAGTTAACTGCAACTAAAACATAACGTTGAATTACATCACGCTACTAATATCACTCACAATGCTACACATTAATACGGTTTTATATCATAACAAAGTGTTTACTCTTGTTTTTCATTTAACGTCAATTTTTGGAAAGTGAAATGTAGTCGATAAGCGCTCTGCGTTTTCCAGAAGATAATTAATAACCTATATTATGCAAGACACCGTTAATAAAGAACGGAACCAAACACACAGATGCTATAATGATGTGTGTGGCCAATTTGGAAAGACAATTAAATCAATCACTTCATATACTTCCTTTAACGATAAGTTAACGACTTAGAACACTTTTAAGTACTGAAAACGGTTAACAATCCCATTATCTGAAGTTGCAAAAGCTGCGCATGTATTGGGCACACTAAAAAATATCGATGGTGCTCTTCTAATAAGTCAGATTGAAACTCGCATCACCGAGCTTGCAAGAAAGCACTTTTTTGCACTGCACATATTAATTATTTCATATGAAAGTTACCTCAAACTAAACTTGTTAAAGGTAACATTATATAACACCTTTTTTATGAAAGAAAGCGTATGAAGTGAATGATTTGTCTTTGAAAATTGGTCAGAGAGAACGTATCATATCAACAGACGTAACAGATAAAACAAAAGATGCTTTAAAGTGTGTGTGATAGCTTTAATAATGAAGGCAGCAGCTGCATTGCACGTTTGATCATAAGTGCGCTATTCATAACGCTCTCGAGGATGTGCTCTCCTCACGTGAGGCATTAAAGGCGGTGCGGAGCGGGAGGGTAATGACGCTGCCTGTGGCGTCGGAGGTGTGTAAGGAGTATTACGCCTCCCAAGTGGGGCAAGACGCCATCACGTTACATTAATTAATAATCACGCACCCACATAACCGTAACTTCTGTTCTCTTTTTAGAAGAATTATTAATGGAGTGGGAAAGTGGCAAAGTTACATTTTTGGCACGTCGTATTTTATTAACAATTTAAACAACACAGGATTACTTTATAGGGCGGAGCTAAAATACACTTCACTGAGTTTTTTTTTAACGACATACATTCACTTGTTTCTCTTTCTCTCTCTAGTTCTTTTTCTTCTCGTCCTACTTCTTCGTTAAGAGTCAATTACGTGTGGAGTACATCTCAAAACTCATATAAGGTAAAAACTTTTTTTTAAAAATTGAACAGACGAATTGTTTAAAACATCATCACCAGAAAATGAAAAATACGTCATAAAAGTTAAAAAATGCAAAAATTAGGATTCATTTTACAATTATACGAGTCTTATTTTATAATCAATTTCATAGTTTTCTTTTATAATTATTTTCTTCCTTTAAATGCACTTGCTACAAAAAAATCATGTATAACGTTAGCTTACAAAAGAGTTAGCATTCACGTCTTTTATTCGTCCCATTTTAAAATAGAGTAGTTTGCTGAAACCTTACATAAAGGGCCAAAAACACAGAATGGATAAAATTCAATGGCGGGCAGAAAAATTCTCATTCGGTAAACAAAGCACATTCGTTGGTTTGACCTAGGAACCTTTGGAGACGCGTAGAAAAAAGGCCAGGCTTTGCGCTCCATTTAAAGCTTACATAGGTGAACTGGCGTGGGGTGAAATTCAGAGTAGAGTGGAGAGACCACTCTACTATGGCTGAGAGGATTATCCTTACAAAATCGAACGAAACACAAAACACTCGTTTCTGAATCAGACGTTAAAGCATTGGAACACCTCCACTGTAGGTCTCGAACCCTGGTACGCCCCAGGTCAGAGGCAATTCAGTGACATCAATTGATACCATGGGTCACCAAAGCTAGTAGCGTTAATGCCTTTCCAACAAACGCTTTCCAGTTTTTCCTCCACGGATGAAATTACAGAGATCATCGATTTTCGGTCATTTACCAGATGAATCAGTCTTTCTGATCTGAGCGTGAAAGAGGGTCTATGAATATGATTCCTTCATATCATGGCGTTTTGAAGTGTCTTCATAGTTAATTTCGAGTATTTAAGCCCCTGAGTGTAAAATAGGCATTTACCTAAAAGTTCGAAGCCTAATTGTAATGGATCCTTTTTACCTGAAAAACCTGTGTTTTAGGTTTCCAGCATGTTATATCCGAGTTGAATGAAAACTCGACACTCGTTCCTGCCCTGAACTGTTTCTTTTGAACACTCAGACTCTTTCACATTTGAAATTGAATTAGGCACATCTCGGCTATACGCAAATATTTACTGCGCATTTGTAAAAGCGCAGGTCCCACCGAGATTTGAACTCGGATCGCTGGATTCAGAGTCCAGAGTGCTAACCATTACACCATGGAACCGCTCTGAAAAAGTACTTCTACAAATATTGGGCTAATTACAAGATAATGGAATAGTATCAATAACAAGATAACTTATCATTAAGTGTTGTTACATTATTATGAAATTATCATAAAGGTTCATTGTCATTTCATTCAATAATATAAAATGTGCAAATGTGACATTGGAGTTTTGTAATTTCCAAAAGCGTTCTGCACAAGGTGGAAATAACATGGTGTTATTTTCACCATGATTCTGGATTTTTGCATGAATATTTCTGGATATGAGCAGCTTCAAAAACAAAGATCTACTGCTAGAACAATTTGTCTAATTTCCACATCTGAGAGATTGTTTGATGTTTTTAAATCTCACAGCAGTATTAAAACAGTCTACTCGTAATTTAAATGCATTAGAGCAACTTTTAACACTTCACACTCAAATGATTTTAACGGCTCGATTATAAAAGTCATGATCTTTGTTACCTAATGAGACAGTAATCTTGTACTCCTAACTTTCTGCGGAATCAAAAAATGAAAGTAGGGTACTCCACTTTATTTTATCCCCCAGGAAATTTCCTCATCCCATTCTTATTTCCTCAGCCGAAATCTACGAGTAGGTGTCTTCTCCCTGCGGTCTCACTTCAGTGAGCGCCGAGTTACAAGCTTAGTACCTGCTCTTTGCCACACTCACATGCGTAACTAGGTATTCAGGCGCCCATGACAAGCATAGAATCAGTGCCCCTGTCAGAATACTTACCTTTCTTAAGGACGCATCAACAACAAGGTCATTAGCGACCACTATTGGTTGTAACGGTATGGTAACTGTGATGACACGATATGATTATAGGGGTGAAAGGACGAACACAATACAACCATACCCGAGGTGGGACTCGAACCCGTGATCCTTCCGGCACTACTGCCTTAGCAATCTCGGCCATCCGGACCGGCATTTTTGTCATTAGTTTTAGCCGGTACATTATAAATAGCCCCCCTGAGATTGGCGCCCACAGTATGTGCCATTACTGCCGTGGATACGTCTCTAGCCACACTTTCTGCTGCATCTCTTCGCCATTCCTCATCGGTGAGTCACAGCTAAGAAGCGAACCTGCCCTGGCAAAGAGCGAGATGGGGTGGGGTGCGGTGCGGTGCGGTCATTGCAGTTGGCGAGGGGCGAGCAGTTGCAAGTAACGAGACGCCGTTCGAACGATTACATGCACGTGCTCCGTTTCTCGCTCACAACTCTCGCTCCATCCTGGTAAAGCATGACCTCACTGAAAGTGTGCAAGCCATGCACTCTTACTATTTTCGAGAATGAATAACTCAATTTGAACTGGTAACCTTGAATATCCAACGTGGAGGGGTTATTTTTGCTCTAAAGATGAAAAGTAAGCAAAGCTAGAAAAAATGTTTTTTTTTAATTCTCGAGGTTTGTAGCTTTCATGTTGAACTATGATGATAACATGTGAGCTGTGTACACTGAAAATATTATACATTTTTACAATTTTCGTTGCTTTAATAAAATATACATCACGTTTTGTCTGTGGAACTAGAGCGAATGAAAGTGAAGTGTATACTCAAAATCCTATCGGTAATAAAATGGGCTTCAACAATCAAGAAGGAAAAAAAAAAAAAAAAAAATCCGTCATCAAGTATCACTAAATTTATGTGCTCGCAATTTGCGTGGAGAAGTAATGAACATGTTAGTAGTGGAAGATACGTTACAATCATACCAGAATACATTTGTGATAGTTATTTGATACGATGAGTTAATGAATATTTAATTGAATTTATTTTGATATAATTCGCGTATTCCTAGTGCGCTGATATACTTTCCGTAGATTAAAAATTGCAGGTCCCACCGAGATTTGAACTCGGATCGCTGGATTCAGAGTCCAGAGTGCTAACCATTACACCATGGAACCGCTGTACCTTTGAAGCCTACTAAATTTGTCAATTCCCTCTATTTCCAAAATGAGATTTCTGAAGCAATCATGTTTGTTTAGTATTTTATAGCATGAACAGGCCCTGTAAGTTCTAAAGGTCAACAGTCATTTTAGGAACTAAACAGATTGTTGATTGTCATGTGTAAATAATTAAATGTGTGTGCATAATTAATTTCGAATGTCTGTACCACCAGAGTAAAATGGGTTCAAGCCTAAAAAGTAAAACACAAAGTTTAACTGGACTGCACATGCATTTAATTTCATTTCTTTAGCCCCGTGTTTAACACTTTTATTGCATTTCCGAGATGCCCGACCCTGGTTTCAGCATCAAACTTGTTTTTAATATTTATTCACTTTAATAGTTTGATTTGAAATAAGACACATCTCTACTACGTGGAGATATTCATCTCACATTTTCAAAATCGCAGGTCCCACCGAGATTTGAACTCGGATCGCTGGATTCAGAGTCCAGAGTGCTAACCATTACACCATGGAACCGCTGAGTGAAAGCGTTTAACTTATATTTGTTAACTTGACACTATCCCGAAATTGTATTTTTTGTAGAAGTAAAATTTATCACCATTATTTATCAACAGATATTTGCATTAAATTACATTATTGATGTTTTCTGCTTCAAATTGAATTGGATATTATCATTTGTTTAAACACGAAAAAGATGTCAAGATTTCAGGAAAAACTGCCTTACAACACACGAAAGTATACGTAACTGGATTTCCTATGACTTTCCGTCAAGCAATCCCATTGAAATTTCACATTTTTTAAAAATTGAAACACATAGTATTCTACATTCAAAAATAGTTTACTATTTCATATCCATCCAGTACATTCGAGTTCTATTAGGTCATGAATTTCAACACTTTAATTAAAAAAAAAATTGAAATCGTGCATAATCCTTCCATATTTTCAAAACGTAGATGAACGTCGCAAATTTTTTTCTCTCGAGTTTCACGAACAAAACTGAATGAAGTGCCGTAATACGACATATACATTCAATAGACATTTTTCAGTTTGTATTGAACACTTGATGTTTAGGGTCTAATATGATTTTTCCTCGAGGACAATTTCTTTTGCTTTTTATTAACTCCATATTTTCCTTCTAAATTGCTTCTAATGTAAATGCGATGAACGAACTTCAAAGAGCTCTAATAGACGTAAAAGAGAGTTATCAGTCGCTGGGAGTCAGCGGTTGCTTTGGGCGGGGTCACGGCCGCCTGAGCAGACAGCTGTTTACCCGCCGAGGCCGCTTTTAGACGCCCCACCCCCGCCCCACCCCATCCCAGCCGTCAGCGCCACCACCTCCGCTGCTTTCTCCGCCAGACTTGCCTCCCGCAGCCGCTGCCACGTCTCGAAGTCTGCCGCGCTTCCACAACCCTGCTCAGATAACCGGTTCTCGTGTAGCACACGGGCTGCAATAGCTCAGTGGTAGCACTGACGTTGCGTCTTACATCTGACCGGGAGGTCCTAGAGCCTGAGTTCCCAATGTATTGAGAGATTATTATAAGAAATATAATAAAATGTAATATAATATAATATAATATAATATAATATAATATAATATAATATAATATAATATAATATAATATAATATAATATAATATAATATAATATAATATAATATAATATAATATAAAGTGGCCAAATAGCAACTGTTAGAGCGGTCAGTTGCTGTTTAGTCACTGCTGTAACGTCATTGCAGCAAATGTCCGTGCAACCATTTTGTCAGGGCGTTCGTTCGCTCATTTGTAAATGGGTTCATCGCCATCTCGTGCAATGTCATCGCCCTGTGTGACTTTCGTTTGTTATTCGTCCCTTCTTAGAGTAACTTCTCCCTAGCGTATTTGCGTCTATTGAAATACTGGCTGCGATGGCTCAGTAATTGAATTGAATTGAATTGAATTTGCCTTATTTTACGTGGCGAGACTCAGGCCCTCAGGCCCGCTCTTCCGTCTTACCACGCAAATTTCGCTACGCTCCTTTCACCAACTAGCAGAGGAAGGAGGTATTTCTTGGGCGAGAAACAGGCGGTTTTAATTTAGCTCAGAGGCGTCATTTAGGCTTGAGGATCTTTTACATGCAAGTAAATCTACTAACATGGGACAGCCGGCTTTACTTCCCCTCCGAAGGAAGGCGTACGAAGGAAGTAATAACGTGTCGGTTGCCCCTGTAGCGTTGCTGACCGGCAGGTCTTCCCGCCAGTGGCAATGGAAGACCAGACAGTGGCAGATTCTCGCAACTGCCTACAGAACAAGCGACATTCACTGTCTGAAGTAGAATTCTATCTAATTCGCTGCTCTGATTGCGTGTTTTCCTTGGTTTCTCCGATCCCGAGCAATACCACAATACTACAATATGGTTCACGCACAATCTTTCCTTTCTCATCTCCCCTTATTCTCACACTCCCTCTTATATGCATTAAACTACCACATATTTCGTTAGACCAAAACGGGGAAAAACTCCCAATTCCGTAAGCCGGCATGTTAGTTAACGCCTTGTTTTACGTGGCGAGACTCGGGCCATCAGGCCCGCTCTTCCATTTGACCACGCAAATATCCCTGCGCTCCTTTTCACCATCTAGAGGAGAAAGAATGTATCACTCGGGCGACATAACAGAGTATTTGAATTTAGCTCAGAAACATCTTTAGGTTTGAATATCTTTTACACGCAGAAACTCTACTACATGGGACAGTCGGATTAACTTCCTTTCCGAAGGAAGGCGTACGAACGATTCTCGCCTTTAAAAATCCACGAGTTCGTTCAGGTTTGTCACCGCAAACTTGGGCATAAAAGCCCCATACGCTACCCGTTATAACACAGATCGCACACATACCACAAACCCGCATATAGGCCGGCGCAGGATATAACGTTCGAGCGGGAGGGGCACCGCCACATCTCTGGATTTAATATGCACTACACTTACACACTAATTACCATAATAATTGACGAGCCAGGGAACTCCATACGCGTCCTTACCTTCCGTCCGTCCGTCCGTTACTGCGGAAATCTTGCAGTTTACTTTCTGTTGCAATTGTCGATAACGCGATTGCGAATGCAGACTTTGAGAGTACTTCTATTCTCAGTTGGACCACTTGTGTACATGTGCTGCTGTGTCAAGAGCAAGGAGGCATGCCGCGCCTCTCGAAATAGTCGCATTCCGCGGCGCGGATCGCCGCTTCCTAGCGCGCCTTGTACGCAGGGCTCACTTCGTGCGTCAACTGAAGCACAGAACGCACTTCACGCCGACCTGGTGGCCGTGACCGCTAAGGTAGTAGTGCCGTAGCGATCTCGGACGGAAGGTTCGCGGGATCGAGACCCGCCTCGGGCATGGTTGTATTGTGTTCGTCCTTTCACCCCTATCATCATATCGGGTCATATGAATAAAAATGAGCACTTGCTCATGAGTACTTGCTCCGGAGCAAAGTGAGTCTACTCCGCGGCACTGAGCAGAAGCTCCATTTCGTATGAATAAAAACTTCGTATGTCTCCGAAGAACTTACTCATGTCTCGCGAGCATTTTCTCGTCGTGAACAAGTGATAGAGCAGGCTAAGAGTTTTAAAAATTGGGTTCTTGAGCAACAAAGATGTTACATATGTTACTCGCGTCGCGCACACATTTGTGCGGAATAAAGAGCAATGGTTTGTTGTCTCATTCTTTAAATTCGAATATGAATAGCAGTAACGAAAAACAGGCGCTAGTGGCCCAGCTAATTTTTACCGAAATGCTAAGTAAATATAAACTTATTTTTGAAAAGAGCCAGCTTTCGGAAGTACTCTGTGGCCGAAACGAAACATTACAAAGTTTCAAAAAACAGTACCCCGAAAAATTCCAAGTAGAAAAGCGCGAAGGCCAATTAACATAGAAGATATGCAATATGAAAAAGCGCCTGAAAGCAAACGCCGATAAAAATCGTACCAACTATACATTGTACTTTTCGAATCGGCAAAGATTCTAATAGTCTACATCACGAGAATTTCGCCTAATCTTGAATTTTTTTTAGTCCACTGCCTATGCATATCAACACACGGTAAAAAATCGGTCGATTTAACCTTACTTTTCAAAAGTGAGTCTGCTACTAAGGTCCCTCCGAAATTTTGGAGCAAGTGCTCACTCTAGAGAGTAAATGCTTAACTTTATTCATACCAATTCTGAGCATTTGCTCGCCAGTTGAGATTATGCTCAGAGTTGGAGCAAGTGCTCAGAGACTGAGCAATTGCTTACCCTCTTTATTCATACGAAACTGAGTAGAATCTCGGGAACTCGGAGCAAAGAGTACTTGCTTACTTTTATTCATATCACCCATCCTCACAGTTACCATACCGTTACAAGCAATGTTGGTCGCTAATGACCTAAAAGTTGATGCGACCTTAAAAAAAACGCACTTCACGTGATTACGACACACTTTTCGAAGTAAAGTGTTTCTTCTCCCATTGTGTAATGCTGTCATTCGATGGTTGCAACCCGTTTTATAATAATACTCATTACGATACAGAGTTTATTATGATACAGGTTCTTGACCAATCACAGAGAAGCTTACAAACCAAGTATTGACACTACTCATTGAGAATCATTCTAGTAAATGTTCGATTGTGTACATTAAAATTGTATTTAATATTATATTGTGCTTGTAAGTTTTAATTTATTTTGTTATTAGTAATTTTTACGTGGAACATTATTTAAATAACTTGCATTGTAATTTCATTTTCGTCCTATTGGACTAGCGCAGTGGCAGTCAATGGTAAACCAAAGACACCTGCTGCTGGGTAGGGTAGGGAAGCTGCACGCTAGGTGGCTTTGAATTCTGCTTATCAACTGGCACGAAACCATTCAATGTAAAAGTTTAACATAAAAGTTACCGTAAGTGTAGAAAAAGTACCGTATGAAATTCGATGTAATGGGTATTAATACACTCGTGTGAAACTTAAGATACTCGCTCGTTCCTAACTCGTGTATTAATATTACACTCGTGTGTTAATACTCATCATTACATCATCGTTTCATAATGAAGTATTTTACGATTTGGTCACCATTGTGCGCATCCTAGTGCATCCGTTGATTTGCATATGTGTTTACGTTTCACAGCTGTCGATATATCGTACTAAAGTACTACTTCTAATTTTTCGAGAAGTACGTAGAGCAAATATTATTTTCATGACAGTTTGAATACAAAGTAATGGTGCGAAATTCCCTTATATTTGTAATCCACACAGCTTTTTTTTCTCCGTCAGAAGTAAAAGGTCTTATTGCTGCGTCTGTTCATTTTTTATTGTTTAATTTACTGTTAATTTACAATAGTTCTTTTTAAATTGAAACATTGTAAATTTGGCCTTGGTAACTTATATTAATTATAAGGACATTCAATATTGTATTTCTTCTCGTAAACAAATAGGGAATTCCATTGAAGAAAGTAAATAGAAAATTTCACCAACGTATTTTCCGGCAATTATTATTGCTCTCAGAGTTTTTACATTGAAATACATTTTTCATTGTGTTAAAATATATTTTAGAATAATTTTCGTAACTTCTGTTATGTTTGTCAAATAGTATACAGTCATATTGTGGAGCCTGTACGTTAACAAGCGGTCAGACACAGTTTGCAGCTTCTCGCTATCTATGAATCAAAGACTCAAATTTGGAACAACAAAAATAGATACAAACGATATGATAGTGTATGGAGAGGATGATCTACGTGATTCTAAACTAAAACTGCGAAGCGAGGGAAACCATTGTTCATCAGACAGGAAACGATTTGTTTCTCAGTGTGCAGCATCTCGTATTACTCTTTACTAAACATGGATTCAACACATACGCAATACATAAGTAAATGAATCATAAAAAACACATTTCCTGCACTTGAACTATATGCATTTGATAATAGTATGATTTGATACAACATTGTAAATTCGTTCACTCTAAAGTGTAAACATGGATAATAGTTCATACATTATAAAGGCGTAACATTAGTGGGCAAATGAAGTTGAAACGAAATCTGCCTCTATCCATATCTGTCACCAACTTGTACATATATGCGGTGGTGTGAGGTTAGCATCAGATCGCTTCTCAAGAGCTTATAAAAGCCACCACGTGTCAAGGTAAACGCACAGGTGAGAGACCTGTTGGCAAGAAGCGAATATTGAACCGTAAAATAAAGTAAATTAATCTTTAAGTTGAAGACATACTCCGAAGTTTTGGTGGTATAAACGTCGGATTATTTAATACATTATAATTACAAGATAATAAAAATAAGTGTTAATGACATCATCGAGTTAGCGTTGAGAAATAAACGTTCAACACAACGGTGGTGCACAAGGGAAAAATTCGAAAAAAGAATTTGAAAAAGCACGGAAAAATCCCAAATCTGTGCAAATGTTCGCTAGTATTCTCCTCTAGACAGTTACTGACCGCGACCCGGATATGTAGCTCGTCGGGAGTGGAACTGTCCCATGATATAGAATCAATAATAATAATCATAATAATAATCATAATAATCATCATAATAACAATCATAATAACAATCATAATAACAATAATAATAATAATAATAATAATAATAATAATAATAATAATAATAATAATAATAATAATATCTTTACTTCTGACAAGGCTCACGTCATAAGGCCTGATCTTCTACCTAACCTCGGGCGCAGTTCGTGGACAACTAATGATAAGAAACGTTTCATACTACACAAAAACGTGTAATGATCGCATTAACTACACGCAATGAGCTGCACATAGAGTATGAATATATTTTGATTGTCAATTTCTTGAACTCGAAAACTAACGTGATATAAAGAGAGCCTTTGCATCTCACTCGTGAAAAAAGGTCTAATGAGTCAATAATCGTAATTTCTCAAAACGTCAGAAGTCATCCCGAATGCCTCAATTGTGGACAAATTGCAAAAAGTGAGGGCAGAATTTGCTTGTTTATTCAATGGTGCCGCCACGGAGCGACGGCCGGGTCTGCATCCAGGGGATGAACGGCCTCGCGAAGGAAGGTCGTCTGCTTCCGCGCGAAGGGCGATGCTACCGCCGGAGCGATGGCCCTGCGAACTATAATTGAATGAGAGTTATGCCACCCTCCATTATTCAGGATCCTCCGCCCGCGTGCGCTCCAATCAAAGATGTATTCACCGGTGTTCCCTCTAGCGGCATGGCGGTTGCGGCGGCGGCTGTGCCGGCGGCTGTGGCGGCGGTGAGGGTGGTGGCAGAGGAGGCAGGCACGGCGGGGACGGCGGGGACGGCGGGGACGGCGGGGACGGCGGGGACGGCGGGCACGGCGGGGACGGCGGGGACGGCGGGGACGGCGGGGACGGCGGGGACGACGGGGGCGGCGGGGACGGCGGGGACAGCGGGGACGGCGGGGGCGGCGGGGACGGCGGGGACGTTGGCGACGGCGGGGACGGCGGAGGCGGCGGGGACGGCGGGGCGGCGGTGGCAGTAGCGGTTGCGGGGGCTTTTGATTGATTGAATGTTTATGATATGATTGATTCCGGGCACATCAACTACCAGGGTCATTAGTTCCGTAAGTGTAGGGTATGTTTTTGATCGGGAGGTGGCGGTTATGTTTCCTCCGCTGTATGGTGAGATCCGGCGCCGAGCTACCTGTCGGCTAGCAGGTGGCGGTGGCGGTTGTGGTAACGGTGACGGCGGCGAGGGAGCGGGGGCGGCCTTGGAGGCAGAGGTGGTGGCGGCGGGGGCGGCGGCGAGGCGAGCGGACAGATTGAGAATGAAAACGCGCCCCGACCTTTGCATTCATGTGCCTCGCCAAACGAACCTTTTGCAATCAACTGGATAATAGCGTCTTTCATCCCTAAGCTTAGTTGTGCTGTTTCGCAGAATTATCTTACGGGATAGAGCAAAACGACTAACAAGCATTTGTATATTTGTTGTGCAACTTCATTTATCCTAAAATGCAAATTAAATTTCAAAGCCTCCTTGAGAACCTTCCTGAAAGAGCAATGAATAGCTTGTAGCACTGAAAGTGATAAATTAGTCCACATTTTCACGTACAAAAAAAACAAATGCGTATTAAAATACTGTTATCCAAATATGTAGCTACATAAAAGTATTCTAAAATTAGTTAAACCGCACCGTTAATAACAAAAATGTACGATATCTCATTGTTCGAATTGTAATCTTTGATTCTTTGAAATAAATCATCATTCAGAGATAGCGGTTCTTGGTACCTTCCATTCTTTAACTGTGAAAAATTTGATAGGTATTCACGACAATAGCACACACCGAGCAGCCAAGCGCCATGGACTAACAATGTGCAACGATTTCATTTGCGGTAGCGTTACTTCTATAAATCTCTATTTACGCGCAATAGACTTTCGATTTAATTCAACTAAAGCCACTCTTAAATCGCAATAGTAAGCTCTCATTAAACAACGCCATCACCATCTATAAATCAATAATTAGACCCCTAATGCTTTATGCATGCCCTATCTGGATCAATGCTTCTAAAACTAATATAAATAAATTACAGATCATCCAAAATAATTTCCTCAGACTTGCCACTCATGCACCCTGGTTCATCTCAAACATTCAACTGCATAAAGAATTTAATTTACCCCCTATACTTGACCACATCGCGCTCCTATCTAACAATTTCTTCTCCAAAATAAACACAATAACCCAAGCCACCCATTACGGCCTAGCCACCACCTACCAGCTCCCAACAAGAATTAAAAAATAGATATCCATTAGATTCATTCCTCAGCATATTTTCAGAACTCAATTAATCACATAGGTGCTCTGTGAGTTTCCTATTCATGTGTATTTAGATTTAGTTGTAAGATTAGCATTTAAGTTAAATATAAGTCATAAAAATACATATGATGTAGTATACATAATACTGAACTATGTACATTCGTTCACTAATAAAGATATACTAAAAAAACAAACAAAAAAACAGACTTTCGACATCTTTGAGCCAGGAGAAAGTCGTTTACCATGATGGCTACCTGATGTCAATTATCAGAGTTTGAGCGCAGAATTTGATTGCCACAGGACACGTGGGACATTCCCACATGTGGCACGATTTTCTCAACTCTGCCCCTGGCAGGTATCAGTTGTTGAGAGTTTCATCCAATCGGAAGATCGAGCGCCATCAAGTGACGTCACTATGGGGACATTAAAGCTCCCGATTCTATAAAACAGTCAACGGCTGATACCTGCCAGGAGCAGAGTTGCGAAAATTACAGAGTATAGTAGGGGTGGTGAAGATGATTCTGAAGTCACCAGGCGAACCCCAGCATTGGTCCAGTATTGAGCGAGAAACCAGGGAAAACTACTGAATAGAGATGGAATTGTACTACAGACAGGCTGAATTCGACCTAGCTACCTTGCCAGTGTCGAGTGTCGAAAATCCACTGTTGGGATTCGAACCTACGACGCATCGTTCAGAGTCGCTGGAGAGACTACTCAAATGCTGGCCCTGAGCTAGACTCAGTTGGTTTTTGTTTCAATATTTCCTTTATTATTAGCAATAGATTCTTGCGTGATTCGCGTTTTTCTAGAGGAGCGCGAAGCAATTTTAGGGAGTTCCCGAAAAGACCTCGAAGCAAAGTGAAATTTTCGGCTATTTGCGATTGTTCCCACGTTCCATCAAAGAATCCAGTTTTGTTCTGATATTCGTTACGTTTATGCACACTGCGTTATCATAATTGAACAGAATGTGTATCGACGATTAGGTTGTCTGTGCTCCCAGAAGTACCGGCAATCGAATATTGTGAATCAATAATTTCTTGAGCTTTAGTTACGTTCTTCCATTTCTACCTTTACCTCTTACATCTATCTCAGAACTCCAATAGTTTATCTGACAAAAATATTGTACTAAAAGTAGTCTATACGCTAATTGTGAGGTCCGATTTATGTAAGTTGATGAGTGACAGTTGTGTGTGAAGGAAAGACACCTCTCCTGTTTCCATGGAAGCCGACAATTAGAGAGTGAAAATTGGTCGAATCAGGTCGCTGAGTTTCCTCTGACGAACTGGAAACATATGAGCGTCGCGCAGCGAATCCTCTCTCCTGCCGTTTGTGCCTTTGCTGCCTGCTCATTTTGTTCTGCTTTACTTTATTATTATTACTATTATTATTACTATTATTTTTACAATTATTATTATTATTATTACAATTATTTTTACAATTATTACAATTATTTTTAAAATTATTATTATTATTATTATTATTATTATTATTATTATTACTATTAGTACTACGAGTAATATTATTACCATTATTACTAATTTAGGGAAGGTTACTCAGTATTGCTGTGTTTTTAAAATCCAATTTTTATGACTCTCTATGATTCTCCTCTTTCTATGACTCTCGCGGGGCGCGCAAGGCAGGGCAAGGAGGGACGGGCTGGGTGAGTGGGGCGGGCGGGGTAGACTATAGGAAGGGCAGGGCGGACGGGAGCTGGCACACGGTCTGCGAAACTGAAACCTGTGCCACGAAGGCCGTCGAGTTGCTCCGCCTCTGCCGGTTTTTAATGTTTTTAAATTTTAATGTTTTATTGGTGTTGGGGTCGTTTTATCCGAAAATCTTTTTTGCAAGCCTATCCTTAAACAATACGTAATAATATGCAAAAAACATGTTTCTCTCTTGCTCAAGCTGAATTCCACTGATGTGCTTCTGACCGAGAGTTCCAAACTTCGAGCCCAGACGGTGGCAGGATTTTCGACACTAGCAAGATAGCTACATGAATTCTAGCGGCTGTTTGGAGGAGAACTCTAGCGGCCAGCTGCTCTGATCGGTAGTTTTCTGTGGTTCTTCCGATCAACACCAGGCGAATGCCGGAGCAGTACCTTAGCAAACGGGCCACGGACCGCGCACGATCTTTTCTTCCTTCTCCTTGTCCAGTCCTCACCCCTTACACACACGTATACTCACTGCTCTGCACTAACGCACATGCCGGGAGACCGGTGGGGAACTTGATCTGGGGCGGTGCACCGACTGGGGGAGATACCTGATTGGGGAAAACCCCGCTACCCGACGGTAGCTCGGCACTGGATCCAGCGAGGAAAGATCACAGTCACCTCGCGAGCAAAATCATGCTCTAAGCTTACGGGACTAATGACCTTAGCAGTTGACGCGCCCGGAATCACTAATCAATCAATAAATGTTACTGTAGTTGCTCAAACTTTACGATACAATCGTGGGGATGTTGGAAAGAATATTATAGATGTTTACTTAACACGAAATATGTATGTACGAGTATTAGCAAATTATCAATGAAATTCCTTCAAAATGTCAACTTAAATTACCTCTAACCTGGTAAACACGTTAGGGATGTTGTCGAAATACCCTCAGAATACTGAGGCACCCAAATCAGAGCAAAATGAATAACGATAGTGGTAACAAATACTATCCACACGATGACGCACGAAAATGACAAGTTATATTTATGAAGGCGGAAGAGGAAGTAAATTTTCAGTTTCAATATTCATGGAATAATTAATACTAGAGGCCATTTCGTTATTAACACTGCACCCTAATTCAGCAAAACCTTTCTCCCTCAATTGACGGAGACATATTGTATCGGAAGAATAACGACGGACTACGAAGGCCATTGCACTGCCTCTGCCGGAATAGTAATTCCCTGACCATTACTCTCGAAAGTTTTGCAAGCACCTCGATATTTCGTTGCGGGGCTCTGCGTGTAGATCTGCATTACCCCCCAACCCCGCCACTCGACTCCACTCCGCGCCGCCCGGGATAAACGGTCCTTGTTCAGGAAGGTCGCTCTCTCCAGGGTAGGGCATTGCCTCCAGGGGGCGACGACTCCACGCACCCCCTGTAATTGAATAATAGTTATGACACCCTCCATTATTCATAGAGGAGCAGGGAGCGGGCGAGGTAGGCGGGGTGGGTGGGGTGGGGTTGGCAGGGTGGGTGAGGCGGGGTGGGTATGGTGGGTAGGGTGGGTTGGGTGGGGCGGGCAGTGCAAGATGGGGAGGACGGGTGGAGCGGGGTGAGACGGGCGGGGCAGGTTGGGACGGGCAGGGCAGGTTGGGGTGGGAGCGATGGGCGGTGCGGGCAGTGTGGGATGGGGAGGGCCGGCGCGGGGCAGCGCGGGGTAGGGCGGGTGGAGCGTGGTGAGGCGGGCGGGGCGGGGCAGGTTGGGGCGAGAGAGATGGGCGGGGCGTTCAGTGCGGGATGGGAAGGACGGGCGGGGGGGGGCAGCGGGGGGCAGGGTGGGTGAAGCGGGGTGAGGCGGGTGGGGCGGGGTACTGCGGGGCGGGGCGGGCAGTGCGGAATGTATAGGGCGGGCGGTGGGCGGCGTGGGGCAGGGCGGGTGGAGCGGGGTGAGGCGAGGCACTGAGGGACGGGTTGGGGCGGGGCGGAATGGGGCGGGTGGGGCAGGGTGACGCGAGCGTGCAGGGCAGACGGCGACGTATCAATCACGCGGCAGCATTCAAAGATGTATTCGCCGACGGCCCTCTGAGTAGCTCGCGGCTGGGCGGAGGGGGAGGCTCCCGACGCGCCCCAGGGGTCGGGGGCCCGGGGCGATGAACCGGCGAGGAAAAGGCTTCTCGCGTCGCTCCAGGTGCTTCTGCGGTGGCGCCACGCTAGCGCTTGACCAAAACACAGGTGTGCATTCCTTCCATGACTCATCAATTCTGACGTAACCCAACCAAACGGAGGAACAAGAGGTCATTTTTGTCTGGCGGCTTATGTCGGGATGAAGAATAAAAATTGTAACTAAAGATGGCGTATTTCAAGAGAATATTTTTTTATTTATTTGAATTTTTCTCGTAAGATGGTAATGTGACGAAAGGTATTGTAACGAATCGGAATTAGAGGTGATAGTTTGTCCTTATTTGTCATCAAGATAATATATAAATTCACGGCCTACCGGGATAAAAATACAGATTGGCAATGTTTTCGATTTCATGAAGACTGTCGATGTACGAAGAGGGAATCAACAAACAGAGAGAGAAAATGGTTGTTCTGGAATGAGGCCGTAAATGATCGATGGGGCATTTAAGTCGTGGTTCAGTGGAAAATTTGGATGTAAGGAATGCTTGGAAGTAGTTGGAATATTTTGATTGAAGACTATGGGAAAGTCGATAGTGAAGTATGTGTGTGAAATTGGACGTACAGAAAGGACTATTGTTTTTTTCAAATGTGAAGAAGATAAACCTAGTTAATTCTTGAAAATTGTTGAATTCATTAAATGTTCTCTTGTTCCTTTCAGTAAGCAAACAATATTGTGCGACGTTTGTTGGTTATTAATGCGAATAAATATTCGCTTTTATTCTTCTATTATGAAATTGAAAGCGTTTTCATTTAATATTTCAGTATCTTACCTTATTCCAATGGTGTATTTCACATCATCATCATTTAATATATATTAAATGAATATTTTTATTTCCTCCATTAAGTAATTTTATTAATAGAAATGAAAAATGTATTGAAATGTATATGTATTGAAAAACATAAAGCTAGAGTCTCGGTTTACAAACTTCATTCGTTCACGCATCCATTATTTGTTCTATGTCGACCTAGGAGGTGTTAATAACTGTTTTCGTTATAACAGTGGCAAAGGCTTTCGGCCAAACCAAAAAATGGGTGAATGCATTTGAGAGATAGGTGGAGATATGACATGAATTATGATAGACCAAAGCTGATATGACAGGCAGGGGAAACGGTAGAACCCCGAGAAGCACTTCGGGGGAAATGCGCAGTCTGACCGCTACCATTTCGCCATTGCCAATCTCTGACATGAATATCTTATGTCTACGTCAGTGATTGGCTAACTATATTGTAATTGACCATCGAAAAAACAATTGTAAATCATATTATTTTAAAACCCAGACCGCAGCAACTCCGTACAACGAATATACTTCGATATAACAGGGGCGGATCCAGAGAGGAATTTTTTTTTTTGGGGGGGGGAATCATTTTTTTATTCAAGATGTTTTTGTCGAATGCGTCACATTACAGATTATGTATAATGACGCAAGCTAAACCCAGGTAATATTGCGATACAGTTTTATTCGTTTTCATGTTTATACGAAAAAATATTTGTGTTTGAAAGTTTCGTGACAAGTTACAATTAATAATTACTGAAACATTTTGGGTGAGGAAATTTCTCTCATTTCCCTCCCTGTGGATCCGCACCTGGATATAAACATTGCGTGCGTTGACGTACTAACTCAGCTGTCACGGTGTCATCCCATCGGGAGCTTGGATGACACATACAGTAGTGACGTTAATGCTCCCGATTGGATGACGACGTGAAAGCTGATTTACGTCAACGGACCCTCAAATAAAACAAAGTTACACTTCGATTTTGGCAACTCTGCCCCTAGGTAGGTATCAGCTTTTGACGTTTTCATCCAATCTGGAGTCGTCACCGATAGTGACGTCACTATGGGGACGTTAAAGCTCCCGATTGGATGAAACTGTCAACAGCTGATACCTGCCTAGGGGCAGAGTTGGGAAAATGGCAGTGAAGTTGGGGCGCTGAAGATCTTGGTCGCGTACTACAAGCGGTGAGCCGTCGAGAACAAAAGCCCCGCGCGCCGGGGGGGGGGGGGCTGGCTGTCGCCAGCGCCATCTGCAATCGCAATCGGCGCCGCTCGCGTAACCCCAGGCGTTGACCCCGCCGCCACCCCGCGCCACGCGCCAGACGATGACCCAGGTCGGCGTCCGCGCCGCGCCGCGCCGCGCCCGCCGCCGCCGCCGGCTGGCTGGAGGGAAGTCGGGGCCGCTGCTCCATAATGCATCGCGCCGGTCGCTGATTGACGTTTCCACCGCTTTGACTTTCCATGGCGGATGACGTCGAAAAAATTCCATTTTTGAAATTGGTGGACGGTTATAATGGTAGATTATGCAGTTAGTCTATAATGTTGGGTTTTATTGCATGAGTACATTTATTTTAAAAACGAGCGACGTTAGCAGCGAGTTTCCAAATTTGTACAAATGCAATAAAGCAGCATTATACATATTGCGTTCGTTATTTTTTTGTATAACAGCATTATAAATGTATGAGAGAATCAAACTGAAGTTTGCGAAAGAAGTTTCTTGTGACGTTTTGAGTATTTGACATCGTGAGAGAAAACGATGGTCGGCTGTTACATTCACCTCTACCTCTCCACGATTCTCTCGCTGCGATTGGCTGAATGTGTGATAGCCAGGGCTCTGTTTTTGAAGACCTAAAAATGCTTTAAAAAGGACCTACAAGATGACTTAAAAATAGAGGGAAATGGCCTATTTTTTTAAAATATACTCAAAGATTTGTATGAAAATGATTATTCGATGAATTTTACAATTTTAAATAAAATATATTTCTATAAAATTATATTAAATATTTATTTTAGAACAAAATGTAATCTTCAACCTTTTACACCTTTTGGAACCCTTCGAGAACCTGAGTTTCTTGAAGGAGCCTCGTGTTGAAGTTGAAGATGAAAATATTTATCAAAGCTTTTTTCTACTCAAATTCACAACATTATTTAAACAGTCAAAAGTATATAAAATAACGTAATTGTCACATAATATTTACAATTTAACACTCGTATATCTTTTTTCTCTTTGGATAATCACAGCACAAATTTTCAAAAGTCTTATTTTTTTGCATATTCTGAAACACGACATTTCGCAGAATGTGGTTTCACACATAATCCGGAGTGAATAAAATTCATATAAATTAATTTGAAAAATAAATTTGATTTGAAAATAAATAAAAAATCTTTATTGATGTGTATTTTGGTTTTATCCTTATAATATTTTTTTAATTGTTTGATTAATCTTACTTGTTTGTACAATCAACTGCTTTTTATATCTAATACATTGGTATATTCTCATTTGTACTCTTAAATATTAAATTAATTTAATATTTTAGTAAGACAAACCACTACCTCGTTCTTGGATGAAAAAATCCTTGTATAGTCGATTTCCATTTTCGTGTTTTGTCTTAGAGTGATCTCTTGCGGAACCCCTGTCATCATTCCAGGGATTCCTACGGTTCCACGGAACCCAGGTTCTAGACCAGAACTGTAATTATGAGTCAGCTGACTATAAAATCTACTCCAAGTGGCAACCAGTTACGAAAGGAGCAGATCTAGTGACTGTCGGTGCCTCTACAATACTTTGCGCAAAATGTAGGCTTTTCTAAATGTAGCAATTTCTTCCACTTCCCAGTCTTTTGAATGACTTGGAAGTTCATTAATGGTTCTTCTTGATGACTGGGCAAGTTCGTTAGTGGATCTTCTTGATGACTGACTTTATACTTTCCCAATCCGACTATTGCATTGTGCCAGGAGGCTTCAATTTGTCTGAGACTTCTTAATCCTTCTTTACGTGACACATAAATGAATACATCAGCTAGAGGGTGGGTGACATGATGCTTGTTAGCAGTTTTCTGGTTGTCGATCTATGATTGGAATTTCTTGCTCAGTGCAGTCCACTAGTCCGAAACTGTACTCGACTGTAGGCGCTGCCATTATTATTATTATTATTATTATTATTATTATTATTATTATTATTATTATTATTAGTATTATTATTATTATCATCATTTTTATTGTTATTATTATCATTTTTATTATTATTATTATTATTATATATCAACTTTCTCCTTAGTCCTTGTAATAGTGACATTTATGTATATTATTTGTACAGTTATGTGCGAGGGGAGGGCGCTAACATACATCTTAAACCTAAACTTATTATCATCTTACAATATTATCTATCTTATAATATTACATTTCCCTCATTGATTAACCATTTCTTTCTAAGAAATAATCACCGTCCTCTAAACATACAATCAATCTCGAAGATCAATCTTTGATGAGTGTCTTATCTACAGACACTTGAAACACTCTGAGCTAATCAGTGAATCCAAAAACAATGTACTATTTACCAATATGGCCAGAAAAAGGAGCAATAAAAACATAAAGAGAGAAAATCCAAACACAGTGGGAGTCACTGAATTTAAAACAAATTCATAGTGAAGAGGTGTGTGCTTTCGAAAAAGAGGAAAATGTGTATTTTAATCCCCCTTTCGTATTGAAAGCAATATATGAAACTAAATTCATTTTCAACCTCGCTCATATGTACATTCCTCATATCATCTTGCTGTCGTCACATAACGAGCCGAGTGTGTTTCCTAACAGGCATTCCTACATGAAATGCTTCGACGCATATGGCGATTCCAATCGCACATCGAGTCGAGGCCCCTTCTCATTCATCTAACTCTTCTCAAGGTGACAGGTGGCTGAGAAGGGATTGTTTGTTCCTGAATTTGACGCGACGTACGCCCAGTCGTTGTCAGAATTTTCCACGCGCGTGCCAACACTACTGGGCGTAAGGTCGTCAGCTGCGTTATCATGCAACGCCCACCAGTGGAAAATTTCAGATGCTCGGGCGGGAATGGAATGTTGGAGTCGTAAAGAACTCAAGGAAAGATTCCAATGGGCTGTTTTTTTCTGTTATTTTTAGTCTACTCGGCCAGTGGAGAATTCCTGTTCGTTATTCGTAATGCATTTACAATAGTATGGTCGAGAAGAAAGTCATTATTGGCTGCACTACAACAATAAAATGTGTAAACGATTGTGTTAGGATAAATTGATGAATTGAATTGAATGTACGGTAGGAAGGTGTAGTTATTACAGCTTCTCTTAATAATTCAAGAAAATATTTAAGCAACTGTAAAGTTTTAAAGCAAAATATAAACACAATACATAATTTTTAAACCTCAAAACATAAAATGCATTTAAAATAAAAATTTCAAACAAAAGCTTAGACCTAATTGCAAAGATACACACTCCTTTGGATATGGTCACTTATCCATAATTTAGAATGACCAATTCTACTCTTAGGAATTAACCATTTTTGCTCCAGTCAATTCCAAATAACACTAGCTTGCACATTTGCGGAATTACTGAGCATGCGGTATTTCTAACACGAAGGGTACCGGTGTCACAAAGGTAACTTTCTTGAATCGTACGATAATTATTATGCGAAGATTAGACTTACAATTTTATGAGCGTAGTTTAGATAAATCAAATAATTCTTATAAATTTTCACATTAAATGGTAAAATGTATGGTATTCTGTCATTTTTGTGAAATTTACAGGAAATAAACTCATCTAATTTAGAACATTTTTTATGTTTTCTCTAAAATAAATTACCCACCAGAATTACCAGGGTTATTCCTTATAGTTTTCTCCCACACCCACAAAAATAAAACTCAGTATAAAAACGTGTCCACGTAATTTTGTAGTTTTTGACGCAATACTTGTCAATTGTTTTCTACTCGTGACGTTTGATGTAACCGCTTCGCAGAGCAATGTATAAACGGATGCGGCCGATCAGAGTCACGTGTTGCCCCATGCGCTTTAAACCGCGCCAGACCTCGTCAACAAACCCGTCGACGAGGCGACGGTGTTTACGGCGTGTGTGAACTTGGGCGTCCGCCGCCTCCGTCACCACCACCACCACCACCGCCGCCGCCGCCGTCCTCCGCTTGCCTCGGGACTCCAAATAGCGCAACACTATATTACCGCATTATACGCGCCCGTGCTCGACACCTCACTTCGCAAGCGGCCACGCGTTCGAACCGTCCGCGGAGCTTCTCGAAATAGCCGCACGGCCGCGCCACCTCCAAAGCCGAACAAGGCGAGGGCGCCGGTCATGCCACGGAGCTGAGCGGTCCACCGGCCAAGGCTTTTTTTTTCTTTTTTTCTTTTCTTTTTTTTTCTTTTTTTTTCTTTCCTCTTCAAAAAAAATTAGAGAAATTATAGCAGAGCAAAGAAAGTGGGGAAAACTAGTTAATAGTATCCTGATCTGTCGGAGGATGCGTATACCACCGGGCAACGACGGAGAAGACGCTTTCGGATCAGGGTGAGGGGAAAGAGGCAGGTGTTGATGGTTGCGTAGGCTTCCGCGGCCGGAGCAGTACGCTCTGAAGGCCACAATACGCTGGCCGAAACGTTAGCCACCATGACTTTGACGCGGCTCGTCCCGGATAGCCTAGCCAACAGGCAGGTGTTGAGTCTGTGACAGTGGCGAGTCTTTGACGGCTGACGTGGTGGAGGATAGAGCACCCCCCCCCCGAAATTCAGCACTTTTGCTACTTAGTCATAATGTATTGATCTGAATTTTTATGAATTATAGATTTTGTGAACCAATGAATAGCGTTTCGCCACAGTATTTGACAAGTCGCAGGAGAATTTTTCACTCATATTTTCGTTCCCTTTATTAGTATTATAAAATAATGTACATTTTTATTAATTGTATTTTTTATATAATTGTAATTTTTAGAGAGATTACGTTGGCCAATAAATACCATCACTCAACAGAACCGAGAATCCAAACGTTAGGGTTGTAATCATGGCAATATCACTTGTATCCAGTCTGAGAACTAAATATTAAACATCTTTGGCTCTTCTATGCCACGGGCAGTTTTGGATGCCTGATAAGGAAAAGGAGACTTTGACAGCATTGGATTCTTTCAATATTTCTCAAATCACATGTGAAAACCTGTCTTTCTTGAGTAGCGTGCACAACAGAACTTCAGACACGAAAGCAAAAGGAAAATAATAATAATAATAATAATAATAATAATAATAATAATAATAATAATAATAATAAAAGTGGTGTTAAAACTCAAGTGATGAAATTGAATAGGGAAACCTCAACGAAAAGTTGTGTACACAATTCACTCCAGTTTAAGTTTACACCTATGCACCAACGTTTTTTTGTTCACCATATCAGCAGTTCACTATTTCTGATGATAGCAAAATATAATACCGTTTTTATCAAGATTTTTTTAAAATTTCATATGTACAGTAAAATACCCAATTGCCGCGAATTCAAACTTCCAAAATATTCGTGCTTCCTTCACACTTCTTTCTACCTAGTTCACACACAAGATATCTTAGTTCAGTCTTAACTCTCTTTCACGCTTCTTGCGGAATCGAAACACTCTATTCATTTTAGTAGCAACGTCACACATACTTCCTACTTGAGTTCTGGACCCTATTCCGCATTAATGTATCCCTGCTATATCGGGTTGCAGCAGTTTTCAAATTGTGGACCACATTCACAGATTCTTCGGGTTGGGCAGAACTATCATTGATGATCAAATCCCTCGATGCTGTTCCCTCAATCCTTTTTATTCACAGTAAATGTCCCAAAAACAACTCATAGTTAAATAAACTTAGTGTTGCACGAACTGAGGCGATTATTTCCCGAAATTAACTATGATCACAATGACCCTAATCTTCTAATGTTTGTTAGTTATGTATGTCAATCGGGTTCAGTGACCCCAGGTCACTGCAATCGAATGATCCGTATCGTCTTACTGATCGTCAGTCTTTCAACACATCTACATTCCATCTCAATATAAATACGTCCAGCTCTCGTCTGGATATTAATACGACCAGAGGTGGATTTACGCATAGGCACAGTAGGCACGTGCCTTCGGCGGCAAATTTTCAAGGGCGGCAAGTTTTCAAAGGCGCAAAATTTTCTTGATATTTTCTAAAACAAATTTAGGTTCTCTAAAAACTATAACAGCATAAATATTTTTATTTTAAAAATATCATATTAATATTTAATGCAAGCTATTTATTTGTCTACTTCATTAGAGTATACCTTATGATTTCAGAATCTGAAACTAAGGCCCGTTGACGAAAGAAAACATGTTGCAATTCTAGTTGTCATGTTTTAGTTTCCTTTTAATGTTAACGTTTCAGTGTTGAAACGTTAATAATGTTGAACGTTACTTGCTATGAAGATACAGTTTATATCCAAAATTAGCTAATCAAAAAAAAAAAAAAAATTAATTTATGAAAACAATGTGCAAAATATAATGTTACTTTTAAAGTTAAAACGTTTAAATTAATGAGGAATTGTTACTGAAACGCTACAATTAGAAATGTAACATTAATTTTAAACAGGGGGCGGCAAATTTGATGTGCCTACAGGCGGCAAAAATATTAATCCGCCCCTGAATACGACCACATTCACGATGCACTTCGATGCACACGATGCACTTCGGGATGCCCGACTTTCATCTGTCTTTCAATTTATCTACATTCCGTGTGCACTTCGATACATCTACTTCTCGTCTGTACTTCGAGTCGTCCAACTTTGCCTGGTTGTTGATTTCGTTCTTCTTCATAACTTGGCCGTCTCTGTAGTATCCAAACCATTGCCAACATCTGCTCTCATCCCAAGGAGGTCGTGCATATACATGTTTTCTTAACCCTAGCTTTATCAAGCATGGGCAAAAAGTGCCCATTAGTTCGTTTCTAAAACAAAATGTGCTTTAAATGGATTCAGATATTTTTTTAATTTTTATTCTATTTGTCAATGAATTCTACGTTATAATCTGCGTATTAACCTTAAAGATTTTAAAAAACATGCGATGTTTTTGTGCATGGGCAATTTTTGCCCAATGACGAAAATATATGAAGCTACTGATTTTCTTTGGTATAACTGTAGTGGGCGTCATCCTTTGTTGACGTAATACAGTGCAGCTTTTTGTACTTGTTGGTTGATTTGTAAAAGACATTAAAAAGCAAGAGTTTCTTGTATTCATGGACAATGTACAGTGATGTCAAGTGCGGATGAACATTGAAACTTAACAATGCACAACAAGATTATTCAACACTTATTTTAATTACCTTAATTTTTATGCAACAATGTGTACTTAATATAATCGTTCCGATTACATTATAAATAATTCATTTTCACATGATAAATATATCTAATTACAATATTGTAGTCATAATAAAGAATTAAACATATTGGCCCTTTTTGCCCATGTTTGGTAAAACACGATACAAAAAATAACTCGGTAATGCTTGGGTTAATGATAAATACGTATTAAATTTCGACTCGTTACAGAACCGTCTGACGAACCCAACGAAAACGCTCATGGTAGTAAAATGCAACCCATTCCACTTTGGCTCCTCAATGGTACCCACTATGACACGACCATCGGATATTTTTTTGGTACCCACTATGACACGACCATCGGATATTTTTTTCCCCGCGCCAGAAAATAAATAGTTAAAATAAACGTCGGATAGATTAGTATGTACTCTGCTTCAGACGACAGGTATTTTCCCCTTCAGGGTTTTTTTCCTGAGCCGTATCTTATGGTCTCTTTTCCGCGGCTTTGATGCGATGGAGAGACCATTTGGGGTGAATACCAGAATTCGAAAGATTAGAACGCGAAAGGATGTAGGTATTGTAATGGCTTAATGGCCTTCGGCCTAGCCACATAGGATCAAGTAAGCTAATTTGTTTGTAATAATTACCTATTAAATAAATAAAAATATTTTTTTTCTTCCGAGTAGCTTTGGCCCTTCTAAGGCGCCGCCGGCTGCGGCCGCCCTCTCCTTCCCTCTCCTTCCCTCTCCTTCCCTCTCCTTCCCTCTCCTTCCCTCTCCTTCCCTCTCCTTCGCTCCCCTTCGCTCTCCTTCCCTCTCCTTCCCTCTCCTTCCCTCTCCTTCCCTCTCCTTCCCTCTCCTTCCCTCTCCTTCCCTCTCCTTTCCTCTCCTTCCCTCTCCTTCCCTCTCCTTCACTCTCCTTCGCTCTCCTTCGCTCCCCTTCGCTCTCCTTCCCTCGCCTTCGCTCTCCTTCGCTCTCCTTCGCTCTCCTTCCCTCTCCTTCCCTCTCCTTCCCTCTCCTTCTCTCTCCTTCCCTCTCCTTCCCTCTCCTTCCCTCTCCTTCCCTCTCCTTCCGTCTCCTTCCCTCTCCTTCCCTCTAATTTCCTCTCTTTCCTCCTCTCCCCTCCCCCACGTGGGCGCCGCCGATTTCACGCGCTAGCGATCGCGTCTCCTCCGCGGATTCGCCCTGCGGGTGGCGCTGGTCGTCGCCCAGAACTTTATTTAGAGGCGATTGGGCGCGGCGGGGCGGCGCGGCGCGGTTATGAACAGCAACGCGTCGCGACGCCAGGGGGCGCCTGCAGCGCGGTGCAACGCCCTCCGCGCCCACGCCGACGCCCCGCGCCCCGAGACGTGGGCGTGGCCGGGCGTTTTGGGCAGGACTGGGAGGCCTAAGAATAAGAAATAATAATGACCCATTAAAAAAAATATGTTTGGCACCGCAACACAGAAGATACTAGGATGTAAGTGGACAGCGGAAAGAGATACAACACAGTGAATACATAAAGAACATATGGGAACACAAAACGTCATGAATAATAATGATAATAATAACAAAAACATCATCCTATCGTCCCTAATTGATATTCAAGGCTAACAATTTTGTCTGAACCGTAGGTTGCAGCCGAAAGGCTTATTCCCATAATTCCACACTTGTTGATCTCTCCACGATAGAATACAACTGGGCATCGGAGAGAGAAATGTGTTGCGTGGTCAGTACGCGAATAATAATAATAATAATAATAGTAATAATAATAGTAATAATAATAGTAATAATAATAATAATAATAATAATAATAATAATGTGGTTATACGTGTATCTTTTTACAAAAGAATCCGAAGACATCCTACTGGAATAGGGACTTGCAGAGACCGTATGGCCGTATTTGATTGCCAATCGAGGATTGTAAAACTATGATACTATACGAGAATCTATCAATGTTTAATTCATCTTGTGAAAATTTCAAGGATCTAACGTGTTCGTTTAAACGTGCCTCTTCTGCGATAGGAAGTAGACTGATGATAATAGCACTCAATAGAGGTCGAGGATTATTAGAACAAATGTACACAGGCGAATCTTTTGGAAACTAAGAATAATTAGAAAGTGAGATTCGTAAAGTTTGACTTCAGATAATCAAAGCGGTTGAAATATTTTAATAATAAGAATAAACAACAATATTTACATTAATAAAATGAATAAACAGTCAACATTTTCATTGATACAAAATCAATAAAAAGGTTTCATTTTTTAAATGAAGCAATCATTAATATGTAAAAAATCTAAAACATACTATTTTCTTTTTTACGAAATACAACTTTTACGAACAAAATATTTTTTCCATCATTGGTGAATGAGTGATCTACACTTCAAAACAAAGGATGTTTGGAAGAGTGTGAAAAATGATGCTTTAATATTATTTTACCGAAAGGTAATTAAAAAAACATGGAAAGTATAATTCATGGTTTATATTTTCTATTAAAGAGAACAGAAGTTCGAAGATTTATGGAGGGCAGCTATCCCTTTCTTGCCCTGCCGTGGCTACACCGATGCCTCCAGAACATCATTGGTGGTTGCATTTCACGAACGATAGTCATCTTCA
The DNA here is from genome assembly GCA_038098605.1 of Gryllus longicercus. Taxonomy (NCBI): domain Eukaryota; kingdom Metazoa; phylum Arthropoda; class Insecta; order Orthoptera; family Gryllidae; genus Gryllus; species Gryllus longicercus. The sequence goes on from JAZDUA010000833.1 coordinate 272,345, forward strand.
GAGTTATTTCCTTTGTTTCCCTTCAAACCATTAGTAGATCGTAGAAATTACATCAATTTTTGAAATATCTAATTTCGTAACCAAAAATTAACGAAGTGTACACAAAGCTGAATGAACGCAACATATACATTCCTAATCTCGTACAGGAGAGAAGACTACCATTTTGTCTAAATAATTCTCAGTGCTAAAGAAACTACACCTCTGTTTTTTAGTAATACAAAGGATTCACGTGTGTTGAAACATCAATCAATCAACGTCGAATTGATTAGACTTGCGGTTTCATGAAAGGTGATATACTTGAAGTAATTAATGTGCTATTACTAAAAAGATGGCGGATTGGCAGGCGTTAACAATATTGCGTTCCACGAATGGTTAGTCTTTTAGTTGCGTAGCTGGCATATCACAGAAATAGCTAGGGTCAACTTTAATGGCAAACAGGAAAACATCGATGAAGGGCGTATTCCTTTCATTTCTTAGGGGAAGTTCCTACTGAAACGTGAGTGGTCGCAAACTCCAATACTTCATTTCCTCGAGCGGGAAGCTTCGTATTACCTTTCACGTTTTCGCGATTTTCAATGACTTCCTTAAGCGCGTACAAAGGAGCGACAATCCATCGTTCAGTATTACGGGAGGTTTTAATTTCTGTTTCATTAGTTTTCCGTGTTTACTTTAAAATAGACCTCTTCAAACAGTGGGCTCGCAGAGCGGCCCCGACGGCTGGCATCCCAAGAGCCCAGAAATTCGCCGTCGAGCAGCGTTGTGTCAGGTAGAGGATAGAGGTGTGAGCAATAGGGGAAATGACTTTGGGAGAGGTCTGCGGGGCGGTTGGACACATACATCACCGGCGCCGGGGTGCGTGACACTGAAGCAACGCCAATTATATTTCGCTTTTCGACCTTTGCAGAGGACCCTGAGAGCAAACAAGTCAGTCGGCGTGAATATAATACGAAAGTAATATAACAGGATTAATGATTTTATGGTCATAATGATAACGAACTTCTTGCAAACTCTTTTGCTGTTTGCTCTGTAGAGGGCCCAAAAGTCACATCATAATAGCAATGGGTAATTGAATATTTGCTGATTTGCATCTAAAAACACGGTATGCATCTAAAAACAATGGAAGAACTTGATTGGTACTTCAAGAAACTTCCAAAAACATCTGTTGCAGGAAAATATATTCGTACAATTATTTGATTTTATAGTTAAAATTTGTCTAAAAATATTACGAAGGGTTTTAATTTTAGAAAGTTAAATGTACAACGTAAAAGGCACTTTTTTGGTGGAGTGTTGTAGATAATTTTATTTTTTTATCAAAATAATTGTTCAAACGTTTTTATATATTTATCTTTCTTACTGTCTTCCCGGCTAGGTTAGACCATTTTCTAGAGATGAATAATCATCACAACATGACATTTGTGTGTTTTTTGTTTAAACGTAAGTTGCTATTTAAAAAATTACATAATTTAATACATGAGATTATGAAACACAAACCGTTTGTTACATCTGATACCTCTAATTTGGAACTTGTCATCAGATCTGTCATGGACGTGGCGTGCACCAAACTGTTTTGAAGGTCACTCACTTGCCCTTTTGTCTGAAAGCTGTTCAGTCTCTTTTCCCTTCCCATCACAAGCATCCGTCTCCCGGCCATAACGCCCCTCTGAGCTCGCGAGCTCATCCGCGACACTTCGCGAGCTTTCTTACTCATCTGAAGTCGGTGGATAGCCTTCCTTTAAAAGGTCAGAACTCATTCCATTATTTAATGCGATTCTTCATTACAAGGGAAAGATCTGGGAATTTCCTCTTTTTCCCTCGTTTACTAATTTCATTGTAGTTACGCCAAACAATGAAATGTAACTTTAAAATCAAATTTTGCTCCGATTAAAAAGAGGGAAATACTGTAGCGATACAGATTTCGTCATACGTTTTGAAACGAAATTCAGCGGACTAAAAATTTAAACAAACAGACTCGGCCACCCTGAGTTCTGTTGGGAAATGAACAGACAGCGTTGCGCGCGCAACCCCGCTTATCGGACAGCCGTTTCCGCCCCCGGCACATTAAGAAAGTCGTTACAAGGGTCAGTCGTCGACAGATTCACTGCAAGACGCACGTGTTCGCATGGCCAGCTGCGCGAACCTTCTAGAACGCTCTTGAAATCGACATCCCGGGAATCCCAGAGCGATAAATTCTTTCACGGACAACGCCTGTCTTGTGCAAGCATGTTCTAGAAGGAATAGGAAAATTCTGGACGCTCACAGTGATGCAAAGAATCGAAACTTTATTCACTACTCCTGTCACGATTGGTTGAAATAACGTAATGCGACATTTCTTTTGGCCAATAGCGACGCACCTATCATAAGGAGCTAGAACATACGAGAAAATTGGGTGGGGGCAAAAGTTAACCTAATACGATTCGACCTATAAGAATATCAGAAGAGCTTGGGCATCAGACGGGGCCAGATCATTTAGACGGGGAGCAGTCGGGAGAGAATCTTCTCTGAGGGCGTAACTATTCGTCGGAGAAAGGCCAGTGTGCCTCTGAAAAACTTATAATTATTCGTCGGAAGGAGCCTGAGTTCTAGGCTGAGGGCAGTTGGGAGAAAAACTTATCTGGGGTGGGAATTATTCGGGCGAATGTGCCTATGTGGGATTTTATTATTTTGCTGCGAGTTTTGAGCGTTGTGCCGGCTGCAGTAGACAGAGAAAATTCTCTGGGGTGGGAATTCGTCGTGAGGCGAATGTTTCTCCGAAGGATTGCTAAACTGCCCGAAGTTGTAATCGACAATCATTATAATGAGAACCAGAGGTACGCATAGTTAATTACTACGTTCCTGAGATTGAGACCGCCCGTCCGCTCCAAGTCTACCAAGTCTACCAGTCTACCAGTTACTACCAGTCTACCAGTCACTACCAGTTCTCTACCAGTTACTGCCAGTTCTCCCAGACGTCGTTTCAACGCAGCCACGCGCCACCGCCCTTTGGGTGACGCCATCAGACGACCCGACCGCCAGCTGACGGCCCGGGGGGCTATTGACCTCCGCTGAATTTTTTTTGAAGGACGCCCGCCGCCTCCTCGCGCCGCGCCCGTCCCCGGGCGCGCAGAGACCCTTCTTTCCAGGCAGTATTTTTCAATGGGCATTCGTCCCGTGTAAAGTTTTTTGTAATGCGGCGCCGCGCTATGGCGCATCGATTTGTAACTTTCGTATTTTGCCATTGTAATGTTAATTATAAGTCTTCCTAATTTTAAGCTTTATTCTGAATACTAACTTTTTCATCTTCTTTTTCTATCCACCTAATTTTCAGATTTCTTATTCTATTTACAAGTGTAACTTCCCTGGGGCATTTTAAATTATTTTGCCCAGGAATAAAAGTGATTTTTACCAGTGATCCAAGTGTTTCTTTCATGTTACCAGTATCTGTTTAACAATGCCTTCCATCACCGACTGAGCTAATACACCGGGCCGCTGACTGGGCGTTCTCTAACGAGACGACCGGTAGTGTTACAATACATCTAACAAAAATCTTACAGAATAATGTATTTCCAATCAATTTAAAGACATTACGAAGAGCAAATCACGCTGGTAATTACAGTCACTCTAAATTTAAAGGGGGAAGTTAGAAAAGCTGAGGGTTGATTCAATACGAGGTTCTAGAGGAGAGAGAAGGAATTTCTCTGATCTGGACGTAATTTTTCTCCTTTTCTCGATGTCCGTACGAAGGACTCTAACGAAGTGTTCGACATCGAACATTTTCGAAGCACAAAGGTTTGCGATTTTATCTTTAGATTTTGCAAATAAAGACCTATTATAATATTTCTGAACCTCTATAATAAAATATTTTACTTCATAGCATGTTATTTTACCTCTTCCTGTGTTTCAAAGATCTGGAGTCAATGAAACTGTAGCATTTTTTTCTGCCTGCAAATTTTCAAAATAACAGTAGTCACTTCACAAAGTGGCATCAGAAATGAGATTATCACGTGTGTCCCATGTAAAAGAGGTTCATGGATTAAAAGGACCTATAACTCACGTCAAATATACTAATAAAACGAATTAATAATTTATCCAAATAATCACAGAATAGATAACATGCTCACGAGAAAGTTGTAGAAGTAGATAAAAGGAAAACGTTGTTCCGCCAAAGAGGTCGAAACTTCTAGAGCAACTTTGACGTCGGTTTTAAAGGCAGCGAACAGAGTACAAGCACCTGCTTTTAGCCAGCTCGTCTCTCGGGAAGACAAGCACAAATGAACAATGCTTACGCATATTAATGGAGATTCTTCCTTCTACATTTGACATTAAATCTGTCCATCGTAAATGAAAATCTTTTTGGAAGCTGGGAATGTGGACACAGTTTCGTGCACAAGAGCACAGTAGTATTGAGCGTTATATGTCCACACGTTTACTTATTCTTGGGTAAGATACAGGTGGTTCCGTAAGTTTTTGACCTGACCAAGATATCACTCATCAATGAGAGAACTTTCTGAGCAGTTTATAGCCTCATCTTTAATCAGTGTTGCCAGACGTACCAGGATCCTGGTATTTTTACCAGGATTTTAATAAAGATACCATGTACGAGGATGAAGACAATCTGGTACGTTTAAATACATGGATTTTATTTGTAATGTGTTAGATGATGTGCGATTTAAGATTCGTGTAATACTTTTTTATTCAATGATTTAAAATTATCACCAATATTACAAATAACAATGGTTCTGGTGAAAACACTGCCGTAAAAATAATAAAGGTGACATAAGATGGCATTTTTCTAGCACGTGCTATAGTAGAAAAGAATAGGAGCATTCCACGTAGAACCATCTTCCATTTAGTTCATCAATATAAAATGAATCGATATCGAGTTAAGTTTAACGAACCCCTTGAGGGCGTTTAAAAAATAATAGTTATAATATGAATAATTTCAGAATTCAAATAAATTGCCATTGGTACCAGTAATTTTAGCGAAAGTACCAAGGTGTTTGAAGGTTGGTACTGGGGATATACATTTAATCCTCTGACAACGCTGCTTTTGTAATTGTTGTAATGCTATGAATGCAGCCGACATCTCACTCAGTTTTGTGGAGAGAGGACTTGAGTTGGATGCGATTCTTGAAATCTCATGACGTTTGGGTTCCGCACGACAACGTAATTGTACTTTCTACTCAGATTGCAAAGAATGTGAAGGACTATGGTTTCGTGGAATTGGACCATTCGTAGTACAGTCCAGATTGGGCATCCAACGACTTTTACCATTTATCAAAACTGAATAAAAACCTTTTGGAAAGAAAAGTTTCAGACAAGTGTGAGGTGAAATAAGCAGTTTTTGACCATTTTGGGAACAAAAGTTCAAAAAATGTATTCAAATGCCTAGGAACGTTACCATACAGATGTGGAAAGTGGAGTAACGGCTGATTATGTAGAAAAATACCTTTTTTTTTTATTAAAAATAGAAGTTAGTGAGGCCAGAAACTTAAGGAACCTACCACATACCACCTTCTTAATGAAATGTATTTGAAAGTTACATATATTTTCTTATTTATATATGTGTATACGAGAATATATGTACGACATACATGCATTTACAACACCTACGTTTTCTTCGTTTTATTTCCAGAATTTGAAACAAAATCGCCCAAATAAAAAATTAAAAACTTACTTTGAATGTGTGAAATGTAACATGTTATTATGTCTTCACGACTCCTGATGTCGTACCCCACTCGTCTACTTCACGTGATATTACTAATTAACGGACTTATTTTGAACTAGAGGCCTCTAGCAGCACACAACGGGGGGGGGTTAAAACGTAACACATACCACTAAAGATCAACATAAAAAATTCTCTCATGTAGCGTAATTATTACATCCCAATAAATAAAATAATTTCATCCAAACAATCTTCACGAACACTTCAATAACATACAATAGAATAATACAATAGTAGTAATAGTAATACAAAAATAAAATACTGTACTATTACGCAACGCGGAATTAGCAAATATTTAATGTTGGCGGCCTCTTCCTTGCGGAGTTACTATCGCATGATGTCGTGTTGTAATCATTCACATTCTCAGTCTGAGAAATCAGTCGACACGCACCTTATGAAATCAAGCGGAATAACGCATTCAAAATATTTGATTTTTCAGTCAAAAACAAAACTTTCATTTTTTTCTCGAGTTCCTGGAGTGTAACAAAACCATAGACACCTCTCACAAGACCACAAGCTGCATAGTTTACTTTCAATTTCTGGCGTATTGGAAGGTAGTAATGTAGATATAATTTTATTTTCCATGAATTTGTGCATGTGCTGTGCACACCAGCACACATTATTCAATGAATTGCTCTGTGATTAAAGATAAGTGCAACTTGCATTGAGAAATTCTTTGATAATTAGCTTCTTTTTGTATCGCGGGTTTCGCTCTTTACACTGATAAGTTATCTTCTCCTTGAAACATTTTTCACAACATTTCCCGGAGGCTGTCTAATTTGTTTACTGATAAATGAATCTTCGCCGCGCGATCGGTCCTTTTAGGCGATGTCAAACGCGGGAACCTTTCATCTTCTATTTTGGGTGTCTGACTATTATGGTTTGCTTGGAATTATGAAATATTGTAATTCTGATTCGTTTGCATCAGATACATTAGTTTAGTATCCTGCATCAATTACAACTGATGTTTATGCATATGAAGTGCATTTTCTGCAATAAATCAGTGCATGTATGTGCTATCTGTATGGAAATAATGAACTCTATGCTGTTAAGTGAATTAAAACTACCTGCTCCAGGCATAAAAACACCATTAAGATATACGCATTAGTAAAACATCTGATTTCGTGATACGATAACAAGACACGAAGTCTAGACAGACAATAACGTCACTACTATATTTCCGATTGGAAGAAATCGTGAAAGTGAGAGATGAAAATTTTCTTTAAGTAATTCTCGTAGCCAGTGCTAGAAGCATTTTTCTGTTCATTTCATTTTTACGTAAAAAAACAAAGGTTTTATTACCAGGCAAAATAATCTTACAGACGAGATCTGTTACTTCCTGGTAGAATAGAGCCTGGATAATAATGTACAAGTAGCATTAATTAGATGATAGTTATTGTCAATTTCGCATCTCAGGACTCTGAGAAACATTTCTAAATTCTCACCACAGGACTCTATCAGAAACAATTAATAACAAATAAAATCAATTTTAATGGCAAAGAGATAAAATGATCCATACAGGAAAGGTCTTTCAAAGTAAGGAAAGTCTAAGGTCTCACTGTAGGATATTACACGCAAAAGGTCGCCGTCATCAATGATTAATTTCCTCGTGCGGGAAGCTTCATATTTCATTGGATATTTCGGCGATCTTGGATGACTTCCTCAACGGAAAGAAATGCTAATTAAACCTTTAATATGGATGGATGCAGTGAAGTTTCCTCATTTGTTTTCCTTGTTTACTCTCTGCAAATGTTGTCACATTGCCTCAATGAAGAAGAGAGACATTGATTCCACCTAATGAAAGCTTTTTCTCAGCTCTCACTATGAATTAGAACTGCGATTTTCCTCTTTTCCCCAGTTGTTCTGATTTCATTATCGTTATGTCGAAGCAAAGAAATTTGAATTCAGATTAAAAACGTCATGAGAAGGATATTGCGTTCTTTTTTTATGTCCATCGGAGTTTTGATCTCAATGCCCGGGTCTCCGTAGCACGTATAATTTCATAATAACCTAGCGTGCCCTAATAAGGTTTCTTTTATTTATTTTTTAAGAAATGAGTTGATTTGTAATCCTATTAGAAAGACAATGCATGTCGAACAGCAATTAATACGTTCTAAAAAAGATAATGATTCCATAGATAAAGAAGTAAATTGGTTATTTACAAAATTAGTTCCGCAAGATGTTACGCTACACTCTAAGCTCTCCACTGGTCGGTCTCGTGACATGTATGGTAATTTTTTGTCCTCGTAAGTGTTGTGTATGTGTACCTAAGTGCGTACGCGTAAGATAAGAGCGAGGGACAAGGATGAAGACGATAAGTTCGCGCCCGCGATTCGTGGCCCATTTTTTAGCATCTGCTTCGGCCTTCTCGTGGTGAAATCGGGTTGTGGTGGAGAGCTCCCGTGGCGACTACGTGGATATACACATAGTTCACAGATATTTTCCTTTAACGTGAGTATTAAATTAAGTGTTTAAACGTAACGTTCCTGTGCAATCATTGTCGTTAAAAATCCTATCCACAGGTATGTTAAACTTTGCAGAAAACTTCGTATTTTTTGAGAAAAAGTGAATTTTTGTAAATGCTAAAACGTGTAGAAATAAAACTCAAGCAAAGAATATCACAAGTATACATCATGAGTCTCATATCTAATAATGGTTTAGAACTATTTATAAAATGAAAAATTTCTACCCGAGTGCAACTATTTACAATAGTATAATTATTGTTTTTGTAAGAAAGTATAATGAAGAGGCGGCTACAACATCCTCACGCAATTTTGCTAATAAGCGGTAATGATGATCTCAATCATTACATATACAAACTAACATCAGGAATGTCGAAAACCCATGGGAAGGAAGGTGGCTCAAATAAATCTTGATCTCGTCGAGTGAATGTGGTAAAAAATGTTCTTGAGCAACGGTTCTACATTAACTTCCACAAGATTCAGAACTGTAACCTCCCGCAGCTCCTTCGTCAGAAAGCACTTTACAACTGCAAAAATCGTGCCTTTGGAACCAGTTAAGGTGGCTCAGGGCATCAACAGGTGTCCTGAGTCACCTCAGGGTCCGGAAGTAGATATTTGTTATTAAATACTACACATACCCAGAAATATTCTTGCAATAAATGCAGAACAAATATTTTGATATTGAAAAACTCCAAGGTCATATTTACAAATTATGTATGTTGAATGAAATGACAATTAACTTTCATGATTGTTTGATAGTATTATAAAAATGCTTAATAATAAATTACCTCATTATTGTTAATAATCTCTTATTCTGGAATTGGACAAATTTTTTGTAGCAATACATATTACAGCGGTTCCATGGTGTAATGGTTAGCACTCTGGACTCTGAATCCAGCGATCCGAGTTCAAATCTCGGTGGGACCTGCGATTTTGAAAATGTGAGACGAATATCTCCATGTCGCAGAGATGTGTCTTATTTCAAATCGAAATATGAAAGTGAATAAATATTAAAAACAAAAAGTTTGGTGCTGAAACCATGGTCGAGGAACTCGTAAATATGATGCAGATGTTAAACACAGGGCTAAAAAAAACGATCAAATGCATGTGCAGTCCAATTGGATTTCGGGTTTTACTTTCAGGCATGTACCTATTTTACACTGGTGGCACCGACACTCGAAATTAATTATGCATACATCTTAAGAACATAGAGTGCCTGTTCATGCTATAAATTACTAATACGAATTTGATTGCTAAAGAAATCTTGTTTTGGAAATAGAGGAAATTGGCAAATTCCTTAGGCCAAAGGAATATCGCGGTTCCATGGTGTAATGGTTAGCACTCTGGACTCTGAATCCAGCGATCCGAGTTCAAATCTCGGTGGGACCTGCCATTTTGAAAATGCTAAGTATTTAATTACACGTTGCTGAGGTGTGCATGTTCTCAAATTTAAATGTGAAAGTGAAGGGAGTGTTAAAGATAAAGTGCAGAGCGGAAATGAATGACGTAAAACATTGTCTAGCAACTCGAAAATAACGTGGTAAAATAGTGAAACATGATATTTTCATTACAAAATACTGACAAAAAACCTGATGTTTCCATTATACCATACACTTTTAGGCAAATTTCTATTTTATTTTTGAGGCATAGATACTAAAAAATAATTAAGAGCACATGTCATGAATTACTTTTTTTTTTTTATTACAAAAAATTTACAATCTATTTTTTACAAAATAATAAGTAAATATGTTGTTGTAGACTTGTTATGACAATGATTGATTTCCAGTGAAGGTATCCCATCGGTACTCTTCATCTATTTCTTCATACTATAACAAAAAGCAAGTATTATTTTGGGTTGGCTGCAAGTGGGATAGTTTATTAGCTGAGGGTAATGTTTCAGTTATTTGTTGAAAATCTATATGGGAGTTGTAGGGGTGAGGTTCTGGTTAGTCGATGGATATCTGCACTATTGTCTAGGATGTTGAGGGCTAGGTGGTTTGGATGGTTTTCAAGGCGCTGGAGATAGTTTGAGCTGATAAATTCTATTCTTTCCAAGACAGTGGGCATTTTTAAGTCCTTGTGCAGTGCTGCATTTGTGATGAACCATGGTGCTGCCGCGATCATTCTTAGGGTCTTGGATTGAAATCTCTGTATGATCGAGAGATTACTCTTGCTTGCTGTGCCCCAGATTTGGATGCCGTAGGTCCATATTGGAATTATGATAGCTTTATAAATCAACAGTTTATTTTCCAGTGATAGTTTTGAGTGGTATCCTAGTAACCAGTATAGTTTTCTTGTTTGAAGTTGAAGGTGCTTTTTTTTGGCTAAGATGTGATGCTTCCACGTTAGCCGTTTGTCTAGATGTATTCCCAAGTATTTTACACTTTCCACCTGTACTATTGGATTGTTGTTGATGTGGACAATAGGACATTTGTTTTTTCTCAGGGTAAAGGTTATATGGACTGATTTATTTTCGTTGATTTTTATTTTCCACTTTTTGGCCCAATCTTCAATCATTGTGAGATGTTCTTGTAAATGTCTTGATGCGTCATTAGGGTCGTCATCCGAAGCTAATATGGCCGTATCATCTGCAAAAGTGGCTATGGTTGTTTTATCTGATTTTGGTATATCAGTAGTATAGAGCTGGTATAGGATAGGGCCGAGTACACTACCTTGTGGTACTCCGGCCTTGATTGGATGGAATTCAGATAATTCATTTTGATATTTGATTTGGAAGGTGCGGTGGGATAGAAAAGATCTGATAATGTTGAAGAAGGGATACGGTAGAAAATTCTTGAGTTTAAATAAGAGTCCATCGTGCCAGACTTTATCAAATGCTTGGGCAATGTCTAGAAAGGCGGCTGAACAGTATTTCTTTTCTTGGAAGCAATTCTCAATGTAGTTGGTGATTCTATTAACTTGTTCGACGGTAGAATGCTGTTGTCTAAAACCAAATTGATGATCAGGGACTAGGTTATTGGTTGCAATGTGAGGACGTAATCTTGATAGAAGAAGTTTCTCAAATACTTTGGATAGAATGGGAAGTATACTGATGGGACGGTAGGATGAGGGTTCATGTGGAGGTTTCCCAGGCTTGAGAAAAACTTGAATTTGGGCTACTTTCCATTGCTCCGGGTAGTGCCCTGTTCTTATAATGCTGTTGAACAATGCAGTAATTATAGTCTTGCCTTTTCGTGGTAGTTCTTTGAGAAGAGGTGTTGTAATTAAGTCATAGCCAGGAGCTTTTTTGTTTGATAAGGCGTTTATGGTTTTGGTAATTTCTCTGGGAGTGAAGTGCGGGATTGGAAGAGTCATTTGGTTTGGGGAGTTAAGATAATCTCTGATTTGTTGCTCTTGGTTAGTATTTATAATGGGATGAGTCTGGAATACATTAGCAAAAAATTTGGCAAAGGTAGACACTTTTTCTGTGGGGTTTCTTGCCCAACACTTGTTTTCGTCCCTGATTGGGGGATTTGATTTGGTCGGTTTTTTTAGCTTCCCTGTGGCTTTAAATAAGGAGTAATTGGTATCTTCTGTTGGGGTAAGGTTGGTTATGAAGTCTTGAAACCTGTTGTTGTTGAATTCGTTTAGGAGGCGTTTTAGTTGCCTAGTTGCTCTGTTGTAGTTGGTACGGTCTTCAGGATATTTTGAAGTATGCCAGATTCTTCTTAGTCTTCTTTTCTCGGCTATTTTGTTCAAAAGAACTTTTGGATATTTCACGCAGCCTTGGGTGTAGTGAAGTTGCGGTGTAGCGGTCCAAGCTGCTTCTTGAATATTTTGTATTAAATACTCAGTCGCTTCGTCTATGTGGTCAGCTGATTTTAGTGGGAATCGGATGTTTGTTTTCATAGATATCTGTTTTCTATACAAGTTCCAGTTTGTCTTTCTGTTCGTTAGTGACGCGGGAGGGGATTGTAGAATAATTTTGTTGCCGACTGTGATAATTATTGGAGTGTGGTCAGAGGACAGTTCGTGGGAAGATTCTATGATACAGTTAGTGGATGGGATTCCTTTTGTTATGAATATATCAATTACATCTGGGGTTTTGGTTAGGTCGGTAGGCCAGTAGGTAGGTTCTCCTGTAGAAATGGTTTCTAGCTGAAGTGAGGTAACTGCTTTCAGCAGTTCTCTCCCTCTTGGGGTGATGAGCCTGGATCCCCATTGCGTGTGTTTGGCATTGTAGTCTCCTCCCACCATGTACCTATTTCCTAGAGACTTAAAATAGGTTTCAAATCGTTGTTTGTCTATTTTGAATCTTGGAGGGCAGTAAATGGCACTGATGGTAATTGGTCCACTCCAGTCCATAATTTGTACAGTTGTTGCTTGAATATCCTGTTCCTGTACAGCTTCCTGTTCTTGATGTTTTATAGTGCTTTTTATTAATATTGCTGTGCCACCATGAGCATTGCCACTGGGGTGTTTAGTATCGTATAAAGTGTAGTTCTTCAGTTTAAAGTAGCTTCTTTCTGTGAAGTGAGATTCAGAGATGAGTAGCATGTCTATTTTGTTTTCGTTGAGAAATATTTCGATTTCTTGGCGATGATTTGCCAAGCCGTTGGCGTTCCAAGCTGCAATGCGAAGGAATTTAGGCATTAGATAGTTTGGAGACAAGCGACGTTATGAGGTTGATGAGAGAGTTTATTTGTTGACTTTGCTGCATTAGTATGTTTTCAAATCTCTCAAAGGAGTGCTGTATAATATTCATAATGGAATGGCTATTGTCGTTGTGTTCATGTCTTTCTACAGGCTTTGATCGCGCAACATCGGCCCATGTTCCTGCATTTACATGTCTGCTTCTTGAGTTTTCGTGAGAATAAGTAGTTTCAATGTTACTGTTTTGTGTCTGCACATGCGTCTCTTGTTGAAACATTCTGTGTTTACTTGAGTTGCTGTACCCTTTCCTTTTTAGTATTTCTTGGTATACTTTGCAACCTTTGTAGTTGGCGGGATGATTGCCTTCACACAGAGCACAAGTTGGTTGACTTTGCTTTTCTTTTAAACACTTATCTGGGTCATGTTCTTTTCCACATTTAACACACCTATACGGGTATGCACAGTACGATCTGGTATGTTCATATCTCTGACAGTTTTTGCATTGTACTATCTCGCGTTTCAGACGTGGTGGTTCGAAAGCAACAACACAATTTAACAGTCGGTTAATTTTGAACACTTCTTTGTTGTTAGGTTTGGGCTCAAGGTCTACAAAAAATAGAGGCAGAGGTGTTTTAGTTAGTCTGTGGCGAACATTTATAATGTTTCTAACTTTGTGGTCTTTTTCCAGAAGCGCAGCCTTGATATCTTTTACATCTACCGTATGATGTATATGTCGCAAGACAACTCTATACGCACGTTCTTGTTTCAACTGGTATGTATAGTATACGTGACTGTTGGCTGATAAATGTTTTATTATTTCCCTGTAGGTGTTAGGAGTTTTCGGCGCTATTTTAATTTTGTCGTTTGCTAGAGATTTTATTTCGAAATCTTCTGTTTTTAAGGCTTCCTTTAAAAACTTTATCATAGCTGGAACATTATTCACATTTGGCACGAATATTGGAGGTACAGTGGTTTTTGAAAAGGTTTCCTCATTGTTTTCTGTTGTACCTTCTATATCAAGAGCACTGAATTGATTCTTGGTGGGAACTGTATATACACTAGTATTACTATCGCAAGACGCTGTCTTTTGCCTTACCCTTCTATTAGCATCAGGGTCGAGGACGTCAGGGTTCGGCCTTTTTGACCGAGCTGGTGTGTATATTTGCCATACATTCTGCGTCAGGTTGACGGGAGCAGATGAATCATGATCCATGGCGTTGCTGTCGCTGCCTGTTGATTCTTCGGATGACATTTCTTGAAGTAAACAGCTTCCCGGGTGTCAGTAGCATGCAATCGCACTACATGCTACTGATCCTACCCGAAAATACTTCGGTAATCAACTGAGTTTTAGTATATGTTATCTTTTGTTACGTTGATTTGAATATGAATAGGATGAAACACCGTTATGCTTCACAACTGTAACTGTTCACTTAGAGCTAGTGCGCACTGGTTGTTATCGCTAGACTTTTCCTTATCTTGGCGCCCTCGCGGGCGAGCAAGGTAAGACACTACGGAGCTGCGGGAACGATCCGCACACCACAGCGGTCAGGCGAGTACGATGAATTACTGACAAAAGAAAATATGGTGCCAAATATGCCTCCTTCATGCTTACTCTAAAACGCCTCTTCATCTTGTAAATGACTGAAAAATGTTGATGTTTGTAATTTCAACCGTGGAGAACACGAGAACGTTTCTGGAAAGGTATTGATGCTACCGGCATAGGTGGCTCAGAGCATCAATTGATGTCACTGCAGTACCTCTGAGTGGGAGGACCTGGGTATCGAGCCCCGATGTTGGCAGGATTTTCCACACTAGCTATTTAGCTACGCCGAATTCGGACGATATCTGGAGGACAATTCTAGCGGCCGGCTGCTTTGTTCGGCAGTTTTTCGTGGCTTCTCGACTCAACATCAGGTGAATGCCGGAGCAGTACCTTTACAAACGCACGCAACAATTTTTCCTTCCTCTTCGTTATCCTAACCTCACCGCTTACAGTCAATTACACTTGCGTGCACTACACTACAAATGTTGGGAGACCAGTCAGGAGGTTAGACCGGTCCAGAGTTCCTCCCCCGCTGGAACTTTAAATCTGGAGATGAGCTACATGCTCCCAGGGTCACTTCTCCAACGGGGCACCTCCACAAGCATAAGCTCTAAGCCGTCGACATTTTTGGTTCTGTAGTGAATATAAATGTTAGTATGTGTTGGTAAGGAGAGAGGAGGTGAACGATGAACGAAGGAAAGACAGGTGTTCGATCCGTGGCCAGTTCGTAAACAGGTATTCGCCTTCTATTGATTGGCGAAATTACGGAAATCTACCAATCAAAGCTGTGAGTCGCTAATATTCTTATCCAAACAGTGAATGCGACCCAGCTGGACAACGAAGAAAATCCACCAACCATTGGAACTATTACCCTACGATATCCCGGCCAACGATTCTGCACAGGCAACAGTGACGTCTCTGAACTATGCTGCCAGCGAGCTGAGAGAATAGCGATAGAGAGGTGAGCGGCTCACCCATGGATGAAGTGAGCGATTGTCGTAGTGCTGGCCGCGTTGATGCAAAGAAATGCTACCTTCGAGCTTTGGAGGCACTGCATCGGAAAATTACGATCGTAGACCTCTATTCATTTGTTGTTCATTCAGGTAGACAGTACCTCTGGTCATGTGTCGTCGTTTATTCTTACGCAATTTTGGTACTAAAATACGATAACTTACCATTACAAATAAATTGTGCAACATTAGATCAATAAACTTTTTATTCCAGATGTACTAAATCTTCAAGGGATTTCACAATTCTCATTTGCGAATAAAATTTTATTTTAATTCTTTAGTGTCTAAAAAAATTACTCTTTGCTTTAATGATCCACATCTAAATCAGATTTTCCGTCCAGTTTGCCTGGTCGTTTGATTGTATGGTCCCTTGCCTTGTTTCTGGACATAAACGTTGCTTCACTGTCTGTGTCTGTTTCCTTAAGGACTGTGGGAAATGTAGTTATTCACATAACTGTTCTCCATTTTCTTCCGGCAATAAGTCGATTCCATCACGAAAGGCATAATAAGGAATAATTGCCGACATCTGTACTTGATTGTCCTTTCCAAATACTTTTAATTACACTAGAGCGAATTTTTTCATATAAATTGTTGCTATCTGTATTCATAATTCATTGCTATAAACGGTCGTTGCTATCTGTATTCATAATTCATCAAAAACGTATTTTTTCATTTAATAGGCAATTATTACACTTATAAATTTTAAAAAAACCTGATACTATGTGGCTAGGCCGAAGTCCTTTAAGCCATTACAATACCAATATCCTACCGTGTTCTAACATTTCGAATTCTAGTATTTGCCCCAAATAGTCTCTCCATCGTATCAAAGCCGGAGAAAAGAGATTGTAAGGTATGACTGAGGAAAAAAAACTCTGAAGGGGGAAAAACCTGCCGTTAAAAGCCGAGTACATGCTACTCTTAATAGCGTGTATGTAACTAAGGACAGAATTCCCAGAGCTGAAAGAACCGCGATACTTCTTCCCAAAGAATGTCGCCCAGTTCTTAATTGCTTTTGACGTTAAATAAATAAATCAACTATTTTGTGAAAGTCATTTCCGTTTATAAATTTTCAAGAGATCGCAAACAACGATTGAAAATGCTAATGGTATCTCTCCTGGAGGAAATTTGTTTTGCGGATGTTACAATCATTATAATTGAGCTGTAAAAACATGTTTACGTTTCCCTCTATCAGAAAATTTTCAATATCTAGAAAACAAACAATTACACTAATTTTTCACAAAATTACTACTCCATTCAAATATTTAACTGCCTCTATAAGCATTCATTTCAAGATCAATGCCACTTCAAAATGTACTAATTTGTTTTCAAATACCTTGATTATGCAGATTGCACCCTCACGATACACAAGTATAACATTGAGTATGTTGATTATAACTAATACTTCACGTTATCTCAAGTGATGAAGAACATTTACTATGTTAACTGAATGTATATACGATTATTGTAAGGCAACCTATAGTAACAGAAGCACGTAATGTATTTAATATTACGTAATATTACGTTAATATACTGCCCTTTTTATGGCTCTGATCGTGACTGCAGGTGATTCACAAAGAAACAGCTCGAAGCATGCGCGAAGAAAGTGTTCGCAAGTTAAGGAACCGAGATCGACCCCCGTTACTGGCGGCGCGCCTTTCATTGATTCGGCGATACACGCCACGCTTCCCGCGCCAGGCACGGCGTCGGAACACTCTGCGCCACAGGAAATTACCACTCGACACACGCGGCGATAGCCATCTTTCTTACTGCGCTTTACCTGCACGGGTACCGCGATAACGTCGTTCTCGGAAATTGACGATCACAGGAACGAAGAATATCGTAAACTGAAACGTTTTTTCTGTCAGAGGCACTTGTCTTCTTCCTGCTTTCTCCTCAACCTGAAATGTTTTCGCAAAACTTGTCAGCCGTTATCACCCTTTCTAAATGAATGCCTTAATATTTATTGGAATATTATTTCTTCGGAAATCGAGGAACGCCATACCAATATACTTCGCTGTTTTTAAGCATTAGTTTAAATAAAAATAAAATAATAAAGCCATTTCTGTCTCGTATATTTAGAAAGGTATTTAGTCTCGAATATTTTTGCAAACAAAGAAGTAACACTTATTGGGTTCAGTTCTAGTACAAAATAATGGGATGTCACGTACTGCAGATTACAATAAGTTCGCCATTTCTTAGATCTACACATTCTTGTAAGTATTGGATCGAGTAATACTTAGCAAATTCTTGAAAAATCCTCCATTTCTCAGCGGAGTGGAAGTTCAAGAAATGTTTATTGTTTTCAAGAAAAATTTCAGTTTCTAACAAAAGCGTCCGAGAAAAGGTGAAGTGGACTATGTTGAAGCACAACTGGAGTGACAAAGAAGTGATATACATCTGATTGTAAAATGGTTCGTGCAAAAATGTCTTACATTTCATGAAATGCATGTGTTCATTAATTAAAGAATAGTAATCGAAATCAGTACATGAGCTTGTGCATTTATTTAGTATTACTATTTTACTAGCTTCATTACATTATATTTATTTCTTGATGAATTCTTATCTTTTGTTGTTTTCATTAAACTGAAAATACATAAAATGTATGTACATTCACTCGTCAATCTCAACTTTTAAATCAGGGATATTAGAAGAAACTTTAAAGGATCTGAAGAATGTACTACAGTTGCAAATTCTGAGTTTAATTAAAAATTAACAAATGTGGACATAACCTTTTTCTTGAAGATAAAGAGAAAAGTTGCAAGGAAGGAGCAGATTTTCTTTTCTATAAGCACTAAAACTTTAAAATATCTAGTTGTATAAGAGAAAGCAAAATTAAAATTGAATTTAAAACATGTGAAGCCATTTTGAAAATAAAACACGCTTTATTTAGCACAAAATTACCATGTAATAGAGAGACTAAATGACTGTTTAAAATTATTTCTGACAATGACATTGGCATATTTGTTGCACTTTTTTTGTTTAAGTCCGTTTTCATATTTCGAAGTCAGTTCACTTTTCTTAAAATTTAAATTCAATTTTAACTTCTCAAATACAATTATGTCGCTTAACTTTTATCTCAATTATTGAGTGACATTCAGTGGAAAAAACTATATTTCTAAGAAGTAATTTACGATTATCTCGGTGTTCTGCAACGGTCGAACGTAGACGACGATAAGTACGAACCGTCAACGTTCGAAAATAGCAGCTGTCTATGGAACTGATCAGATTTGTTGCTCTTTATTTTGGATATTAATCTCTGGGTGCCTACCTGGGTGGCTAAGAGCGTGTACCGAGACAGCGCTTCGGTCCAAAGGATCGCGGGTTCGAGTTCCGTTTTGGACATGATTGTTTGTTCCTTGTTTCTCATGAATTTGTTGTCGCGATGGGCCTGACGTTCTGCTGACATCAGATCAAAGGAGTCCGAAAGTGTGTTGGTGTCTAGTGTATGTTCGAATATGCGTCCCATATACGGGACGTATATGGTAACCGGCTGTTGGCTGGGCAGAAAACCTAGGGGGAAAAATTTACGTGGTATTTTTAAAGTTGTTCGTGAATAGTGAACGCCTAACAGTCTGGAATGATTTAACAAGAAATTTGCATCCTACCTTTTCGCTAACATGAAATCAAATCTAGGTTGTACACGTAAGCTTTCGTGGCTCTAATAGATGAGTGTCACTACCCTGATGAAGCCTGCGACATGACAGACGAAACGTCGGTCTCTCAGCGACGCGGCGTCACACGAACAGACAAGACCTCAAATCTATGTTGATACAAACCTTCCATTTTCCTCAACAGAAAGAGCATTTTCGGTTCGAATCGTAAGACTTCAAAACATAAGTAACTTCCCGCAAAAATATTATTTCTAGGACTATCTAGCTTGTGTTGGAAACTTCTCCGTAATGCTTTTGAAACACTGAGGAGGGAGCATCTCCCCACAGCGGGGCCGTTCAGCCACCAGGGAGATCCAAAGCCAGCAAAGCATTCCCACGTAAGCCTCCGCCCGCCCTACAAGCGTGTTTGGAAGCTTCCATACATTATTCAGCTCCCTTAAGCGGCGGCGCTGTGTTAGTTTTGCCGAGAGGGAAGTAGCAAAGGGTGGAAGTAGCCGAGAAGATATCATTGCTCTTATGCGGGACCAGATGTAGATAAAGATGCAAAGAGAACAGCGGAGGTGGTTATGGGTGGAATATGTATGTAGAAAACTCACTTTAGATTTCCATTTTCAATCTTTGATGTTTCTTTAAACGGAAGAAAAACATAATAGAAGAAGAGGAAAGAAGAAAAGAAGAAAATGTGAAGAAGCCGAGAAACATAATGCGATCTGAAGATGTCAGAAGAGAAGATGAATACATTATGGCGTGACCATATTGCGAGTAGATTGGGGAACGAGAAAACGAAGAAGGGATAGATACAAAATGCGCAGGATTCTGTTTGTGGAAATCAATTTTAGCAGCTTCTAGGAGTCAGGGGGTTGGATAAGGAAATATGATTTTTATAATACGACACAGAGAAGATGGGAAAATTACACGGAAAAGTGAAAGACGAATCTTCTGTTCGTTCTTAAATTATTTCCCATCTTATGCCATATTTTCTTGCTACTCATTTCTTTTGCACGAACAGATTCCTAACTGTTCTTTCTAAAAAAATAAACTGTCGTGGTGACATATAGCTGTGGGGACAAGAGGTTGCGGAGGCGACAACGAATGCAGCGGCACAAATGCAACTAACTGGGGCAACTGTGTCTGCTGAACGAGAAAGAACATCTGGCGAACGAGAAAGAACTGACGGAGGCGTCTAGGGCGTCGGAGTCAGCCAAAGGGGTGACGAACGCCCTCGAAGCAGCGATAGGAGGGAGTGATTGAGTGTTAATGATTCCGGATTCGTCAACTATTTAGTCCATTTGTTCCGAACATGTACGGAGGGCGTTCAATAAGTTATCTACCTGAGCATGAATATACAATTTTATATCGAAACTCACTTCATTAATTTTCAATGCAGTCCTCATTGACTTCAACACACTTGGTCTATTTTGCCTCCAGTAATCGAATAACCTCAAAAAGAGGGAAAGTATTTTGTCTCTCCAGATACCCCACTACAGCTTCCTTAACTGCTTCATCATCAGAAAACCGTCGCCAACGAATATTTTTTTCATGTTTCGAAATAGAAAGTAGACACTGGGATACACATTTGGACTAAATGGAGGATGATTAAGTTGTACGAAGCCACCGTGTTCAAAATCTCTCATTTTGTCTGTTGACCAGCACGGCACTGCATATGCCATCTTCTCACATCAAGATCTTGCGGCAGACTGACTTCTAACTGAGGTCGAGCCATACTAAGATATGACTCAACTTGCCTGTTCTCGCTCAGCTCTTCAACAATGCCCTAAGATACCGAGGTAGGTAACTTATTGAACGTCTCTCGTAGTTCATGTTGTAACCCAGAGATGGCGGTTTCCCTCTTCCGTTGGAATGTGAGATCGCGCGCCAACACGTCCTCATACAGGGTTTCCCCCTCCAAGTATCTCCCCAGCGGAGGGCCGTATCAGCCGAAACATGAGTCTGCTCCCTTGGATGTTTGATCTCCTAACACGTGTGATAGTGCATGTCAGTACAAGAGCGTGTGAATTGAGAAGTGACAAGAATGAGAGAGGAAATATTTATTGATTCGCTGATTCCATGATCGGTGTTTCTGGGCATATTTATTGATCTATTTATTAATCCCATTAGTATAGTGAAGGTTGTTATTCCAGGGGGTGCTCCTCCCCCACTGAATGGTGAGATTGCGCGATGACCTACATGTCGCCTTGCGGGTGATTCTCCTTACATGTATCACTTCTCACCCTAGCCGGGTCAAGCTCGAAGCTTGCGTCTGACCTCCCGATATGTGTGGTAGTGTACTGCAAGTAAGTATAAGTGTATTTGTGAAGGGAAAGTATAGGACAAGGAAGGAAAGATCGCGAGCGGTCCGTCGCCCGTTTGTTAGGGTATTGCTTCGTCATTTGCCTGCTAATAACCCGAGAAATTATGAAAAACTATCGATCAGAGCAGCTGGGCGATAAAATAGTCACCCAAATTGTAGTTGAATCTAATTCAGTTTTGTAGCTATTATGATAAAATCCGCCCACGTCAGCTCTCGAGTCCTGCAACTTTCTGGTCAACGATGCAGAAGAGGTTACGGCGTGGCTGCCAGGAAATTGCAGCCGGCGAAAGGTAAGCGTGTGATTCACGGGTGGAGAGGGCGAGATGGTTGGTGCAGACCGCCTGGATGCAAAAGGTTCCGCACTGGAATCCGGTTTTCGCGCGGTTGAATCCCAGCTGGCTAGGGAGATAGTGTCGAAAACCCGCCGACGATAGGCCCCCAAGCCCTAGGGCCTCCTGGCCGACGCCGGGCAAAGGCAACGAACGATGTCGCCAAATTAGTCCGACTGTACTTTGACCTTTGATTTAAGGACAGAATATTAACATAAATTTTATGCGCTTTATATCAGTACATACATTACATGTGATACATAAAAACAGCGGAAAATTTCGGAAATTAATTATTTATATTGTCAGGCTTAATGGCAAAAATTTTTTGTTAATATTATGTCTTTAAATTGAAAGCCAAGATACAGTCTGACTAATTTGGAGAAATCATAGACGGAAAAATAATAATCTTAGAACGATATTGCCGCCGAGATGTCGTGGCCAGCAATGAACGAGTGATTGATTTATAGTGATTCCGGGCGCGTCAACTTCTAAGGTAATTGGTTCTGTAAATGTAGTGCATATTATTTCCTCTGGAGGTGGTTGTGATCTTCTCCTGGTGGATGTTGAGAACTGGCGCCGACCTACCGTCGGCAAACGGAGTTTTCTCCACCCGCACCCACCTCATTACCGTCGGTTACCACAGCGCCGAAGTACTCCCGCTTGTGATAGGGGCACTGGGAGAATGGTGTGCGGGTAGTGACGCCGCACTAAAGAAAGTTGCGGATGGCCTCAAACTAAAAGCTTTAAGGGAAAAAATAGTCACTGAGGCCATTGATGGCAGTGCGGCATGCTACTACACACACACCGGCAATATACACCTGGCCCCGCGTGAGTACAAACAGATAGCGCGGGACAGAGTCCGCAGAGGCGCCCTCCTCCACCCCATGCCACAGGAAGCTAGCTGCGGAACAACAAATAAGATCTGCAACAGCACCAGACGACAAGCTGGAGTCCCTGCGTAGATCTCGAATATATTTATGTATTATAAAAAATATATGTATATATGTATAATACTCATAGAAGTAAGAATTTACACTAAGCCAGACGGCAACTGAAATGTATAAATGTATATATGTATGTATAAATGTATATATTAGATTAAGAAATAAATATTTGTGTTCCAGATGTATCCTACTAACGTAGCATCGCCTCTGCTGGGATACGCTCTAAGCTCCCGACCGGACTCCCGACATGTGTGGTAGTGAAGTGCATGTTAGTGTAAGTGTATGTAAGTAAGGGGTAGGACAGGACAAGTAATGAAAAGGAAAGAACGCGCGAGGTCCGTGACCCATTTACTAGGGTACTGCTCCGGCATTCCCCTAGTGATGAAGAGAGAAAACACGGAAAAAACTACCAATCAGAGCGGCCGCTGGAATTCTCCTCCAGACAGAAATCTCCCAGCTATCTAGCTAGTGACTATAATCAGCAGGGACTCGAACCTAGGTCCTCCCAGTCAGAAACACTGCAGCGTATCCACCTCTCCCGGTAGGTGGCAGGTTTGAGATAGCATAAAAACAGGCAGGGGTGGAAACGAGGTGGCGAAGTTGAGGTTTGAAGGCCGTGAACACAAGGAGTCGGGATAGAGTTTGGGTAGTGAAGAGGAGATAGCTCTTTTGTGATAGCACGGCCTAGAATTCTCCTCCAGACAGTGACAGTGAATTTCGACGATAGCTTCATAGTCAAAAATCTTCCGAGCGTGGGGAGTGGCAGTCTAGGACCTCTCGGCCAGAGGCACTGCAGCGACATCACTTCATGCCCTGAGCCACCTCTGCCGGTGTGGCGGCGGCTAACCCATCGTTGGCGTGGGCGAGAGAGATGGTTCGGGGCGCGTCGCTGCAAAAGCACGCTGCTCCGGAGGTCTAGGCGCCGCGCGGCAGCGGAGCCCAGATTTCGCGTGTGGGTGAGCGGCCTGGGCGGCTTGCGGCAGCGCGGCGGGCGTCCTTGGCCCATTGTACGCTCAGCCGCGTGGCGAAAGCCACCGCAAAGCGCCCACGGCGGGGGCGGGGGCGGGGCGAGGTGGGGCGGAGGCGGGGGGCGGGGCGGAGAGGAGGCGTGGCGGGGGTGGGGCGGGGCGGGGTGGGGCGGGGCGGGGCGGGACTGAGGCGGGGGACGTGGCGGGTGGGGCGGGGAGGGGCGGAGGCGTGGCGGAGGTGGGGGCGTAGCGGGTGCGGGGCGGTGGGGCGGGGCGGGGCTGAGGCGGGGGACGTGGCGAGTGGGGCGGGGCGGGGCGGAGACGTGGAGGAGGCGGGGGCGGGGGCGGGAGCGGGGGCGGGACGGGGCGGGGGCGGGAGCGGGGCGGGGGCGGGGGCGAAGAGGAATGCCTAAACGCGTGGACTCCAGTGGCCGCTGCAAGAATTATGGGGGAGGAGGCGAGACAAGCCTGAGCTCAGGGAGAATTACGAGCGCGGAACAATGTACACGCTGCTGTTTGTGAGGCTGCAAAGTAATTTCTTTGCTAAATTCCGTATATTATGTTGGTTGCTGGTATTAACTTAAGCAAAAAGGCTGGATTTAAAATAGGGTGAAATTTGAAACACATCTAAAGTTCTTCGTTATATGATATTTTAAAGGCTCATTTCCTTCTCAAAAATTTGTAAAAATTATATTTTAGACGCAGTTGAGTATTAAAATGGTGGAGGCAGTGCATTTTTTTAAACTTTGTAATGCTGTTAAATTTTCTAAAATTAATAAAACACGTTGATTAGGTATTCGCACACTTACACTGTTGGACACTATTAGAAGAACGCAAGAGGCAATTCGTAATAAAATATCTGATTTCTAATTATTATACGCAGACTGTCTCGAAATAAATGTGTTAACATATTGCGGCATGTAGATGGGTCGAAAATGATTACTTGTGCCAGTAAAGCTGCCGAACATCTGTGCGTATGAGGTTGGTGAAAAATAACGCGTTAATGCCACATATGTAAATGCATATGACTCCGTTTTCTGTTACATTTTTGAGAATATGTACCAAAATGGCCAACTATCTTCTAAAATAACATTTATTTAGTAAGGCAGGTAAAGGAGACGTTAATGATAATCCAGATAATTTTGTATTTGATGGAACTATTTACAAAACCTCCAATGTCTATAACCACACCACTAGTCGTAGTAATGTAATGTATTCAGGTGACTGTATCAACAGCTCACTACAAAAACTTCACATACAATACATGCACATTACCACATGCACCACCTTTCCATATGACGTTAAACAAAGAAGTTCGCCACAAAAGTTTAAGTTCCAAGTAAAATCTTTTCTGCTGCACAACAGTTTCTATGCAATTAGAGATTATGCCGACCATTCAAAGGAATGTAATAATACTTTTAACTATGACTTTTAATGTATTATTTACCATTTGGATTGTATAATTCTAAAGAACCTGTAACAAATATTGTAGTTCAGATTCTGGATCAATGACCATCATCTCGATCAGGTTATCGTTGATTCTTGATTTCAGTTTCCCTGATCCTAGAGCAAATGCTGAGATGGTCTCTTGATTTGCTTCTGGACATAAATGTAACTTCAAATTCACTTGTCCCCATCGCACGTCAAACACAGTTTTTAACTGTGTTTGGCGTAAATAAATAAATAAAGTATTTTTCTTGTTAATTAGTAATGTAAATACACTCCTCAGAAAATAATATTTGCCTTAACTAAAATTTTATGTGTTATTCCACTGTAAGTGGAACTATATGGAATCTGCTATCTCACGTCAAGAGACAATTCATTTTCTGTAGATGCAAACAAAAATAGCCATGAAGACTTCTCTTGCAAACCACACTCGCCAACCGACTAAAAGTGGTAAGAACACTTCCTGTAAACAAGGGAAATCCAGTAATTTTGAATCAATTCTAAATATAGGTTGCCAAGAGAAATCTGCAAATAAAGAGGAATAGAATTATGATCATACAAATAGTTATATTTATGATTATTAAAACAATTTTATTCTGTCTACTATAAATACATAATTATTGTTTATTGAAAGCCACATTGCTTAAGAATGCGAAAAAACCTTCACATGTTTGTTTCCTATTTTCGAGCTGTTTTCATTTTCATTTCAAAACTTGTTTATTTTTGCAAAACGGAATGTTGTGACATAAATATTGTTTCTACTAATTCCCCAATGTCATGTCACTTTGAATGATTAGAAGTATTCTTACTGAGAATTACACGGGGAAACGTTTCTACTCTCTCTCTGTCTATATATAAAAAATACATGAACAACATTACATTATTTATTGTTTAGGAATTAATGCTTGAATCTTCTTCCGAGCATTGGAAGTTAGTTTAAATAAGAAGAAAAAACATTTTAATGTGTTTTGAATGGAAAAAATAGGGATCTCAATTAAGTCGTAGCCTAGAGCGTGTTGCACCCTTTGCACGCCACTGACGAATCATTTACTGCATCAACAGAACTTCGCGTGATTCTCAGCAAGTGGAGAGAGCTTGGTGGCGGGGAGGGCGTTTTCGGCAAGTGGGTAGGAGAGCTTGCTCGGCAGGTGGGGATGTCTTGTTTGGCAGGTGAGGAGGGCTTGTTCGGCAGGTGGGGAGGTCGTTTTCGGCAAGTGGGTAAGAGAGCTTGCTCAGCAGGTGGGGAGGGCTTGTTCTGCAGGTGGGGAGGGCTTGCTAGGCAAGTGGGAAGGGCTTGTTTGTCAGGTGAGGAGGCAGTTCGGCAGGAGGGGAAGCAGGTGGGGAGGGCGCATTCGGCAAGTGTGGAGGGCTTCTTCGGCAGCTGAGGATGGCTTGTTCATCAAGTGGGCAGGGCTTGTTCGGCAGGTGGGGAGGGCGTTTTCGGCAGGTGGAGACGTCGTGTTCGGCAGGTGGGAAGGGCTTGTTTGGCAGGTGAGGACGGATTGTTCGGCAGGAGGGGAAGCAGGTGGGGAGGGCGCATTCGGCAAGTGGGGAGGGCTTGTTCGTCAGGTGAGGAGGGCTTGCTCAGCAAGTGGGGAGGGCTTGTTCGCGCGTCGCGCACGTAGATCTGGTGGCCACCAAAGTCAGCGGCAGCGCGGGCGTGGGTCGGCAACCGAGGCCGCCACGCCCGCCTCCGCCGCCCCCTCTCCCACCGAGGCTTCCGGTTTCCTTCCGCCGACCTCCACGCGGCCCCCACGGCCAGGGGCTGCCCCCGCTCCCGCCGCCTTTCATGTCACATACGACAAATTACTACTACATCATCCAAAATGTTATGATTACTACAGAAATATTTTTTTTAGTATATTATTATAAAGTTAGTATAAAAATTAGATTAATTTTAAAATATTGTAGTCCTTGAGAATGTAAGAAATGTACTATTGGTTTTCACATTGATAATCTATGTAGTAATTGAGTTTCATTCTGTGCATCTTGTGACGGTCAAACAGACTTGCTGACGTAATATTGGTGTCAAAATGAACTTGGATTGGACAGCCCTTGGCAGGTGGTGTGGTCCACCGCAAAAAAATTGGCATTGTCTCGATTTATGAGACGACAAGTTTATCAATATTCCGCAAATATTATCGAAAGACCTCCAATGTCTCATTTGAATACGATATAAATAACTATTAACCATCCATGAAAAACAAATTATTAATTCAGAATTAATCATCAATTCTTCATATGAAAACACCAAGTCGGCTGGACGCTAAATATTCCCTATAAAATAATCCAAGGTGCCCACCTGTGCTCCGTTAAATATTCTGAGACGCACGCCGCTTAAAACGTCATTCCATGTGCCTAAAAAAGCAAGTCAACAACGAATCGACACATTTCCGTACTTAAACGCGTGCTTATTGCGCGCGGGAGAGCGGTGGCGTGGCCCGGCATGCGTGTCGCCTCGTGGGGCGGAGGCGGCCTCCTGCGCGGCTGTGGTAACGTAACGCTAAAGAGGGGGAGGGGTTTGAGGCAGCGTTGCGCTGCGTTACTTGGGGGTAGGGGGTGTTAGTTAATACATTGTACATAGTTTGATTTTTAATTTTTTTCGAATTCGGGTGAAAAATTACTTTTATTATCTTAAAAGAAAGCATTAAAATATTAATTAATTTTTAAAATAGGTAAATAATTTAAAGTTATGTGTAATTAATTAGAATAAATGAAAGTATTTTTTCATACTTTTTTATAGAATCTGCAAGATTAGGAAGAAACTATTTAAAACTGATCTATCATACATTCTAGAATCCAATTAAATTGGTGCAGTAACTCATGTCTCTCATGTGTCATCCACGACATGTACAAGGCTTGTAAGAAATTTTCATGCCTTTGTGTCCTTCCTTAACATAGCACTTGCTGTCAACGTTATTGTTACATGCAATCAGCATCGCTATTTAATTCTGACTTTAATTATCATAATTTTAAAAAAGTACACAAATAAAATTAATTTAAATGTTTTTTTTTCTGAGATATGATTTATTTTTATTTCTTGTGATTGAAGGGAGGGGGTTCTCAAGCGTTACGAAATTATTTTGCGGGAGTTCAAGCGCGCGTTTCAGGTACGGGGTCATTGTGGGGGAGGGGATATTTAAATACTTCGAATTTGCGTTACGTAATTTATGGGCGTTCCCTGTGGCCTCGTGTGAGTGCCGGCTGCGGCGGTGAGCGTGTCTCGGGGGCGAGGACGCAGGCGCGCGTGACGATGACGCTGGCCCGGAACGCGTGCCTAGTAACAGCACGCAGAACAATTGATTGATTCATTGTTAGTGATTCCGGGTGCGTCAACTGCTAAGGTCACTAGTCCCGTAAGTGTAGTGCATGATTTCTTCGGTTTGTAACTGTGCTCTTCCGGCGAGATATCCGGCGCCGACCTATTGTCAGCTAGCGGGTTTTCTCTAACAAGGTATCTCCCACCAGCGGGGCGCCGCTCCAGCCAGAAGAAGCTTAAGCATCCGACCGGTCGCCCGGCATGAGTGGTAGTACAGCACATGTGAGTGTGTACGTGTGTTTAAGGGGTCAGGAAGGACAAGGGAGAGGAAGGAAAGATCGCGTGCGGTCCGTTTTTAAAAGTATTGCGCCGGCATTCTCGTGGTGTTGATCGGAGAACCCACAGAAGACCATTGATCAGAGTAGAATACTCCAGCTAGAATACATCAGCAAGAATTCTCCTCCTGACAGCGACTGAATTCGACCTAGCTGACTAGCTAATGTCGAAAATCCTGCCACCGCCGGGTCTCGAACCTAGGACCTCCCGGTCAGAAGCTCTACAGTGACAGGAGGCCTCGGAGGCTCCTGAGAGGAGGCCTCGGCTGCGGCCTCGTGCGATTCACGGCTGCGGCTGCGTGGCGGGGGGCGTGCCTCGGATGTGAGGACGTACGAGGACGCACGCGCACGCACGCGCGCGTGGCGATGACGCTGGCCCGACACGCGTGCAGTGCGTGCAGTAACAGCACGCAAAACGAAGACAATTACATTTGGCAGACTGGGCCCATAAACGTTTTATAAAGGAAAGAGTTACTAATGGAAATTTTGGATTTGTAAAACAGGTTTCGCTCAGAAAAAAATCTTCAATGTTGTTATGAGAGGCGGTCAGATGACCGTGATCCTTAAGGTGGTAGTGGCTTAGCGGTCTCGGAGCAGAAGACCGCGGGTTCGAGTCCCCCCTCGGGCATGGGTGTACTTGTGTGTGCTTATTTGTGTGTACCGGCCTTTCATCCCTCACCCTCGTGATTGTCTCAACATCCGTACCTTCAGTGCTTAGGGGGTAAAAATCGGGATTCAGCTAAAATGCTGACCCCCCCCCACACACACACACAAAGATAGTTGCACCTGCTGAAGCAGGATGCACGCTTGGTCCAAGTTGGCCTATACGCGAAAAAAATTGTTAGAAGATTTGAAGAAAAAATACTTTTTAGGCTAGAAACGAATAAAAATGAAAATTTGTGAATTGTCGGAATTGAGATACAAATTGAGACAACTGTATTGAACGCCACCCTGCCGGTCGTACCGCAGGGCACTTAGGTCGTATTAGGCCGCAGAACACTAGTGGGGCAGCCGGCTAGCAGAATTGCAGTGCAATCGCTGTTTGCAAATAAACTTACACGTGTACAACGGCGCTTTAAATCTTGGAAACAAAGTGGATATATTGTACTAATTATATTCGCAAAACTTTGCTTTGTTTTTATTCTAGAACCAACTCACCAGTGCATGGTTCTTTCCGTTCACCTCGCATTCCTCGCAATAACATCCAACACGCACTAAATCATTGAACCTCGAATTCGAATAGCCTTCGCCTCCCACGACGAATACGACTTCCGGCGGAAGTCTCATCTCCCGCACCACATGAACACTTGACTGGCGCCGCGCGAGCTCGTGCCCGCCATCACCGCCGCCCCTGCCCCGCCCCAGCCCCGCCCCAGCCCCGCCCCAGCCCCGCCCCTGCCCCGTCCCTGCCCCGCCCCTGCCCCGCCCCTGCCCCGCCCCTGCCCCGCCCCTGCCCCGCCCCTGCCCCGTCCCTGCCCCGCCCCTGCCCCGCCCCTGCCCCGCCCCTGCCCCGTCCCTGCCCCGCCCCTGCCCCGCCCCTGCCCCGCCCCTGCCCCGCCCCTGCCCCGCCCCTGCCCCGCCCCTGCCCCGCCCCTGCCCCGTCCCTGCCCCGCCCCTGCCCCGCCCCTGCCCCGCCCCTGCCCCGCCCCTGCCCCGCCCCTGCCCCGCCCCTGCCCCGCCCCTGCCCCGCCCCTGCCCCGCCCCTGCCCCGCTCCAGCCGCCGCTGCCTTTATTTAAAGGGCTCTCCATTTATTTCGAGAATTGTTTGTCGGGGACTCTTCAATCCCCGTAAATTCCGTTCGCTTCGTCTGGCTTCTCCCTCCCCCCCCCCCTCGTCGACCGAGTACCAAAGGGATCTGCTGTGCGGCCAAAACAAATAAAGCATTTATCAATCAAACGCGAAAGCCACATCTTTCCCATTTCCGCCCCTTTGATTCACCTCGCCCCTCTCCCCCGCCCCTCGCCGCACTGCGAAGCGCCCGGCCGCAGCCTGCGAGCGCCCGGCTCGCTCGCGGAAGGCGGCTTGGCAGCGACGGCGGGACGGGAGACAGAGCGAGAAGAAGGTGAAGAGCAAACGGGCGAGTGGGCGCGTGGGGGGAAAGGCCGGGATCAGATGGAGACATAGGGAGGGGGCGAGAGAGTGAGAAGGCGAGAGAGCAAGGGAGAAGGTGAGAAGGCGGGAGAGCGAGAAGGCGAGAGAGCGAGAGAGCGAGAAAGCGAGAGAGCGAGAAGACGAGAGAGCGAGAAGTCGAGAGGGCGAGGGGATGAGAAATCGAGAGGGCGAGAAAGAGAGAGCGGGGTAGCGAGGGTGCAAGATAGCGAGAGGTAAGATAGAGAGATAGCGAGGGGCGAGACAGCAAGGGGCGAGATTTGCGAGGAGCGAATAGAGAGGGGGCGAGATAGCGATGGGTGAATAGAGAGGGGGCGAGAAAGCGAGAGAGCAAGATAACGAGGGTGCAAGATAGCGAGGGGACGAGATAGAAAAAGGGCGAGAGAGCGAGAGGGCGAGAGGGCGAAAGGGTGAGAGAGCGAAAGGGTGAGAGGGCGAAAGGGTGAGAGGGCGAAAGGGTGAGAGGGCGAGGGGACGAGAAATCGAGAGGGCGAGGGGACGAGAAATCGAGAGGGCGAGAAAGAGAGAGGGAGTGACAGAAAGCGAGAGAGCGGAATAGCGAGGGTGCAAGATAGCGAGGGGCGAGATAGAGAGATCGTGAGGGGAGAGACAGCGAGGGCGAGACAAGGGGGCGAGAAGGCGAGAGGAGAGAGGGCGAGAAAACGAGAGAGCAATAGGGTGCGAGGGGACGAGATAGAAAAAGGGCGAAATAGTGAGGGGCGGGACAGCGAGGGGGCGGGACAGCGAGGGGGCGAGATAGCGAGGGGCGGGACAGCGAGGGGGCGAGATAGCGAGGAGGGCGAGATAGTGAGGGGGTGAGATGGCGGGAAGGCGAGTTAGCAAGACAGCGAGAGGGCGGACGAGTTATACGAGGCGGACGATGAGGAGGATTATAGGATGTCTCTCTGAGAGGCTCCATGAGAGCAGAAAAAATAAGAAAGAAACGAAAAATTGTGGGTATGACAAAAATGTCGGGCTATTTCGCCACCTAAATATCGAATACATATTTTCATAATTATCGTACCCCTATTACTTTTTCATATTTATTTCACTTTAGTTTGATCTTTCACGAGAAAGTTCGTAAACCACAGGAGATATTGCCTATGTTCCTGCCGTACGATAAAGTATTTAGCTAGCTCGTAATGTAGTTGAATATTTACAAGTAGTATTTAAAATGAAAAAGTAATAAGTTTTTTCAAGTCGTTTTGAATTTTAGCAGATTTTAAGAAACGCCTTCCTGAGTAGTCTACTGATTTTAACAGTAAAGGAAACAAATTAATATGCAATATGCACAATTAAAATCAAATATTAATGAATGTCTCATTGCCCAATTAAAATCGAATATTTTAATGTAGATGTAAACACTTCTTCTCGTCATTACTACGACTTTCTTGACCTAGTCTGGAAAATTCATAATGTTATTCATCGAATTTTTTAAACTTTAAAAGAAAAATATTAAAAAATCTATAATACTCGACTGTGAATAAAACAGATGAGAAATAACATGTTAGCACATTTTTACTGTCTTAGAAAGGCTTAAGAAGCACTGGTTAACTGCCGCAGCCAAAGGTATGGAAATACAAACAAATCACAAAAAAATGGAAAGCTCATGGGAAAAGAAGTAGCTGGACACAGTCACCCATAATTTTATCAGTTTCATAATTTTAAGCAGTTGTTTCACATTACAATTCAGGATTCTAACAGTTGATATGCAATGGAGGAGCTAAATTGAAACCTTTAAGTTATGGACGTGTTTTTTGTTTCCCACAACATGGATATTAATTTCTTTCAGCATTAATTTTAAAATGATGAATGTGGGAATAATAATATCTTATTAGGGAAATTATAATCTATCTATGATATCTATGATATTACTATAAAATAAATTATACATTACATCGACATATGTGTAATGCTTTGTTGTTTTGTCTCCTTATATTGAAATTCGATTACAGAATAATAAATGTGGGTCTCCGTCTTAGACTCAGTAGTTCTAGACTCCGACTCAGACCCTAACTCCGACTTAAGATCAGTAGTTCTTATGACTGTTTAAGACAGTGAAGATGAGTAAAACATGTTCTTTTTTATCTGTTTATGCGCAATAAGGTAATTTATTCTTTAAATATTTTTATTTTATATATTTTTATACATTATTACCGCTCTTAGTGTAATGTAAAATGTATAATATGTTTGTTGAAATTTGAGATATTCTAATTCTTATACCATTTTTAACACATATTTTCTGTTTTATTTCTAAATAGCACAATATTCTCTCGTTTCCTCAACCATAGTCTGATATCTTTCTTCAAATTTTACAGCCATTCTCTCTGTGCAGAGGCGTTTCTATTCCCTCTAAAATATGAAAATGTGTGGTTATATTTTCTCAACTTAAAATTACACTATCTTCCCACGAATGATCATGTCTGTTAAACTTTTCTCCCTACATTTCTCTCGTTCCCTTCTGTTACATTTTACCCTCGTATGTAGCAGAGAACAGTAAAAAATCGCTGTTACCAATTTCCGTCAAATTCCATGTATTCTTGAAAACTGAAAAAAATAACATTGCAAACCTACAATATTGATGATAGAATTTTTTTCTTAACAAAATCTTAAACATTGAACGGACGTTTCTTAATGAACCTCTAAAAAAATCTTTAAATAAGATCTTGTACAATTCATTGAAACATAGATTTGTGTAACTTCTGGTTGATGTTAATACATCTTTTTTAATCCCCAACATTGCTCCAAATTATTTAAAAAAATTCTCTGATAAAGGACGCCTAAAAATTGGCGCAAGGCTAATTTGGGCGAAAATTCCCAAATAGTGTTAGTCCCAAAAAGTTAGAAATAATGTGAGGAACCACTAGTTTTTTAAGCCTCGGGAATTTGAGTACAGCCGTACCAGAGATGATATGCCTGTAAAGTGCTTGGCGTGTTGACTCGCTGAAGCTGATTTCGAATCACGGCACAAAGAAAAAAACAATGCTGATTCAAAATACATTTGCATGTTCATGAGGTAGTATAATATCGCGTAACCGTTACAAATGATGTCAGAAAGTAAGTGATGTTGTAGCACCACTAGTTTTGTAAAATATTTACAACGTTATAATTTAACGATATATTTTAAAAATTTAATTTTTCTTAAATGTATTTTCAAATTAAATATATTACGTGAAAAATAATTTTACAAATCACCGCTTCAGTGATCATTAGATCTTTTGCGAAAGAATGAAAGATAATGATTCTATTCTGCTAACTACCGCCAAACCAGGTGGGACATTCAGGAATTCCGTCGCTTACCGAGGGCGTTGCCCAGTAAAAGACGCCGAGGCGGCGTGTGGCAAATTTAGTATCCGAAAACAAACGTTTCTAAGAATCGATAATTTGATGAATGTAATGGTTCTCGACTTCAAGCGTCCTACCTAAACCCGGTATTGATTATTTCAGTAAATATTTGTCCAGGTGGAAATAACATTCATTTCAATCCCGTCTGTATATTATCGTGTCAAGAATACTATTTTCACACTGACTCCTGGTTCTTTGTTATTGGTTCACGACATCTGGAGAATAAAGTTTTCTCTACCTCACACATGTTGTCTCTGATTCATGCGAATATAAAATGCTTATGTAATGGTCATTGTATTATGCTAGCAGACATGAAACTTTACAGGTGTGTAGACGTTTTAGGAATATACAAGATATACGGTACATATATGTGTAAATAAATTAATGATACATTTCAGAAAAAGCAAGAATAAAACAAAGAAAGCGCATATGGTGGGAGCTATGAATATTACGATGTACGCGATTAAATTAAATGGAATGTAATATATTAAAATATTTCAGTACTTGTTAGATTGAAACCTATACTAAAATATTATAATTTAAAATCAGCAGAAATTTTAAAAAAATGCGCTAACAAAAAATTTGAACTGAGAACGGTATTTGAAACTCCAAAATTAGAGTTAGAAACTAAAATTTAAAACGAATAGAAATGAAGAGTTGAGAATATTATTCTTCGACTTTTGTCAATGTTCCACTCTGTCCTGAATTAAAATATTCGCTTAAAAATAATTTACAGATACGACAAATTATATTTAAGTTTCGTTACATTCAAGTACTTTTATGAACAGCAGTTAGCAGTAAAATATCATCCAGGAATTAGTAATGACATATCGATGACAAATCATCAATGTTTCCAAACATCCATGTTCAAAATTAAAAAGTCGATTTTATAATACATCGATCAAAACTATTGATGTTTTTAATTTAATTAGGCAATGGTCGTTTTTATTGACTTCTAATTAAGATTTAATCGCAAGGGAAGTTAAAAAATATAAGAATAGAGGACAAAAATGAACCTAAGTGCCCAGGGTTATCTCACAGGTTCACTCCTCATTTCAACAAAAAATGGAAAGAAAAGAAAGCCGGAGACCCTACAATTAAGGCGCATACGTTAATCGCATCTCCATGCGTGAAATACGAAATGTGAAGGAAGGCTTAAAAATGCCAGGGCATCGGGATAATGTCGGGCGAGAAACAGCTCAGTGAAAGAAGTGCAAAGAGCCTTCGTTTGGTTCGAACACAAACATGGACAGTGGTATCAGCAGTATTTTCTGATATTTTATCTTAAACAAAATTGTGATTATGGGAATTTTTCATTTGCAAACAATGCATAGAAATTGTAAACACATCGGTTACAAAACATGGATGTTAACAAACATTAGCTTGAATAAAGCAATGTTTAAAACGTGGGTGTTTTTGGAAACATCGGCCTGGATATCGTATTCCTATCAGAAATGTGCCTTTATCTCTAACTCGCCTTTCCTTCTCTCGCTTAAAAAGCAAGCACGTATGCGAGTATGCAAAGAAAAAAAGTACATGACGGGGTCTTCTCCGCAGGAGACAAAGCGATCTCACCCTCCCTTCGCCTTTGAAGGCCCGCAGCGGTGCGTTCGATCACGACATCCATTTCCATCGAAACTGCTTTCCCGCCTTGAGGCCACCTTCAAAGCAAACAATCCCCCTGTCCGCGGCGTCCCACGAGACCCATCTGTAGCTGCCATCTTCCATCCGGACACGTCTCAAACTTCTGCAAGGCGCCCCTTCTTCTGATCTTCTTCAGCCCCCGCCTTCACTTTATTTTCACTTCACTGCATTGAATTCGGTTTCCTCCCTCCTAAATCTTTCCTATAAATCTCTCTTCCCTCGTTCTCCATTAGGAAATTGGAAAGCTGTAAAGGAAATAATGTTGGCAGCAGTGGAGGGTGTGGAGAAACTTGGGGAAACTCATTTACTCATTCAATTCTTTTTTGCCACTTAAGGATATCTCGGAGAGACGAACCAAATTTGGTAGGACGTGCTAAGCTACCTTCATTTGCAGGCGAGGACGTGAGTTAAGAACAGCGAGATTCTAAGAAACGAGGTGAGGGAGATTTGCAGGGTAATCATCCGAAAGAATTTGATTAGTTAAACGATGTTACTGCTCCACGCTGCGCCGTCCCGAATCGTTCGTTCTGTGAGAGAGTGAAACTCACTGTCAACATATCGTAATAAATTGTTAATAAATAAATAATAAATATATATAAAAGTAAAATAAAATCTAATATTTTTTCATGTTTTAAAATTAGGTGGATGAATAAATTATTTGGTTGAAATACACTTTGGATCAAATGTATTTCTGTTGTAATGTTTCAAACCTAATATAAATTACTTTCTAGAAATTATAATCATTAAATCTGATATGTAAATCATGTGAAGTTCTATGAGAAAAAGTATAGTAATACCAATTGAATCACTTTGCACCGACACTGGAAATTCCAATTTGACTGAAGCACAGATGTCCCTGTAGGACAGTCTTTACATTACAGCATTTATTCCGTACGATGTAAGTGGTGACAGGTGAAAATCGACAAGGATCTTCTGGATGATGGGAATGATTTGCAATACCCTTGGGTGTTGTCAGTCTTAGATGCTTAGGGAGCTTACGCTTTGAGTCATAAGTACGACAGGTTTGAAACATTAGGTTTCTTGAGTCGTCGGTTATTCACCTGTGAAATCTCTTTGACGTACTTATACTAAATATGAAGTGAAATTGGTTGTCAGAAACTATTTCGACGATTCTGATGTTGAAAACATATCAGTGTGCTTATGCATAAAATTAATAATTTGCAAACCGATTTAAATAACAGCTAAAAATTAACTATCAGGAGCGAAAAACTGTTTTACCGACATAATTGGTTTCCCAACATAAGAGCTCTAGGTTTTCTGGTACGATAGAACAAAATATTTAGAGTTAATGATTAAATTAGAAATTCTGAAAGAATTTTGAAGTCAGTGACATTTGTTATGTTGTTTACGTCTGAATATTTTTCGAATATTTAATTATTTTTGTACTTAAAAATTGTAATGATGCAGAAACAAGGGATTATTTGTCAATTATTAGGTTTTTACGAATAGTTAAGTGATTAACATTAACGTTATATTTAAAAATTAGTTGTTTAAACCGCAAAGAAAATAAAAAGTTGTATAAGGTATTGAATTCGTTGTCTACATATGGAAACATGTGATCCCTAATCCTCAAGCCTGCTTCTCTGGTCCAGGGTTCGAATTCGGCGGGCGGCCGCGCGCACGAAGCCCCCCCCCCCCCCCGCCCGCCTGTGACCAAATCAGCGAGAAGAAGGGGTATGCCACCCCTTCGTGACGTCACAGTGACGTCCAGAGGGGTTGGTGATAGCGGGGAGTCTTAGAGAGGCTTTGGAAGCCCGTGGTGAGGAGAAAGTTTTCGGGGAGAGAGAAAGGTGATAACGAGTGGAACGATCTGCAGGGTAGTTCTGAGATACGAACTACGCACTAAGAAGTCGCGATTCAGCGATTAAGTGTAAAGCATACTAGTTGCTGCGTTCTTGGCTATCCGGGATGAGCCGCGTCTCGGTCAATTGTACTGACGTTTCGGCCATCTTGCTGGGGCCTTCTTCAGAGCTATACTGCTCATCCGAATAGCCAAGAATGCATTGACTCCGGCCGCGGAAGCCTACGAACCCATAAAGCATATTAGTTACATCAATCAACGCCTCTGGCAACGTACAAAGGGAGAGACCAGGTCTGCCTTCAAGAGCGTGCTCAAACGGGCGCCCGTGGGATCGACCGTGCTCAGGCCACCGGAATCCGAGCCCATGAGATAGCCTCCCAGGTAGGGATGCGTCATTGATATCGATGTTTTCAAAATATCGATGTTTTATGTAGAAACATCGATGTTTTAAAAAATAGATTTATTAACACCGATATTTTTTTAACGTAGATATTTCGCGATCGATGTTTTTTTTCTTTTCTGATGTTTTGTTTCAGAATGAAAAATGCTCATGAGCACAACACAATAAACGTTAAAATGTGAAATAACTGATAGTAACACTGTTCTTCATGTGTTTGGACCAAAGGAACGCTCTTTGCACTCCCTTCATCGACCAAACTCTCGCCCGAGATGACCCCCATGCCTTTGTTTTTCCTCTTTCTTCATATTAATTTCCCCCCTTGAGATATGGTCAAAAAATATGATTTGGGCGTAGGATCTGCCCCTTCTTCTTCCCTTATTCGGCGAATTGATTGATACGAGCAATGTCAAATTAAATTGTAATTCACTCGAATTGAATGTTAGAGATTTCTAAGCCAGTCTAAAAACATTGATGTTGAAAAACATCGATAGTTTTTAGTCGATGTATTTTGAAATTCGATGTTTCAATTTTGTACATTTTCAACAGTTACGTTATCGATGTCTCTTCACTACTCCCGGGGCCACGTCGCCGCTGCTTCGGATCGGCCCGTGCAGGTCTCGAACCGTCCTCGGGGCCAGGGCCGAGGATAGAGGTTGGTAATGGCCGCCCTTTTTCTCTTTTTTTCTCTTTTATCCTAGGTCTGCAACGACACCGAGAAATTTCGTACTCATCAGGTCGGGAAGTACAACCGACACTGTATTGTTCCTAAATTAATTCATATATAAAAACTTGCCATGATTGCGTGCATAGTTTATTTTCAATACATGCCCTAATATGTTCTTTTAACGAGAGTAAATAAAAAAATAAAGGATCACTGGATAAATACAATAAATAACAGGCGGTGATTCCATTCAAAACTCAACAATTTTATTTTATTGACAGATATTTCTATCACTTTTGAGAGATCTCTTCAGTACCTGAAACTGTAACTTCAGGTTATGTCACCCATAATACGTATGAGTGGGGGAAAACCAGAGCGGTATAAGAGACACTTTATAAATTCTGAGAAAACGTCTTTATTGTAGGCTACATTTTAGTGGAAATGTATTTTCTTGGTTTCAATGAACAATTGAAATGCCGTGGTTTTAATGATGAAACACAAAGCACCACGACTTTACAGTATTATTGACTTATATAATTATATTTCTCAGATTGTATAAAATGTATTTATTCAATTCTAGTTTTCACCCATTCACATTTAGTGCAGTAAAAATATTAACATTTCGGAATCCGGTATTTTATAACAGTATGATATACCTATTTGCAATTCATATATTGTTATAAAATACCGGTTTCCGAAATGTCAATCTTTACACTAGCCCTAAATATTCAATGTGAGTGACATAACCTCTAATTAGTTAGTTTCAGATACTGAAGAAAATATCGCAAAAGTAATCGAAACGTCTGACGATGAAATATAATTTTCGACTTAAGACTGGAATCGTCGCCTTTTATTTAGACAATAAATAATTTGTTACTGAATGTTACAAGTTTCATCTGAAAATATTTTTCATTTTAAACGTCTTCAAAAGAACGTGAATTGTGTAGGGAAGAGACAATAGTTATAGAGAATACGTAACTTTTAAAGCTATTTGACCAGATTGTTCGGTTTATGTTCCTTTTTTTTGTTGTAGTCTCTGGTATTCGATTTCTTTTTGGTAACTTAGGCGAAATGTTATAGAAAGCTAATGGCAAGTAACAAATATATCACGTGTCTGCGTAGTAATCGATAATCCAGGATTTTTATTTTCCCGTATTCATACGAATTCGTATATAGAGTAATATACGTAGTATAGGAAAAGTTATGTAATGCAGCGCGAAAAAACGTCGGATTTTCGGCAGAAAAAATTCATTGCCTGGACATGATAAAGAAAAAGTGGATATATCCAGTCGCTAAAATAGGACAAAGATCCTTAACACGGGATGTAGCCAGAATATCTGTTTTGTGGGTCTTTGATCCCGAAAAACCATTTGACGGCAAAACGACCCTCCGTCTCTCATTTTGTGAACACCACTAGCGCCTAAACCAAAAGTACGTTTTTTTCCAAAATGGATGTTTCCCGGTTGAACTGGCTTCACTCGAGACGCTACGATTTTGAAAACTTTTTTAAAATCTCGGTGGTACATTACAAGAATCCCCCCGGATATTTCCAAAATATTCTCAAAAACCGATCCATATTTTTTCTTTCAATTTCTTGTAAGAATGGAGTAAAAACACTTATAAAGATGGAATGGGTCTGAATTTTCACGGTTAACTGAGTTTTCGACAATTGCCAAAGGTTGAATTTTTTACCAACGTAGAGTTACAAAATTGAAGATAGAGGTTTTTCCTTCACATAAAATGTGTTGTCCAGAATTAGTTCTTTTATCAGCGTCATTTACATGTTTTTGAAAATTTTACTAGTTTTCGCGCAATATTGCGTGCAATATTTGCAATTTTAAAAATTTACAAAAACGAGATATTCTTAAAAATGGCTCCCATTTTTTTCTTTAAACTTTTAGTGGGGATAGTACTCAATACACTCTACGGAACATGACATAAAAGCCATATTCCTCTATTCTTTTGTTTTTTTTTAATGAAAAAAATTTAATTTATTTGACTGAAAATGTGGAAATGTTGAAAATGTTTATAATTTTTCTATTGTTGGTAACTAATTATGATTAGGATTGTTTTTGTACGATAGTTTTACAGGTACCTGATGAGATTGCCATGTCAACTTTATGGTTCTGAGCGTGTTAATTTATATTTTTTGTTGTTTGTTTTGTTCGTGTAACATGCAAAACGTGGTATCGAAGTTGGGTCATGCATAGGACCACCTCTCTACGACAGATCCTGCCAAGAGAATATATTAAAGTATACATCTGTCTGTTTCGAATTTGAACCTTTACTACACATACTCCTTCGTTGACGTCAGTGCAAGTAATTGTGCCATTCCGTCTCTCATGCGTCCGTGCATGTAGGATGGGCTGAGAGAATTGATCAAACAAAGATTTCATTACCTCACTAGTGTGTTTTATCGAATGGGCTTTTGAATGTCGTCGCTGCGTCAGTCTTCATTATTTTTCGCGTCAAAGTCACACCGCCGACGCCACGCCCACGATTTTTCTTTCGGGCCCGCATTCCCTCTCGTGTCACTGCCTTCGCGACGTCACAGCTGCTCCCCACGAGTTTAGAACAGCATCCTCCCACGCGATCTGAAGTGAATTGGATCGCGTCTGAACTTTGTGGAAGGGTCGATGAAACACGGGTTCTCCAACTTCGGAACACTGCCGCCGCCCACGGAACAAATGACATTCTGAAGTAGGTGAAAAGGGATGAATTTGCTTACGATGAGAAAAGGGGAGGCACATACTATGTTTCTTCGCTTTTCCAAAAATCTTAAATGGGTTAGAAAATTGGAATATTTGTGATTTTTTGACATTTCACGATTAAATATTTCTTTTCATCCTGCCCTTTTTTCGGATGGTTAACTGTTCGCACAAGAACATACGTAACATCATTACAATATAATTTCCATTCCTTATTTTTACTGTTTTAATAGCTGTGATTCTTATATGTGAATTTTACGATTAGAGCATTGTGTTAGCAGGTTTCATATTTAACAAAGTTTCCCGAATCTACTCTTGACATAATTGTGTTGTACCTTTTTGGTGACAAACACATGGTGTCGAACCCCCCGACAAACACCAAATTGATATCCTAGTGAAATCATACATTCATAATTTAATATTTAGAGTTGTCTCTAGACAAGTTTCCAGTGAAGTAAATCCAGTAAAGAAATACTGCACAATTTAAAGCCAATTGAACTTATATTAGACCTCTCTAGAAAATTGCTTTTTAGAGAATCGTATAAATGTTCAACGTAAACCTTGAACATCTAAAGGGAATGTATCGTGGATGAAATTGTATACTGAGATTGATATTCGTTGGAGACACGTAATTTTCTTTCATAAGTATTTACGTTTTACACTATTGTTGAGATAAATTGGGAAAGAAAACGAAATAAGTATAATGCATGTTATAATATTGTAGTCCTGCAGAAAGATAATTGTAAAATAGTAGTAGGGCGACCATATTTATCCATAGTGCAGTAGTAGTGAGACCATATTTATCTGCACAACAGATTGTGTGAAG
The DNA here is from genome assembly GCA_038098605.1 of Gryllus longicercus. Lineage (NCBI taxonomy): Eukaryota > Metazoa > Arthropoda > Insecta > Orthoptera > Gryllidae > Gryllus > Gryllus longicercus. Next base: position 314,373 of record JAZDUA010000833.1, read on the forward strand.
GGACGACAATGAATAAGAAAATAAACTGTTTTATTCACTGGAGGCTGTTCAATGAAAGCAAAGAACAGATTGTTTCACGGACGGTAACAATGTGTAAATTGGTTTACGCCATATTTAAATGATCAGCATCGGCAGTAAACATTAGAGAACAAAAAGCAAGTAACAATAGTGGTACGTTAGCAAATTAGTTTCTGTTAAATGGCAAAATATATTAAATGGTACTGCAAAATTTCTAAAACCTTTTTGTTCACCACAACGTTTTCTTTGTCATGTTTGTTGTTTGGGTGTTACTCGTCTTTGTTTTAGTTCTACTGCTGAATTTATAAATAATTTTACCTACAAAAAATACTTTTTTTATTTTGTTAGCGTAAATATGACTCTAACCTTGTTAACATATTATTTGCGGAAGAGGAATAGACATATTACGTAGTACAAATACACTGATTTTCTTGGGTAGAAAAATATCGAAAAGCAGGGTAGTAATGATTTTTACATATTTCAGAAATTACTTGTTATGATTATCACTGCCGCGAAGAAGTGGGGGTCTGAAAATATCACTGTCGATGTCGGTGTGTCATTAACAAACTCGGTGTTTGGCTCCGATATCTGAGATCCTCGTAGCCATAAAGCTCTCGCCTGTTGCATCAGATGTTGCCCATCACCCGAGATGGATTCATCCCAGCTGGAAGGTGTCGTTTGAAGGGGAATCTAATTCGGACGGAGGCGGCGCGATGCGCCTGCAGCCACGTAGGCACTCACCCACACCCACACCCACCCACATGCCACGCCCACACCCACGCTCTCTCCACGGACTCGCTCACACTCACACACACACACACACACTCACACTCTCACACTCACACTCTCACACTCACACTCTCACACTCACACTCTCACACTCACACACTCACACTCACGATCACGCTCACACTCTCACACTGATCTTCAAATGTTGACTCAGAGGCTGACAATCACACGCTGACACAGGCTGACACTCGCACGCTGACACAGGCTGACACTCGCATTCTGACACAGGTTGACACTCGCACGCTCACACAGGCTGACACTCGCACGCTCACACAGGCTGACACTCGCACGCTGACACAGGCTGACACTCGCACGCTGACACAGGCTGACACTCGCACGCTGACACAGGCTTACACTCGCACGCTGACACAGGCTGACACTCGCATTCTGACACAGGTTGACACTCGCATTCTGACACAGGTTGACACTCGCAGTCTGACACAGGTTGACACTCGCACGCTGACACAGGCTGACACTCGCACGCTGACACAGGCTGACATTCGCACGCTGACACAGGCTGACACTCGCACGCTGACACAGGCTGACACTCGCACGCTGACACAGGCTGACACTCGCACGCTGACACAGGCTGACACTCGCACGCTGACACAGGCTGACACTCGCACGCTGACACAGGCTGACACTCGCACGCTGACACAGGCTGACACTCGCACGCTGACACAGGCTGACACTCGCACGCTGACACAGGCTGACACTCGCACGCTGACACAGGCTGACACTCGCACGCTGACACAGGCTGACACTCGCACGCTGACACAGGCTGACACTCGCACGCTGACACAGGCTGACACTCACAGGCTGACACTCACAGGCTGACACTCGCACGCTGACACTCACAGGCTGACACTCCCACGCTGACACTCACAGGCTGACACTATCGTGTTGACACACTCGCGCTGACACTATCGTGCTGACACACTCGCGCTGACACTATCGTGCTGACACACTCGCGCTGACACTCACGCGCTGACGCTATCGTGCTGACATTCACGCGCTGGCGCTCACGCGCTGACACGCTCGCCCCATGATGCTCTCCCTCTGACGCTCGTGCTCACGCCCACGCCCCTGTTCTCGCCCACTTCATCCCATTGTTCCTCTCGTGCTCCTGAAACTACACAGCAACTTCTACCCGCAACTCTTTTCAAATCTGAGGAACGACATGAAGAGACATTACATGATTAATGCCACTGGTTTGTGAATTTTGATTTCAAACGGCAAACTTGTTTTTGTATCGTTAGAATAGTCATATAAAGTGCTGTTAATACGAGTAAGATATAATATGTTCGAATTTAATGGCGTTCTTATCTTCAGTTAATTATTGTATGGTTTGTTACAATGTTTGTTGAAAAGGATTAAATACACATATGGGTACACTTACATTGCTAACGACCTTAGTATTTATATTTCGGTTTGCATGAAGAGCAATGGCGGAGACTGAACTTGCTTTGCTTCTTGTTCTGTTAAAAATTCTCTTCGTATATTTTATAAGTCGATTTTTGAGACAGTAAGGCCTAAAGTACATCAAAATACATTGCTGTTCTCAAAGTTAAGTCATCACAAATGTTTTTCCCTCTTAGCTCAAGCAGCATGTGAAGTATTTCTTAATTGTACTGTGAGATTTCATCACGCGTTTTCGGATTCAACGGTATTCTTCTTCAACGTCCCAGTTTCCCGGCAGTCCTAATACAGAAATGAAAAACATCACTCTATTACAAGGTGTAAAGCATTAAACAAATGCAACATATGTGTACAGAGCTGTCAGTTATGAAGCCCATCTGTTCTTCACATACCTTTGTAGCGCCCTTGACAATTTACGCACGATCATTAAGGCGAGGAGTGAAAACCAGCTGTACAATCCCAAGGAACCACAAGGACATCCTTTGTGACGAGGACACATTAAAAGTGAACAAAATACCTTTCATGGTTCTGCGATTGTGAAATCATGAGATAATCTAGTCTTCTTAATAAGGGAATAGTTTGAATGACGAAAGAAACTTTTCAAAACAATACCTTTCATAAGACTTGAATCGCGGTCTGCAATATACGGACTGGTACATTATCCATAGGTTCTTTACACTCTAACGATCCTTTCAGACATCCTTTTTGTTGTTCTGCTAGAAAATTGTTACCATTACAGTGATCTTCCACATCTTGGATACATATGATATTAAGACTTTGTAGAATGAGTTCCAACAGGTTATACGCTTTGTCATTACTTTTAATGTTTCCTTACTCGTGATCATCAACAATACGACTAACTATATCATACCCTGTCGCATGCAGACGGATTGTCTGTACTGATTGGCGATTTCTGAGAGTTCTGATAGTTTAAATAATTTTTTGATTGGCGGCAATTGACTATAAATAATCAGACTTATGATGGGGTTGATTCCATTATTATTATTATTATTATTATTATTATTATTATTATTATTATTATTATTATTATTATTATTATTATTATTTTTCTTTTTTCGTTGATCGGCCAACTAGGACCACGCAGGCAAGCACTCTGCCTTTACCGTGGCCCAGTTTTTATTCATTCTCACGGAGGCAGGTGCTTGCGACAATTCTTTTTGGGGGGACCAGCATTTAAGCTGGATCCGGTTTTTATCCCCCAAGGTTGTTAGCCCTGGGGGTATGGAAGATGAAATGACGATATATGATGATGATGGGGGTGAAAGGACAATACATACAGACATACACAAATACATCCATGCCCGAGGCGGGACTCGAACCCGCGATCTTCTGGTCCGAAACTCTAGTGTAGTGGCTCCGGCACTACTGCCTTAGCGATCTCGGCCATCTGATCGGCATTATCATTATTATCATTATTATTATTATTATTATTATTATTATTATTATTATTATTATTATTATTATTATTATTATTATTATTATTATTATTATTATAATATCTTTATATGGTATTAATGCATAATACCTTCAATTGTAATGTTTGTAAATAAGTATTATGCCGCAATAAATCTAGTAGAAATAATATCTATTTAGCTTATGTAAAGCAACGATATACGAGTATATGCCCTGATAGGAAGAATAGTTTAAACCTTGGCCATTCAGCTTTGCTAGCTTCACGGAGCCCAAGCAATCGCGTCGAAGGAAAACTCCCTGAGACGCCTCCGTAACTCGACCCTTCACTTGTCTCGCTGCCCGAGTTGCGTAGGGTGGCGGCCATAAAGCAGAGCGGCGCGGCGCGGGGCGGCGTCCGAAATTAAGCGCGTTACAGCGGCTGTCGGCCCTGGCGCGTCGCCAGCCACCACGTGCTCCTACCCTCCCCCCCCCCCGTCGGCCCTGCAGTCAGGGTCGCATCGAGGTGTAGGGCTTCCAGTACAGCGAGATTCCCAGTGAAAATAATGGCTAGGCGAATGGAAATATTGGAAAGGAAAGGCTTCATACTTCAATTTATTTGTGGTGGCTATACTCTACAATGATGTCACTATGGTGACGTTCAAGCTCCCAATTGGATGAGACCGTGACAGGTGATTGAACGTCAACTGCCATTACAAATGCATTGAAGTATATTTTGAGTGGAAAAACATTTCATCCCAGGTAACTCTGTAAACAGTTGATGAGTGTCGTATTGACTTTTTCACATTATGTGAACAGAGAAGGAGTGACATTACTTCAACTATACGTGTAATGTTCTATTATCAGTACATTCGAGTACTACATTCGTACTACTTGTAATGTTCTATTACCAGCACATTCGAGTAGTTCCATTACATATTACTACTCGAAATATCAAGACCCTAGGAAACATGGAAATTAGCCATCTTCTGGATGTCCGTTGTTGTCGTTATTTTGTTGTTATTGTTATTGTTGTTGCGGCTTCTGTTGATGTTGCATCTTGCGGGTCCTAACTTTTGAATACGCATGGGCTATTTGATGCCCTTGCTCTGAAATAGCCCTGTGCGCGGTGCGACGTAAGACGGCGGTTGCTGGGAAGGCGGAACTGGCGTGGACAGCGCGATGGCGCCGGCGCCTTTAAATACTCAGCGCCAAGGCCCAGCGCCTTCCGCGCGGCGCACGGTGGGGCCAAATGCCAAAAAGCTGGTCAAAAGTCGAAAGCGTTGTACGATTTGACTGAAACTTTGTATTCAGAGGTTTATGATCATTCTAATTAATAATCTGTAATAAAAATTCCGAAAAACAAAATGGCGGACCAATATGGCGGATAAAATTATCAAAATTTTGTATTTTTAACACAAAATGATCATACTTATAAGTAAAAATGAGTTCATTCGGGTTTTTAAGGATGCTGATTAATAATCTTGAATGAAAATGCCAAAAAAACAAAATGGCGGACCAATATGGCGGACAAAATCATCATTTTCTTCATTTTTAACACAAAATGATCGTGTTTAAAATTAAAAATGAGTTCATTCGGGTTTATAAGCATGCTGATTAATAATATTAAATAAAAATGCATAAAAAAACAAAATGGCGGACCAATATGGCGGACAAAATTACCATAAGTTTGTATTTTTAACACAACATTATTATGTTTATAAGTAAAGAAGAGTTAGTTTGAATTTTTAAGGATGCTAATTAATAACCTTGAATGAAAATGCCATAAAACAAAATGGCGGACTAATATGGCGGACCAAATCATCAATTTTTTCCATTTTTAACACGAAATGATCGTGTTTATAATTAAAAATGAGTTGATTTGGGTTTATAAGCATGCTGATTAATAAATATTGAATAAAAATGCTAAAAAAACAAAATGGCGGACCAACATGGCGAACAAAATCATCAAAAGTTTGTATTTCTACATGTTGCACGCGCTACGAAAATTTGTCACAGGCACTAAAACGGCAGCTACGGGCAGCTGTTTTTTTGTGATTCTCACAGAGAATAACATTTCGAATAATGTCATGTTAAGTTTTTAGCCCCGCACGACGGTGCACATAGTTATTTTTCATTTTAAACACAAATTTTTGATTATAGCATTTTCATTTTTCGCCAACAATCAACGTTAATTATTACATTAACAAATTATTTTTAAAAAAATTAAGTATACATATTATGTTTCTACTTACTCTCAGGAATAGATTCCATTTTGTTTTATTGAATTCGACCGACTGCACGCTTCTCTATCCTTCGAAACACAAAGGTTCTGAAAACACGTTTCACAGCTGACCGATATCGATCGCTCGAGGCCCAACTTTGAACTGATCTCTTACCTCAAGTATAAGAGAGAAACCGTTACTAATTGCGGAATTCAACGGCCCAAATACCAACCTATTGAAGTAGCAACGACAAAATCCCTATCTAGTAACTTTTTTTTTGGACTTTTGGCCAGCTTTTTGGCATTTGGCCCCACCGTGCGGCGCGGCGCAGTGCAGCGGGGAGCGATGCCTGCTGTCCGCACCTGCCACGCGGCGCCGCCGGTTGTCGCCCACTGGCCTCGCACGGCCGGACGGGCTCTAGGTCTCGGCGCCACAGCAGCAGATTCAACACATGGATTAAGAAGACCAAATAGACGAAATAGATTGAGTGGGTTGAGTGGATTAAATTGGGTGGAGTGGATTAAATTGGGTGGAGTGGATTAAATTGGGTGGAGTGGATTAAATTGGGTGGAGTGGATTAAATTGGGTGGAGTGGATTAAATTGGGTGGAGTGGATTAAATTGGGTGGAGTGGATTAAATTGGGTGGAGTGGATTAAATTGGGTGGAGTGGATTAAATTGGGTGGAGTGGATTAAATTGGGTGGAGTGGATTAAATTGGGTGGAGTGGATTAAATTGGGTGGAGTGGATTAAATTGGGTGGAGTGGATTAAATTGGGTGGAGTGGATTAAATTGGGTGGAGTGGATTAAATTGGGTGGAGTGGATTAAATTGGGTGGAGTGGATTAAATTGGGTGGAGTGGATTAAATTGGGTGGAGTGGATTAAATTGGGTGGAGTGGATTCAATATAATCCGTGCCTGACCATTGCGCCCGGGTTTTGTAGAGTAGTTTTAGCCTATCGCTCCTTCGCCTGCAAAATCTAATATCATTGTCGTTCTGAATTACTTCAATTTCTATGCGTCGCAAGTGTGTTGAGCAGCAGGTCGAGTACGTGGGTTGTTAGGCCAAAATTCGGAGCCGAGCAATTTTGCCGGAAAGCCGAAAGTCACTTGCCGCTAACCCGAAGACTCGTGAAAGCAGCAGAACTGTCACGAAATCCTAAAACCTAGTGCTCAGGAACCTGTGTTTAACCAAATTTCTCGAGACGTTCATTAGTATTATCTGAAATTAATAAAAAGTTGCAGTTTAATTCATAAAGATGTAAATATGAATTCTAAGGCTCTGAATTGAGTGATCTCTCAATAAAACCACCAAATTACTAAATATATTCATGTTTTATTAAAAATCCTGTTAAGCGGTCTTGTTGACTTATCATTCAGGTCTTCTTTAAATGTACATTCTGAGCTTTTAATAATATTGACAAACTTTCACGAGAGTTAATTATAGTCCTTAAAGCCTTTAAAGATCCAAAAGGTCACGAAGTAGGTAATAAAACTCCTCATTCAGCTTTTGTTAAAAGATAATTTCATATTTACCGCTTTCCGCGCTAGAGAGCAGCACAGTACACGACCGTTGTCGGATACAGTGTGCAGTGTCCAGCATCGTGGCGCACTTATACTCGCCTGATCAGGGGGATTGGTTTCTCACGTAGAGGGCTCCGTGGTTGATGTGCTGCATCTCGGTGCTTGGTTCACCACAGAGCCACTTATACTCATCAGAAATGGGCATTAACGAATCGCAGAGCGGCATCAATCCCGCAATGGCCTCCACCTGTCTACTCGTAAATGTATTACACAAGTATAAATTAGTTGAATGTATCGCTATTAAATATACATTTCTTCTAATGAAAAGACAACAAAAATGCGGAACAAATACGATTCGCACCTGGTATCCATAATTATTTCTTGTTGCTCGTTAAATTGCGAGCAGATGCACCACGTAAGCCTTACATCATAAAGTCTTACGGGTTGCAGATTCAGCGCTGTCTAGTAGGAGCCTGCTAGGTTCGAGTCTCGACGGTGGCAGAATGTTTGACACATTCTTGTCAGCCATGTCGAATTCAGTCGCCGTCTGGAGGAAAATTTCAGCAGCCGACTGCTTTGATTGGTTTTTTCCGTGGTTTCTCCGATGAACACTAGGCAAATGCCGGAGCAGAATCTTAACAAACGGGCCACAGACCGAGCGCGATATTTCCTTCCTCTTCCTTGTCTTACCATGGATTGGAATGGAATGGAATCGAATGGAATGGAATCGAATCGAATGGAATGGCATGGAATCGAATCGAATGGAATGAAATCGAATCGAATGGAATGAAATCGAATCGAATGGAATGAAATCGAATCGAATGGAATGAAATCGAATCGAATGGAATGAAATCGAATCGAATGGAATGAAATCGAATCGAATGGAATGAAATCGAATCGAATGGAATGAAATCGAATCGAATGGAATGAAATCGAATCGAATGGAATGAAATCGAATCGAATGGAATGAAATCGAATCGAATGGAATGAAATCGAATCGAATGGAATGAAATCGAATCGAATGGAATGAAATCGATTCGAATGGAATGAAATCGAATGGAATGGACACGTAAAGAATCTATTACTACTCACTTGAGAATTCCGCCCCACTGTGCTTTGCAACCCTCCGCGCTGCCACTACTGCTCTCTATCTTCCCCAACCGCTCAGTCGCCGCACGCCGTGGGTAACTCTAACGCGTGGTCGTGTTGCGCGGACAAAAATAGCACGAGCGGTTCTACATGTCGCACCTCATGTGCGACAGCCGCTGGCTGTATCGTTATTCGCGGACTGCGGAAGCGAGGGTCGCACGAAGGCCGTTGACAGGCAAAAAACTAGACCGAGATTGACAACGAAGGCGACTGAGCACGCCATACTACTAGTTATTTGCACCCGGTGTAAAGCCCTGGAGAAAATGCTGGCGTATTAATCTGATAATAAGGTTCTGAAAGCAGCAATCAAATATCAGCAACAAGAGTACACCGTGTGATGTCTCATACGAACTGCTTACCAGGTTTTAGATTACATCATTTACTAACTAAAACATTACGAACGCAGGAGGATTGTTTTTCAATGTTTTTCTTTTCGCCCACGTAACTTTTGAATAAGTCAACAGGCTTTTTAATGGTCATACTATCTAATATGAATCAAATTATAGGCCAGAGCTTTTCATAGATCCCAGTCGGCAAAGTTGGCCCAGGATATCAACTGAAGTCACTGCTGTGCCTCTGACCGGTAAGTGGTAGGGTACAATTCCTGACGGTGGCAGAATTGTTGACACCATCTACAGAGCTGGAGTGGAATTCTATCGTCCGGCTGCTCAGATCGGTATTTTTTCCTGCTTTCGCTGATAAAAACCAACCGAATGCTGGAGAAGTACCCTACCAAATGGACCAAGGAACGCGCGTGATCTATCCTTTCTCTTCCTTGCCCTATCCTCATCCTTTTCTTACACGCAATTACTCTCCAAAGCACTACACTAACACACTTGCCGGGATACCAGTTGGGAGCTTGGAGCGAGTCCCGGCTGGGACGGTGCCTCGTGGTGGGAGATACCTGGTAGTGAAAAACCCCGCATGGACGGCGTCGGATCTCGCCACCCAGCGAGGTAAAAGATAGCCGGCTTTCTCCATGATCAAACATGCCCTAATGACATTAGCTCACTAATGACCTTAGCTGTTGACGCGCCCCGTCTTACTAATCAATCAAAGGACCCGGGTTTAGAATCGCAACAGCAACCTCTAGGTAATAATGATAGTAATAACTATAATGATAATAACAGAATAAATAACATTATTATTATTTATTTTTTTCGTTAATCGGCCGACTAGGACCACGCAAGCAAGCATCCTGAATTTACCGTGGCTCAGTTTTTATTTATTATCGCGGTGGCAGGTACTTGCAACAATTCTTAGGTGGGACCAGCATTTAGCTGGATCCGATTTTTATTCCCCATGGTTGTTAGCCCGGGGGTATGGAAGATGAAAGATGATAGGAATGGATTAGGAGGCGATAGGTGATCGTGGACTTTTGGAACCATCCCAGCATTCGCCTTTATGACCGAGGGAAACCACGAAAACCCCGGTCAGGATGGCCGGCCCGGGAATCGAACCCGGACCTCCCGATTACGAAGTCAGTGCGCTACGCACTGAGCCACTTCGCTCGTTATTATTATTATTATTATTATTATTATTATTATTATTATTATTATTATTTCAGACCGTTATTCAAGAGGTAACTATTATGATATTTGCTTACATTTTTGGGTTAGATGATCAGTTTATGAAAATTAATTTTGGATAGAAATAAATAAAAAGGTATAATGAATAACAACTTTTACATATTTATTTTGAAGAGTGGGCGTCGACTGCATTGCATTACTCCATGTCTAACCTTCAGTTCTGGTGAGAGAAGACTGCTGTCCCACATACAACATATGTAACGTGCTCGGGATCTGGCAGCGTTCGGTCGGCGCCTTGTTCCCTTGCAAGACACGCCCCCGACCACGCGACGTCTCGTACGGCGGGAAGAGCGGGGCGTGACACGCGAGGGACACGACGTTTAAATTAAAGGCGCTACTAGCAACTACTGCCGCTCCCAGAGTCTTATGATAGATGTGTAGTGTCTAGTAATTCGAGGCTTGTCCGTAAAAATGAGGACTCCGGGGCGCTGCGGTCGCGAGGAACGCAGTTACGTCCTCTGCGGCGATACTGACGTGTAGCCTGATTCCGCCACTCGAAATTCCCACCGCACTGAACTCTCTGCGACACATAGCGCCGAATTCATAGTCGACACTTGAAGTGCGTGTTTCGTTAAGGGAACGAATCTTATTCATGAACTGCCCTTGAGAGAACATATTCAGGCCTACAGTAGGGTATAAGTTAACGTTGTGAAGTTTTGATATAATTTTATATATTTGTAATGACGTTGTGAAATAAATAACGCACGTGTTTTTACGTTAGAAAATGCCCAATTGTTAGTTGAAATTATATGAAAGAAAAGGATTATATTCTTATAAAACATTGTTTATTATTTGCGATGGGTAGTAAATACTTGTAAAATGTAATTGTACTTGTAAAATGTCGAAATCCCCACTAAAATGAGCTCTCTGCGACACATAGGGCCGAACATAGTCGACACTTGAAATAAGTGTTTCGTTAAGGGAACGAATCTTATTCATAAACAGCCCATGAGAGGATTCTTAACTGAGCAGTTATTCCTACTGAGCAGCCTACTCCCTTAAGAACCTTTTATGATTTTCTCGCATAGTCAGTTTAGGTTATTCTAGTATTCTTACGTGATGTTCGCCGACTGTTGTATTAGTTGTATTAGTGCTTGTATTCGTTTTATTAGTGCCAGTAAAAATTTGTATTACTAGTTAAAACGATCCGTTATTAAAACGTCTTATTGAAAACCATCACGTTTTTGCATCATATTTTGTGTTTCAGGCCTACATTAGAGTATAAGTTAACGTTGTGAAGTTTTGATATAATTTTATATATTTATAATGACGTTGTGAAATACGTAACGCACGTGTTACTACGTGTTTTTACGTTAGAAAATGCCCAATTGTTTGTTGAAATTATATAAGAGAAAAGGATTATTCTTACAAAACATTGTTTATTATTTGCGACGGGTAGTAAATCCTTGTAAAATGTTCTTATTCCTTCAGTGTCGACTATGAATTCGGCCTTTAGTCTCGACAAATGGCAGCCATTTGCGATGGAGCTTCCACTCGCTGCACTAGCCAGGGGTCAATTAAGTTCTGCAATTGGTTGTGCGTGCGTGTGCGTGCGTGCGTGTGTGTGTGTGCGTGTGCGTGCGTGCGTGTGTGCGTGCGCGTGTGTGCGTGCGCGTGTGTGTGTGCGCGTGTGTGTGCGCGCGCGCGCGTGTGTGTGTGGGCGCGTGTGGGCGCGCGTGGGCGCGTGTGGGCGCGCGTGGGCGCGTGTGTAGTCCTTAATATTTCGTTTTTGTTCATTGGAACTGTTTGAAATTAATGTAACGGACGAAATTAATTATAATTAGTAATTAACGTAACAAAATATGAAACGTTTTCTTAAAAACTAGTACAATGAGAAATCACATTTTGCCGGAAAATAAATGAAGGAGACGCGGCAGCATTTTTATAACTCTCACTCTACATATAATCTCGACAAAAACACACATAATGATCCAAACGTTGGACGAAAGCAGTGTTTACATAAAATTAAACGTGTCAAGGTTTAACAGAACTTTATTTTGATTTTATCGCAAAATTTTTAAAAATGAGGATTAGCTACATCTCTTCACATACTTTCTCGATTATTTTGTCTATTAACGTGTTGCAATTAATTTTTTAACAGTAAAATCAGCAGTGATCAGAAGGGTCGTGAGTTCGAGTCCCGCCGTGAGCATGGTTGTTTGTCCCTTGTCTCTCATGCATGTATGGTCACGTTCTGCTGACCTCAATTCAGAAGAGACCGCAAAGTGTGTTGATGTCTCGTGTATGGTCAAATGTGCGTCCCAACGGAATGTAAAGGGAAAACGCCCGCATTCTGAAACAAAAACTAGCAAAAATATCAGTAGTATACAAGTATCATCTAGCACCAATTGACATTAATTCGACATTAATTGGTTGGCAAAATCCTAGATTTCAGTATTATGATGCAAGATGAGAGTGTAAGTTCGTTGGGAAAGAGCTAATTTCGTAATAAATTATGCAATTAAATATATTCATATAAATTAATACTAACTATTTCAATTGATTATTAAATTAATTAATTATGAAATTACTGAACTTTACTAAATGAACTTACATTATTTCTCTATCGTATTTTACATGATATTTAAAAAGTTGACAAATTTCTACGAGAGTAAATACAAACATTTGGTCCTAATGTCCAAATGTCCTACAAACATTTGGTGCTGCAAAGAACTCAGATGTAACGTGACTTCATAGGACACCGTCGGAACGGGAAAATCTCATGAAAACCACCCGTGAACTCGCTTGCTCCACCGTATATAGCGACTGAATTCGGTGCTATGTTCTCAGAGATTAGGAAGGCTGGAGCACCTCTGAAATTATAACCAAACATTTTCATTCTTTTTCAAGCAATTTCCATCGAACACGCAGAATATACTGAAGGGCCAAATTCGAAAACAACTTAAGTCTCTTTCAAGTTTTTTAGCGCGTCAGGCCACTGCGACCGCTCGCTCCGGAGACAAACAAGTGGCTAATTAATGAGCGCATCCGAGCTCAGGCTGCGCCACGAGGCGGCGGGGAATCCCGGTTCTATCCACCCCGAGATATTTATTCGCCTTTTTGTCACGTGGGAGGAAGGGGGGAATCCCTTCGAAAAAATGACAGTGGAAGAAGCCACACGGAAAGAGCTTGCGGCGAATAAATCAGGGGATTGCCGTGTTTTCGTACAGCACTCGGAAATGGCATGTCTTTCGAATGAATGCAGATGCATGTTTTAGACATGTGGCTTTGAGAGAATCGAAAATAAAAGGCACAAAACTGTTTGTGGAACAGATGTTGTCAGTGTGTGGAGGAAAAGTGTTCATAAGTATCACAAAAGATGACAGAAGAGTGTAAGAAAAAGTAGAGAATTGTGACAAAAATAAATGTAGGATCATGCTGGTTTCTTCACATATACTCACGATAATGACCTTCACAAATTCAAGACTTTTTGCAGGGATGTCAATACATTTTTATTGCATTTTTAGCAGTACATCTGTACATTGATATGGAAAGACAATTTTACTCCATTTAAATTAAAGAGTTCAAAAAGTTAATTCCAAGCTCATAACGTTATAGTTAAATCTGAAGCCATTCAATCATTTCAGTAACCTGTGATTCTATCCTGACCCTCTGCAATTTCAAGTTGGTAAATGAACACATTGGGGACGTTATAAATTCTTCTTAATAAGTTTAGGTTATATTCGCAGATGGACGGCGTTGGCAACATGCATCCGAGTTTTTTGTCATCGCATTGATAATTCCCTTAGACCCTTGCTCGCTACAATTGCAGGCAGTATTTTTCACAGCGGGGTCTGGGAAGGGAACAACGCAAGTGTAATTAATACTATATGACAGGGCGTCTGAGCCCTATTCAGATAAGAATTCAAAAATGACATGGATTTTGTTGTGAAACAACAAATATATTTTTTAATTATATATTTGCTTAGGATAAATATAAGTCAAATATGCTAAACCACGAGGACAATTTCACAACCCAGGTCACATCGAGTTACTCCGGACATCAAGTAATGCTCGGAAATCAATAGCAACAATTTATACCTTTGTGTTTGTAAATGTATAGATAAATTACAGTCACTACTGAGTTTAAAAGAATTATAGTGTTTGAGCGCTACAAAAGAATTTTTGCCTATTTTTAGATGAATATTATATTTCATAACCTTCATTTATGTCATTTAAATTGATAACGACTTCTATAAAAGTTTGAAAATTGGTGGTTGAAGAAAACGATCATCAAATTTGGATACACAATGTCTGGAATGTGTGAGTATGGATATTCACGTTTATCTATTCAATTGACAATATTATTAATTTTATACAGTTTATTTTATTTTAGTCATCAAAGATAAAATGGAATAAAGATATATTGTTTTAACATTGCCAATATACGGTAATAAATTGTCAAAGATATTATAAATATGATTTTATATTACGATAAGTGCTGCATGATTACTTATACAAAATTTTATGTTGGGAATAATCGAAGATTAAGATGAACAAGGTGTTAAATTTTCTGACCAGTTGATCACTTACTCTTTAAAATAGCAATGATGACTAAATTTTTGAAAATCATTTCCTTCACTTCAGTGTGAAAATCTGTTACAAAAGCCGCATTGTCTCAACTTGACAAGTAGGACTGCACGGAATTTTCTAGTGTCTTATAAAGTCGACGAACTAAAGAAGAACAACCAATAATGCCCTCACCATAAACACATTCACTCCGCTACTTTCGAATCGTTAAGAAATAACTGTTGCAATCGGCCACCAGCTCCCCGTTATAAACATGTACTCTGTATCTCACGCTACCATTACTCTTGAAGAGTTGCTCAGTTTGCCCCATAAACGCCTAGTACCTGGGGTAAACTCAACGATTATTGAGTTCAGCTTCTCAGAAGATCGTGTGCTCGCAAAAGATATACGAAAAGTCTGCGAGAAAAGGGAAGCGTCTGAGATACGCGTAAATGCACCGGCGAGGAGGAATTTATCACGATCAAATTCAGGGGTTCGCAGGCTCCGAAACGGCTCGTGATTACTACTCGAGAACGATGAGCGATCGAGCGTACGGTAACCGCTGAACCTGTTAGATCTCCGAGGTAAAAGGCAGGGTGTGCTTATCAATCCATCATTCGACTGCATCCACGCCTCATTTGGCACCGTTTCCACGTGGCCGCTGACGTCTTTCGGGAGCAGAAACCAGCTTCCGCTCAGCCTCCCCTCGCGTGCGATCAAAAGACGCGGGAGCAACGATCGGCGGAGAGCTTTTAATATCTGCGCGACTACCAAATGTATTTTGACGTGGAAGAAACGCACCCACCAGGGGCGTTGACAGGCGTTTTACGAGTTTCAAACCGAACGTTTCAAGACAGGGAAGTGGTACGTTCGAATTTAGGAAGGTGATTCATGTCTCTGAGCGTGTGAACTGCTACACTCATTTGTCCCGACCGGTGGTGAACGTTTTATTGAGGGAGGTAGACGTGTTCCTCTCCCACTGAATGGTGCTATCCGGCGTTGACCTACATGGTGGGTTGCGGAGGTTTCATCTCCAGGTGTCTTCGCCCACCGTCTCTGTTGGGACAGTCAGATACCTTTAAGCTTCCGACTGGTTTTGATTGATTATTGTGACTAGACACAACTATGGAGGTCATCAGTAACGTAAGTGTAGTGCTTGTTTTTGTCGCGGAAGGTGGCGGTGATCGTCCTCCGCTGGAAGGCTAGATCTGGCGCCGACCTACACGTCGGCTGACGGAGCTTTCCCCAACCAGGTATCTCTCACCAGCTGAGCACTGCTTCAGCCGGGACAATCTCTAAGATACCGACTGGTATCCTGATTTGTGTGTTAGAGTAATGCACGTACGAGTATGTGTATGTGTGTGTATGGAAGGGGAAAATAGATTTAGATTAGATTAGATTTATTAATAATTCTGCAATTAAGTGTGAGAACTTGGTGGCAGAATACACTAACTTAACATTACAGAACTTAACAACTATACAAACTCTACAAACGTTACAAATCTCATGAACATTTCACCGTGCAATCTTTCATAGAACTCCACTTCACCAAACTTCACTTCACTAAACTTCACTTCACCACACTGGACATAGGACAAGAAAGGGGAAGGAAAGATCGCGCGCGATCCTTGGCCCCTTTGTTAAGGTGCTGCTCCGTCGGTCACCTAGAGTTCTTGGGAGAAACCACGGAAAACTACCTACCAGAGACACCGGGCGCTGGAATTTTCCTCCAGACAGCGGCAGAATTCGACCTAGCTATACCTAGCCAGTGTCGAAAATCCTGCTACCGTCGGTACTCGAACCCTCGGACCGTCCGATCAGTGACGTCGCAATGACACCTATTGATGCCCTGAGCCACCTAAGCAGCCTTTTCTACCGATATGTGTGGGAGTGTGTGTGTTTGTGTCTATGGGAAGAGGATAAGCCCAGGAAGATCAGGTAAAAATCGTGCGCGGTCCGTAGCTCGCTTGTGAGGGAACTGCTCCGGCATTCGTCTGTTATTGATAGGAACCACGGAAAATTACCCGCCCGAGCAGCCAGACTCTAATTCCCTTCCAGTCAGGGACTCAATTCGACCTAGTTATGGAGCTAGAATCGCAACTCCGCCACCGTCAGGATTCGAACCCTAGAATCTCCTGCTCGGAGACGCTGCAAAGACAGCGATATGCTAAGAGCTAAACTCAGCCGGTCATTACCACCAGATATGCCCTCTTTAAGGTATGGCTAAATTAGTGGTATCAGCATCAACTTCAAGACAATTTCTGATAATTCTAATTAATCGACTCGTGGAAAGTTTTGAAGAAAGTTGTTTCCAATCTGATTACTTTATAAGTAGTTATTGAATTGTATGTGGAATCTAAGCTGTATTTAAAATCACCAGTGACGAATCCAAAAGGGCCATGGGCGCCATGCCCTCCCAGAGGGCGTAGAGTTTTCGTTTTTTACCGCCTTCTATTTGACAAAATTTATTTAAATATTTATTTATGTTAAAATTATGTAATTACAGAAGTGTTTAAAAACATCGCATCACCTTTCTCTCAGTCGTAATGTGCAATATAATCCTAAAAAAAACGCCACTTGATTTGCAAAAATTGAGGGAAGAATTACGGTAATGGAATCAGAAACATCATATAGTCCCCATATAAAATATGATTACCAATTCTACTTATATTTGTTTTAAAAGTTTTGAGAACAGATTCGATTAGGAAAATACAGAATGCCAATTTTCTTTAGGTGATGCAGTTTCTTTGAGCACTACTGTATTTAAACAATATTGTAGAGTATATATTTCACATATGCACCACAAAAATAATACACAATATAATAACAAATATTTATTATTTAACAAAAATCTATGATGGATCCCTCCAAAATGATAAGCTGGAACCGCCCCAGAAAAGGGGTACAAAGTACGGTACATTTGATCTTCACCACACTGTGCCAATCGCACAGGATTGCTGCAGAATTGGTTTCTCTCTTTCGTTACTCAACGCTGCCTCGGCAGCGGGTGACCGTGGGACAGAGGTGACGCTGGCGAAGGTAACAGTTATGACAGCAGCCAAGGCGGCGCCGGCGGGGGCGACGGGGACAGCAGCAGCAGCCTCGCGAACAGCGCCCGAGGTGATAGGCAAGGAAGTTGGAGTGGCAGAACGGCAAGCGCGCACAGACATACTGCACCACTCTGGAGGGAAATTGATATGAAAAATCGTGGAGTCATTACCTTTCTCATGACCAAAGCGACACACTGCAACAGACTGCAGGTAAATTGATATCAAAATGTCACTACTGTTCTCATGGCCAAAGCGACATACTGCAACAGACTGCAGGTAAATTGATATCAAAATGTCACTACTGTTCTCATGACCAAAGCGACATACTGCACCACTCTGGAGGGAAAATAATATCAAAATGTTTGGAGTCACTACTTTTCTCATGACCAAAGCGACATACTGCAACAGTCTGCAGGTAAATTGATATCAAAATGTCACTACTGTTCTCATGACCAAAGCGACATACTGCACCACTCTGGAGGGAAAATAATATCAAAATATTTGGAGTCACTACTTTTCTCATGACCAAAGCGACATACTGCAACAGTCTGGAGGGAAAATGATATCAAAATGCCACTACTGTTCTCATTACCAAAGCGACATAATGCACCACTCTGGAGGGAAAATGATATCAAAAAGTTTGGAGTCACTACTTTTCTCATGACCAAAGCGACATACTGTTCCACTCTGGAGGGAAATTGATATCAAAATGTCACTACTGCTCTCATGACCAATGCAACATAATGCAACATTCTGGAGGGAAATTGATATCAAAATGTTACTACTTTTCTCATGGCCAAAGCGACATACTGCACCACTCTGGAGGGAAAATGATATCAAAAAGGTTTGAGTCACTGCTTTTCTCATGACCAAAGCGACGCGAGACGTGCACAAATGCAGAGTAATCGCATGGCGATGGCAGAGGAAATTTCTTTGGACTATTGTGAAATGATATCTTCTACTATCTTGTATAATGATATATAATATCTATCTACTATACTTCTCTATCCCTTATCCGAGAACGTCAGTAACAAAACGAAAGGTCCGATCCGGTGGTCGAGATTGCTAAGGGAGTAGTGCCGTAGCGATCTCGGACTGAAGGATCGCGGTTTCGAGTCTCGCCTCGGGCATGGTTGTATTGTGTTCGTCCTTTCACCCCTATCATCATATCGTGTCGTTCTCACAGTTACCATACCGTTACAAGCAATAGTGGTCGCTAATGACCTAGAAGTCGATGCCACCTTAAATAACAAAAAAATCGTGAATCCTTAGGGGTATTTCGAACTTGACATTTTATAGCGAATGTTAATTATTAATTTGCATTGGTTCCTTCAATTCAAAATTGTTTAGAAATATTCTTACTGCAGAATTCAATTATTTAGTTCAGTGAGATGACATAACGAAGATAACGCACGTTCATTCTTATAATTTTTTTAATATTGAAATATTGGTCCTTCTCAATAAATGAATTGCTTTTGGAGCAAAATTTGTCTTCAAGTGCTGCTTGTATATTTGTGGGAACACATTTTGTTACTTCATTTTTAGATATATTAAAAAAAATAAAATTTCTTGAGTTTAGTTGAGTTAGTATTTCCTGTAGAAAAAAATCTTGACAAATGAACGTATGAAGCTATGAAAAAAAACTATTATAAAAAATTAATACGTTTAGATAATTAAATATTAAATATAATTTAGATATATTAAAATTAATAATTATAATATATAGAGGATGTATTGGAAAAAATAAAAATCGACAATCTCAATATCGAGTTTACTTCCGCGGATTTCCTTCCTAACGGTGTCCGATTGTTTCCTGGTCGGCGGAGGGCGTCGGCGGAAACAACGGAGGCTGCCGCGCAACATTCGCGTCGCGTCGCGCGAAAGCGAAGGCGATCGGCCGGTGGGGAAGGGGGGAGGGGGGGGAGGGGAGGGGGAAGGGGGGAGGGGGGAGGGGGGAGGGGGAGGGCGGCCTCCGCCGAGTGCAGCTGGAGGGCGCCGGCGCGCGCGCCGGGAGGCCTTGACCCGCCGCGGCGGCGAGCGGCCCAAATCGCAGCGGCGCGGCGGCCCCCGCGTGCGCTTACATGGGCATCCGGCGCCGACGACCCCTGC
Organism: Gryllus longicercus; assembly: GCA_038098605.1. Lineage (NCBI taxonomy): Eukaryota > Metazoa > Arthropoda > Insecta > Orthoptera > Gryllidae > Gryllus > Gryllus longicercus. Next base: position 334,163 of record JAZDUA010000833.1, read on the forward strand.
GATGCAGGCGCTTACTCACGCGGGGAGGCCGACGCGGCGCGAGGAGATGGTGTGGATTGGTGTGGAACAAGGTCTTTGAACTCGCCATCGAAACCGAGAGAAGTGGTTCAGAGTGTAGCGTCGTGCAACGCTCGAAACGGACAACCACGTGGAAATCGGCGAGCATCGCCGGATGTTGAACAAAGGGCGGAGTGATGACGCACTGGGACTTTCCGTGGACGTAGCGGGCCCAAAGCGGCTGTGGGGAGGAGGCAATGGGGGCGGCGGGTAGCGCCAAAAGGGCCTATGTAAGGCCAGGAGAACAATGCCCCAGTCTTCTTGTTCTAGCGGCGTCGACGACAGGTGAAGCGCGTGTCTGTGCGTGTAGGTGCACTAGGGCGAAAGGCCGGCAATTCATTGACTTGCGAGACGCGTAGATGGTCTCAAAGTAGAGCGGCTTCATACAGGGAACATCGGTGGTATGTTGCGTTGTGGTAGCCGTTCTTAAATCATCTCTCCTTGTGTTGGGTCCATTTATTTAGTTTATTGTGGGCAGGGTAGTTGTTAAATTGAGACTACGGTCTAGATTGTTAATAAATCTACTGTTTTACAAACCAATCTCGTCTGTGTTCGATTACACCCGTATGACGCCACAAGAGCATCAACTGATATCACTACAGTGCGTCTGACTGGCAGGTCCTAGGTTCGAGTCCCGGCGGTGGAAGGATTTTCGACACTTGTCTTGTCAGGTAGGTTGAATTCGTTTGTGTGGAGGAGAATTATAGCATCCGGCTTCTCTGATCGGTTATTTTTTCGTGGTTTCTCCGATTAAAAACCAGGCGAATGCCGGAGCAGTACCCTAACAAACGGGTCACGCACCGCGCGCGCCATCTTCCCTTCCTATTCCTTGTCCTATCCTCACCCCTTACTTACACCCACTTAAACAGGCACCACACATGCCTGGAGACAGGTTGGGAGCTTAGAGCTTGTCCCGGCTAGGGCGGTGCTCCTCTATTGGGAGATACCTGGTTGAGGGGAAACTCTGCTACCCGACGGTAGGTCGGCGCCGGATCTCGCCAATCAATCAAACAATCAATCAATCAATCAATCAAAACTGGGGACAAAGCTGCAGGGTTCTACTATAGGAAGCTCTATTGTCGCCGGGTATATTTTCAGGTTAGGCTCACCAACTTCCACATATAAAAATTGTCTAATTTGTGAGAAATACGAAGAGTGTGTTCTAAATGTCCTATTATTCATAATATGTACACAGAAGAAACCTCCAAAGAAAGCGCGAATATCGGCACTGAATTTTGAACATTCGCGCCCGCTTGCCTCTCGCGAACCCGCGCATCAACTACGCACGTTTAAGTATCGTTGTCAACAGCTCGTTCCTTGTATAGCGAGCTACAGGAGAGCGCGCCACTGTAATGATCCTCACAACATTATGTAGGAGTTGAAAGGCCGTGGAGTGAAATGCAATGCTTGTGGTGGGGGAGTGGTCTCACCAAAAAGATCCCTCATTTTTTGGGGTCTAACCAAGATATAGTGACAACAAGATTGCTGTTTGTTGTGGTGGTGGTAATATTAATACTGTTTAGTATTGATGTTAATGATAAGAGTGCGTCAAACTACTATAATCGCGACAGTTACGTGACGGTGGCATTGACTATCGAGACGGTAACGGTGATGGGGGTGGTGATGGTGTTGTATTGATCATTAGGTGGGGATGACTTCTAGAACTGATGTACTAGAAGAGTTAATCTAAGAAGAGCCCTCTTCCATAGGTCGGGAAACAACCGTACGACATGCAGGGCGATGACACTGCAAGGGAAAGTAATGAAGCCATTCTAAATGAGCTAACTGTAAACGTTCGCAAAGACATGAGTGCATGGACGCAACCTTGACGGAAGTGGCCAAGCAGTCTCTTCTTATAGTAATCTCTCTATAGCAGTAGTGGTGTAGTAGTGCTGATGATTGTTTTGCTGGGGGTGTCTTTTTTTAATTTTTATTTTTATTTTTTTAATTTGTGCTCGTACATTCTCTTAACTCAATTGACTTCTTGGCTGGCGAAATATATATCGGTCTACGAGTTGAACTCCTACCCTGACATATATTTCGTTTTACAATTCAATCTTGCCTGCATGTAACATACATTTTATAGGTAAACTATAAAGAAAATAATAATTGAATTGCTGTTATTATTAATCTCCATCACCGTTTCTATTTGAGAGGGTTGGCTCGCACACACACACCACCAATTAGGAGTCGCAAGCGAAGTTACCGCCTCTGGAAAGGGGAACCAGGTGGAACAGCAATCAACGAAACTTGTATAATGTTACACATAATGTTACGGTGTGTTATAGCACTACAATTTGCTCTTTATAAGTCGTACAAATAATACAGTGCATAGCAAATAGAAAGAACAGCAATAAAAGCTGTCGGTGTAATGCAATTATGGTGGGGGGGGCTCGCCAAGCAGTAGCTAACAAAGCCCATCATCTAGTAATATCTCTATAGTAATAGTGATGGTGATTGTTTTGCTGGCGGTATGATGCAATTACGGTTGCTGCCCAATGGAAGTGGCTGCATCAGCCCAAGCGGCGGTGGTAGTATTGTGGAGGCGGAGGTGGCGGCGGCGGCGCACAGTGTGTGATTTCAGGATGCTAGCCGCTCAAAATTATTTTCTCGCAAACTACTCATTTAATTTTGACCAAACTTTGCACACGTACTTACCTAAAGGTACTTGATCATCTCTGATGACGGTGAAGCCCGCATGTATAGGGTTATAAGTTCGATTCCAGTTGATTCACAGAAAAAAAAGTAAACCTCTTGTATCGTTACAAAATTCACTCACAAATGTCACAAAAACATTACTCATTAACTATTTACACAATATAAAGTTTCAATATTTGTGTTCTATGTTGATGTACTTGGCAACTCTTGAAAATTTTCGAAGCACAGTAACTGTTTCGCTTCATCGGAAATTTCCTGCGATTTTGTTTTTGGTGATTTTCTGATGCTGCTGACGAAAGGATCCGATGATACCAAAAGTCTGTGAAACAGATCAGTGTTTGTATTCAGCCTCGAAGATTTTCGGGAGAAACATTCTCTGAAACGTCTGTAGTCTTTGTTACGCGCTTCTTGCGCTTCCTCTGAAAGTTGCCCGATTGGCAGAATATTGCTGTCAATTACATCTTCACCATGAACAAGAACTTTATGCACAGATACTGGCATGTAGTACCAATTATAGTGTTTCAAATAAAGTTCTTTTGTGATTTTAACATATGTCCCGAAATTTAACTTATTAATTTCATGGCCACAAGCAAGAGTTTCCAGAATTATTTTAAATCTATGAATTAAATCTTCATGGATTCCAGTTATAGCAGCACTTAGAGTTTCGTTTTTGAAAAATCTCCGGGCAGTATTGCCGTCATTACTGTTACCATATCCTTTCTTCGGCCTGTCAATAATTAAACCCATTTCTTTCTGAAATCGCTGCTGGATGTACTTCTTCCTTGCTTCTACAATTTTTTTATCTTCATCACTCCTAACGGCCCAAATTTTTACTTCCAAGCGGTAAGAAATGTGTAGAAGACATTCAAAAAATCTGATCATAGTATGTAAAGGTGATAAGCCAAATTCCAACATACTTGGATTGATATGTTTATACTTTGAGCAATCCATAACATTCATTTCTTTAGGTGTTGCACCGCATATGTAACACTTCTGTGATGAAGTATACTGCGATAAACTATTACAGACCTTGCCATCGACCATGGTGCACAGAAGTTTGTGGGTAACTACAATGGTTTTCGTTTCTGTCACGGAAAATGTTGATGGCACTAGTTCCTCTATTTGAGAGCGAACGCTTCCCATTTCCTCCCTAATAACAGATTGATTTTCTTTTACATAACTGACTTTAATAGGCCTACAAAATCGAGTTGATGATGATCGTGCATTTTGCCATATAATATTTTTACCTCTTCTCGTGTCTGAGTAGAGCTGTAGTGGCACCAATGATACACTAAAAATGTTTTCGTCAGACTGGTATTCACTATCATAATATCTTTGTTTATAGCAGCTCTGATCCGTCGAACCATCACACCCCCACTTCGAAATTAGCACGCATTGTATTTCATCTGTCTCTATGCTTTCTAGAATATCACACCTCACTGCGCACAATCTAGAAACGGTGAGGTCCAGTAGTGCTTGCAATTTAATTTCTACATACTGCTCTGTGACTTCTACACTTTCCTTTGGAGGATAACATTTTTCTTTGGCCTCTTTCACCACATGATAGGGCGGGTAGAGTTCACAGTCATATTCAAGAGCATTTTCCCTCATTTCCTTGTACTGGTTTGTTGACATATGCAGATCAATCATTAATGCCAGAGCCTGGTCTCCGTTCATACGCCTAGGCTTCCTAGAAACCTCTTCTCGAGCTTTCAACAATCTTGTAGCACGTTGAGGTGAAGCAAGGGAGAGCTCTGCGACAATTTTTGCTGCATTTCTTTTACCAGAGTCTCTAAGACATTTTTGAGTAGCTGCAACTAATTCAGAGGACGTTGCTGTATCGACTATAGTCTTCACCTGTCTTCGCTTTGTAGCAACACTAGCATCACTAAATAACTTTCTTGGTCGTCCTACTTTTGTTATAGAAGATGAGTTTGGATTAGTGGTTGATGAACCCAGACAAGGAAATTTCTCTTCGAATTCGATTTCTTTTGAAAGCCACAATTCGTTTCGTTTCAAAAATTTCTCTACACACCTTGTCGATGTTTGCCATCGCTCACTAATTTTTGAACACAGCTTCGAAATTGCGATTTCAAGTGATTTGCGGATGTCCTCTGAACAATCTTCTAAGCCTAGTTGAAGAGTTACATGCTCCAACACCTTCTTGTTCCGTGTTTGTACCGTATTTGAGCGCCACACCTCGAAAAGCGCGCGTCGCGTAATGAGCGGCATCGTCACTGAAAATAATATATTACGAATGAAAGAGCAGCTAGGGGCAGCTGGAATGTGATTAAAATCATGAAGAATAGTCTCAGAAATACATTCATGTTGAGTTTACGGCGGGAAGTCGTGGGGATAACTTTATAACTCAAGATAAAGAAATAAAAAAATTGAAAATTCAGACATTTTAAGACTTCATTATGAGAGTCATTTCAATATTATTTTTTTATTTAAATATCTCGGAATTAATGCAAAACTAAAGTACAAACCTTACTGAATCCGATTCAGTCAGAATTATCAGTATAACTGCAAAGTAAAGGCGTCAATGCGTGCTTCTTCTACACTCTGCACAAAGCAACTGCACCGGGCTGACGACGTCCTGCCTGAAAGGGTAACTTGACCGCTCTGTTTAGGCTATATTTCTTCGGCCAGCGATAAACAAACTGTGCACCCATGTGCTCTCACTACCTAAGAAGGCATTAGTTTCATCAGCTTCCCTTAAATGCTGAGTTGGGAAAAGGGTATTTTGAGCGGCTAGGTTCGTCAAATCTCACACTGTGCGGCGGCTGCGGCGGCGGCGGCGGAGGCGGCGGCGGCGGAGGCGGCGGCGGCGGCGGCGGCGGAGGCGGAGGCGGAGGCGGAGGCGGAGGCGGAGGCGGAGGCGGAGGCGGAGGCGGCGCGTGCGCGCGAGAGGTGAACCACCGGCGTGGCGCCGTCTGCCCTTGTTTGGCCAAGTGGATCATTCACGGGCGAAGGCAGCCGCCGCGCCGCGCCGCAGAAGCTGACTGGCGTCGCCGCACACGCAGCGCCGGGCGCCGTATAAGGAGGCGATTCTCGCTTTGCCCGCGAGGGGCGCGGGGGGCAGGTAACGCCGGGTCGCCGCTCCCGCCTCACTTGACACCAACATCATCAATGACCATTGTAATGATAGATTTAACTTTCGCCGCTACCGCACGAGGTGCTCACGCCTCACTTATCATCTTCATTATCATCATCAATGATCGTTGTAACAGATAAACCCTTAGATCGTCAGCTCATGCTCCCTATCCTCATCAACTGGTTTCACTACAGCGCCTTCCACTGGGAGGTTCTAGGTTCGAGTCCCGATGAAGACAAGATTTTCGACACTTGGTCGAATTCATTCGCTGTCTGGAGAAGAATTCTATCGGCCGTCAGCTCTGATCGATAGTTTTCCATAGTTTCTCCGATCAATACCAGGCGAATGCCGGAGCAGTAGCCTAACAAACGGGCCACCAACCGCGCGCAATCATTCGACTTCCTAATCTTCACCTCTTGCTTTACCCCCACTTATATTAACAAGCACTACTCTTCCACAAATGCCGGGAGACCGGCCAAGAGCCCAGAGCTTATTCCGGCCAGGGCGGTGCCCTGCTGGTGGAAGACATCTCGTTGGGGAAATCCCCGCTAGTCGACGATAGGTCGGCGCCGGAACTTTACCATCCATAAGATCATCGCATCTTTCGAGAAGGAAGCATGCACTACACTACTGGACTAATGACCTTCGCAGTTGACCCGCCAGGAATCACTAATCAATTAAATCCTACCCTTATTTAACTCTCCTACTTTTTTTCACTCTAGAGTGCCTTAGCCATACGGACCTCTTCATCATTACGCCGTGACTCGTGAGTCGATTTCGACCGAATACAGTCTTCTGCCTCTAGTGACTCGTACGCATGTGGCCCTTGCACCCTTTTACTGGTGAGGTGGTTTGCCCGAGAGAGGTGGCTCAGTGTATCAACTGACGTGATTGCAGTGCTTCTGACAGGGTGCTCCTGGGTTCGACTGCCGACGGTGGCAGATTTTTCGACACTAGATTAGCTAGTTAGCTTAGTAGGATTAGCTAGATTAGCTAGGCTAGATTGCGAATTTGCTGACTGCAGGGAAATTCTTGCGGCAGGTTCTCTGATCGGTAGTTTTCCGTGGTTTCTCCGATTAGTACCAGGTGTAATGCTTTGCTTTGCTTACGTTGCTTGCTTGCTTGCTTGCTAGGCCTCGCTTGCACCCACAATGATATAGGCAGGCAGGGGCGTCGCAGTTAAAGCAGCAAACGCGTATTACATTACAAATTATTTAGATTTTATGGGTCCTTGGGAGCTAAGTCCCTTCAGAAGACTGCAGGATGGTGGATCAGCACAAGTGAAAATGAAAGACAGAATATGTTTTAGCAAATGTCGAAACAAAAGTCCTTTACTTACATAAAATGAAGTTATACAAAAAATGAAGTTACATCTAAGTTACGTGGAGACCTCCGCCCAACTGAACGATAGCTCGGAGAATCTCTCCGGGCAGGGCCCTTCCGCTTGTTTTATAGTAATCAGAGCTTTTTTTGTAATCATACGCTTTCACGTGGGCTGCATGTGGCTTCCCCCTCCCAAACCTGATGCGGCCAGAAGGCGCTGAATAGGCCCTCTGTGTTTGTGCCCGCGCTGGCCATATCGTCAGCCGTCCGTCACTTTAGACGCTGATGGGGGTCAGCTGGGGTCACATGTCGCAAAGGCCATCGTGCTTAAACATTCATATTTATTGGTACTTCCCAGTTGACGGGTATTTCCCAATTGAATGCGTTATGATAAAAAGCTCCCATGAAGTATGATTATACTCATTACAGTTATATTACAATTACAATTACAATTACACTTATTATAATTACAATCATTATACCTTCAATCACAATTATTACAATTACACTTATTACACCTTCAATCCGTACAGTTATAATCGTTACACCTTCAATCCGTACAGCTACAATCATTACACCTTCAATCCGTACAGTTACAATCATTACACCTTCCCCCTTTTCAAAAGTGAACCACCATGTGGTTTACTTTTACTCAACGAACATATCGAGTGGACCGTCTGAGCCTCTTGGGCGTGTGATCTGGATCTATACTGGATGGCGTATGCTGTCCATCTGCTGTTGCCTCTACGTCGGCAAAGGTTGGCTCACGGGTTATTGGGAGGGAACGTGTTGATAGGACAGGAGATACTTTGTCGAGATCCCTTTGGTAGGATACTACAGGTTGATAGGTATTTATTACCAAGCATCTCTCTCGTGCCTGTGCCCAACAGTCCCTGGGACTCCATTTGTCCCACAACCAAAAACCACATTCTCTGCAACATTTGCAACAGCAACAACTACAGCAAGTAATTATTATGAACAATACAAATACAATTAGTGATCCTAACCATGTTGCGCCTTGATACCAGACAGAAGGAAGAATACTTTCTTCTTGGTCTTTAATCAGCCCTTCTATTTCTGATACCTTGTAGCTCGCTATTTTTAAATCATCTGCAGAAGTTAGAATATTCTGCAGAGGAGTATCCAGATCTAAATTATTTAATTTCTCCTTTGTCTCCTCATCAAAACAACAATCAAAATTTGGAGACATTACAGGTAATACGTCCAGCTCAGTTCGATTGACTTCTATTTGACTACTAGCATATAAGGTCGCGGAAGCAGAATAACCTTTGCAACCTTTTGGTAGGTGTAGTTTACCTTGGTTTTCTAAGACAATATTTCGTGTTCCTTGAAGAGGACACAAAATTGCAAATCTTTCGGGGCTTGGTGCAACGTATAACCACTCATTACTTAGATATAGCGAGATCCAGTGTGTTCTTGTTAATTTAACAATTCTTTTGTCACACACATCTGGAACTCTGTTATTAGATACATGTAGAAGCGTAGCTTCACAATCTACATCTGGAACATATGTATATACTGGTACTTTTTCTTTACAAACAAAATTAATTTCATTAGGATTAAAACAATTACTTAATTCATTGGAAGACATCTTTCCATATTTGTTATGCATAGTGTCCTTAAATACATACTCTCTATTAAAATTAAGATACATAAATGTATCGTCTTTCACTCTTGTTGGAAAGGGTAAAACTTTATACAATTGATATTGAGTGCTTGCAACAAGAGGTATTTGGATTACATATACAAAATAGTTCTGAAAAGAATAGATGATAGGAATTATTAATTTACTTAGTTCACTAATAGGAAAAGGAGGATAGTCCAGGTCCTCCTTTGGTTTACCTTGATCCATATAACTCTTTATTTTATTTGGTGTGACCAGTTGAGGTTGTAACACACCATCTTGAGCATGAACAAATGCATCTACTAAAATATCGAACGTATACCGACTTTCCTCAATTCCTCTCTCTACTTGTTTCAATTGTTCATTCATCATGGATACTACAGTGGTTGATTCCTCTAATTTGTTAATTGCCATGGATGCTTTCACTGCAAAGTTCTTAAATTTATCAGCTAACATTTTCTCATTCTTATCTATTTTATACATTGTAGAATTAAATGTGAGAATGGCTGATTTGATTACTGTCATCTGTTCTCCCGAAATTTTTAAAAATTCTCTTTGCTCGTTCTGAATTGTATCAATATGCTTTTGATAACTTTTAATTTCAGATTCTGTTGCTGTGCCAAACAAAATTTTGCTAACCTCTCCAATAAAATTTAAAACACCTCGCTTCTGCCGACCATAATTATTTTTATTTAAATAACCCGCAATTATATCTTTTAAAGAATCTACATAACGAATCTTTGATCGAGAATAAGTCGCGAATGCTGTACAATCCGTTAAATGATACCATGATTCATTTGAATGTTTTTGACATACAGTTAATACTTGAGCCTGATGACTTTTAGTTTGTTTCCATAATTCTTTAATAGGGTTTAAATCTATGTAATTTACAAACTTCCATTGAGTTGGTGACAACAAAAGTGTACCTATTTCGTCGAAATATACTCCTGCTGACGACGATATTGGAGAATTTTGACTTTCCACCGTAGTCTGGTGTTGTAGTGCAATTAACAACAGCTTAAGTATCCAAATCGCGATCATCTTGCGAATTTTCCTCTGAAACAAAGTATGGTTTCAACCTATTTACATGAACTCTAAGTCGTTTACGTTTTCCTACTTCTTGTAGAACAACATCAGATCCCTCATTTAAAACTTCTTGTATTTCATATGGACCTTTCCATAGCGGTTCTAATTTATTTCTTTGCTCTACTTTTACTAAGACCTGGTCTCTGATTTTAAATTCCCTCTTTCTACTCCTTTTTTCATCATAATATTCTTTCTGCTTTTCTTTCTGTATTCTCAAATTTTCTCTAACCCTTTCATGACAAACTTGGAATTTAAATCTTATTTCCTGAACAATATCATCGTATGTATACAACGGAGTTGTATTCGCTTGCAATTTACCCGGTAAATTTGCTTTCCTTCCAAACAATACTTCATATGGGGTATACTTTGTACTCGTGTGGACTGTTGTATTATACGTAAAACTCGCAAATGGTAACCAATCATCCCAGTCGTTATGTGGCTGTTTACAAAAACATCTTAAATATTCCACTAACGTTCTGTGCGTTCTTTCGAGCGCACCATTACTTTCTGGATGATATGCACTAGTATTGATTTTCTTTATTTTAAGTAATTTACTTAAATTTTGGAATAAGCCACTCATAAAATTAGAACCTTGATCGGTTACTATCTCATTTGGTATACCGAAAATACAAACGATAAAATTATTAAATGCTTTTGCTGTTTCCTGTGCGGTTGAATCAGAAAGCGGGACCGCGATTAAGTATTTACTCAAATTGTCCTGACATGTTAAAATATATTTATGCCCTTTAATTGTCAATGGTAAAGGACCTACAATATCTAAGTAAATCTTTTCCCAAGGTGCCTCTTTAATATCAGTCACAATAAGTGGTTGTTTCACTGGTAACTGAGTTACTTTATTTAATTGGCATGTCTTACAAGCTTTAATAAATTTCTCTACGTCATTTGACATATTCGGCCATGAAGTATATAATTTAATTCTCTCTAGAGTTCTTTTGATTCCTTGATGACCTCCAATGGGACATTCATGCATTTCTTTGATAATTCTTTGCCTATTCTCTACACTAACCTGACAAGAGACTGCTGGATATCTACTTAACGCATCTGCATTGACATTCATTTTTCCTGCTTTATGTATCACTTCATAATCGTATTCCTCTAACAATAGTCTCCATCTCATCAATCGAGATCCTGGATCTGTTACATTCAAAATCCACGTTAAAGCTTTATGATCTGTCACGATTGTGAATTTTGTTCCTAATAAGTATGGACGGAAATGTTTACAAGCCCATACGATAGCTGCGAGTTCTTTTTCTGTAATAGAATAATTTAACTCTGCTTTGTTAAAAGTTCGAGATGCATAAGCAAGCGGCTTATCTTTTCCTATCTTTCCTTGACTAAGTATTGCTCCTATAGCATAATTGCTCGCGTCCGTTGTTAGAATAAATGGTTGTTGAAAATCAGGATACTGAAGTACTGGCGCTTGTGTTAATTCTTTCTTTAAAGAGTCAAAACTACTCTGTTCCTCTTGTTCCCATTTCCATTTACTATCTTTCTTTAATAACTTTGTCAAAGGTATAGCAATTGTACTAAACTTGTCAATGAATCTACGATAATAACCTGCCAAACCGAGAAATGATTTTATGTCTTTGATATCTTTTGGTATTGGAAAATCTCTAACGGCTCGAATCTTTTCTGGATCTGGTTTTACACCATCTGGCGTTACCAGGTGTCCTAAATACTGTAATTCTGTTTTAATAAATTCACATTTATCGGGTTCTATTTTCAAATTACATTCCCTTAAATTTTGAAAAACTTCAATCAGCTTCTGATTGTGTTCTTCCAAAGTTTCTCCGAATATTATTATATCATCTAAATAAACCAAACAACGACTACCTAACGTTCCTGATAATACGTTATTCATAAGCCTCTGGAAGGTACTGGGAGCGGATTTCAAACCAAACGGCATACGCTTAAATTCATAATGTCCGGTGTTAGTGCTAAACGCAGTTTTACCTTGATCTTCTTCCGCTATTGGCACTTGCCAATATCCACTCGCGCAATCGAGAGCTGAAAAATATCTAGCCCTACCTAATTTGTCCAATATTTCTTGAATATTTGGAATTGGAAAACTGTCTCCTATAGAGGCGTCATTTAACTTTCTAAAATCTACACAGATTCTCCATTTTCTTTGGCCTGATGCGTCTATTTTCTTCGGAACGATTACTAAAGGAAAATTCCAAGGACTCTGACTTGGTGTAATTATATCTTGTTCGAGCATAGACTGAATTTGTTTTTCTACTTCAACTTTATGTTTTTCCGGTAATCTGTAATTCTTTAGAGTAATCGCTTTGCCTCTCGGGATTCCTGGTGTAGGAATCGTGTGTTCGACTCCTCTCGCACTCGTTAATTTGTCTCCTTCTAATTTAAAGATATCCTGGAATTGATGACAAATTGCCCGAATTTCTCTAGTACCCTCTTTAATGTGCGAAAATCTTAATTTCTCATCTAATTTACGAATTCTCTCAGGATCTTTCGAGTGATTAATCCATTCTCTTTTCGACGGTACTTTTCTTAATACAGGTTTCACATTAATTACCTGCTCTTCATTTGTAACATTTACGCATAAGCACTGAAACCTATTGTCTTTACATTTCACTAGTCCACACGCTATATAAACACCTTCTTTTAATGTTTGATTTTCAATTAATCTATCACCTACTTCTGTGGTTGGTAACGATACTATCGTTTCACTTTCAGCGGGTACTCTTATATCAAAAGGGATGTTTAATGATATTCCATACGTACTGAGACCATCTTGTCCTAATATCATATCGAGTTCGTGTGGCAAGCTGTTTACCACATAAAATTCGTGTTTACGAGGTTCTGATGCGTTCTCCAAGACAAGTAGTATTTTACCAATTACTTTTAAATTATTCCCTGTAATTCCTTTTATTATTATTTGTTCATCTGCATGCTTTATTTCTCTTTTATTTCTTATTGCTTCTAACTTTACCAACGATACCTGAGACTTCTCTTTTATTTCTTATTGCTTCTAACTTTACCAACGACACCTGGGACCCAGTATCTATCAATGATACACCCATTTCACCCTTCAATTGCTTACACAATACGTAACTCATTTACGTTTAAACCTCGAGAACTACAGACCCTTGCTATATTCTCGTCCGGAGATTCACCTGTCTCCGCGTCACTTCGAGTCGCGATCTCTTTAGTGACTTTTCGGCTACAACCTAATTGTTTGCCGTTCCCTATTTTAAGGAAAGAGGGAATTGTTCGCGTCGCAATCCCTTTGCGCACCGCCATTTACTCGTACTTGTGGGCAGCACCCTGCTTGTGCTTCGCAACCCTTTTCTGAATCGCAACCTGCTTGTGCTTCGCAACCCTTTTGCGAACCGCACCCTGCTTGTGCTTCGCAACCCTTTTGCGAACCGCACCCTGCTTGCCTAGGACTTATCTCCGGTTGCTCAGACAGCCCTGCTGTCCGTTTCCCTGCGTTCTGCAATTTCTAGCCTCGTGCCCTTTCTTATTGCACTTCGCACAGGTCGGTACTGGTATACCCGTACATTCTCGCGCCTTATGTCCTATTTTCTGACATCGGAAACATGTTATACTTGCCGAATTAACTTCTTTTCTTACAATCGAATGTTTCTTTGAATTGTTACGCTGATCATAACGTGGTAATTGCTTAAAATTCCCCTGATTTGGATTACTGAATTTGTGTCGTTGCGACAAAATAGAACTTTCCTCCTCTAATGCAATTTCAATTAACTGAGATATAGACTGATCTTCTCCTTTTGTTTTTACCATTGTTTTTATACGATCATCAACTATTCCTTGAACAAAACATATCTTAACTATTTCTTGCATGATAGCAATTCCTCACGTAGAAGGAGGATCATCAATGCGCGAACCCCACTGAATTATAGTTTCATTAAAATTTTGCCTACTATTAAATAGTTTACTTGCATGAAAGTCTAATGTCCTTCTTGTCGCGTAATGTTCCTCTAAAATGTCACGTACGTCTTCCCACGATGATCTTCTTTTAACCATTAATTTTGCTTTCGCATCTCCGCATATTTTTGCTTCAATAAATTTTAAAAATAACCCGTGTTTACTAGGATGAACGACTTCGTACGCGGCTTCTACACTTTCTATAAATTCTCGCAGTTCCCTCGGATTACCCTCAAAGCTTTTTGGTACTAATTTGATTGCTTCCGGCACGGATATGTAATCTTGCTCGGAAGGAGCACCTTGACTATCAGCCATCATCCTCAATTAGCTAACACAACTAGATAAACACAATACTCAAACTTCGACGTTTCCTACGCTCACGCGCGCTCTACAAAATACCTAACACACTTTGGATCAAGATAACCCAGAGGTTGGACTAACCTTTACAAGATGAAGAGTTCTTCTGAAGGCAACCAAATGGAGATCGCTGCTACGGTTACGTTGCCGGCTGCACGTACGGCTGAACACAGGATGGCACCTCGGTACACCAGGCTGCTGCTGTTGTAGTGCTCAGAAGAACCAAGGACTCCGCCAACTCCTCTCGGAAGGTTTCGCTGGCCAGGCTCCACCACGATCACGCTGGTGAATACGTGACTCCTTGAAGAATTGAAAGAAATGACTTTTGCTAAAACTGTGCTGAGCAGTGCTTCTGATTTTGAAGGATCCCACCGCTGCCACCATGTAATGCTTTGCTTTGCTTACGTTGCTTGCTTGCTTGCTTGCTAGGCCTCGCTTGCACCCACAATGATATAGGCAGGCAGGGGCGTCGCAGTTAAAGCAGCAAACGCGTATTACATTACAAATTATTTAGATTTTATGGGTCCTTGGGAGCTAAGTCCCTTCAGAAGACTGCAGGATGGTGGATCAGCACAAGTGAAAATGAAAGACAGAATATGTTTTAGCAAATGTCGAAACAAAAGTCCTTTACTTACATAAAATGAAGTTATACAAAAAATGAAGTTACATCTAAGTTACGTGGAGACCTCCGCCCAACTGAACGATAGCTCGGAGAATCTCTCCGGGCAGGGCCCTTCCGCTTGTTTTATAGTAATCAGAGCTTTTTTTGTAATCATACGCTTTCACGTGGGCTGCATGTGGCTTCCCCCTCCCAAACCTGATGCGGCCAGAAGGCGCTGAATAGGCCCTCTGTGTTTGTGCCCGCGCTGGCCATATCGTCAGCCGTCCGTCACTTTAGACGCTGATGGGGGTCAGCTGGGGTCACATGTCGCAAAGGCCATCGTGCTTAAACATTCATATTTATTGGTACTTCCCAGTTGACGGGTATTTCCCAATTGAATGCGTTATGATAAAAAGCTCCCATGAAGTATGATTATACTCATTACAGTTATATTACAATTACAATTACAATTACACTTATTATAATTACAATCATTATACCTTCAATCACAATTATTACAATTACACTTATTACACCTTCAATCCGTACAGTTATAATCGTTACACCTTCAATCCGTACAGCTACAATCATTACACCTTCAATCCGTACAGTTACAATCATTACACAGGTAATGGCGGAGCAATGCCCTAGCGAACTAGCCACGGAGTGCGGGCAATTTTTCGTTGATCTTCCTTGTTCTATCCTCTCTCTGCATTTACACTAAAATACATGTTTCCATACTATTCATTCATCAGTACATACACCATGATATCTCCACTTTACATCTGTCCAATCACTAAGTCTATGGTATAAGTAATTTAATAAGTAAATAGCAAAAAGTTAAAAAAAACAGAAGATCCAGAAAATATAACTTTTTTAAAAAATTTATTCACAAGAATTATATTACTTTGTCGTATATGTACATATATTTGGAAACATATACATAGTATAGAGAAAGTTATGTAATGCGGCGGCAAAAAACGCCGATTTAATTACACTGAAGGCGGAGCATTATTTTAAGCAAATTAACAATGAATTCAAAATATTTGTTCAGTACTATAATTTAAACGTTCGTTTGATCGTGTAGACAAAGATCGTTATCAAACGTGAAAGCAACAAGTACATGTAACGCTACAAGATGAATATACAGAATGCCAGTATACTTGAAAGCACTCCATTCTTCTGTCCGAAACCTCAACGCACCGCTGCTGCATTCATCCAGCACGTGCCTGCTTCGTCACCGCTCCCTCACAGGGGGCAGTACTGTTACGCGACACGTCCGAGGCAGGGAGGGAGCAGTAATTTCCAATTGATTGCACGGCGGCACCGGCGTCGAGCTCACGGTTAAGGCAACAGCGAGCGGTCGCGCGGGGGGGGGGGGGCGCCGGCGGCGGAGAGCTCCGCGCCGAAGCGCCGAGCAGTCGCCGAACGCCGGCGCGACGTGAGGGAAATAGAAAAAGCCTCCCCGCCACTCGCAGACGCGTCCGTCGTCAGACGTTATAAATGATTTAAATATATAAATAAATAAACGAATATATAAATAAATAAAAAATAATAAAAAATAATAAATAAATAAAAATAATAAATAAAAAATAATACAAATAATAAAAAATAATGTGACGTAGTGAAAAGAGAATTAAATTCACATAAACAAAATAAAAATAGTATATTGAAAAGTTACAGACTAGATACAATAAATTGCTTAATTAAAACACTCCGGCAACCTTTTCTTTCCAATACCCTGCTTTACCGCAGAAAAACAAGCCACGCGTGATGCGAGCCGTCGGACAATTACCGTCCCGTGACAATTTACCGTCACATGGCCTGATGCCAAAAGTTAAACCGGTCGCCGTCTGACGAACCACGTGCACGAAGCACCCGAGATCGTCTGGCTCTTACACTCCGGACATCTCGCCCCCACTCTTACACTCCCTGTACCTACGCGTACTAGGCCCTCTGATGTAAACTGAATGAGAGCGCGGGCGCAGCTGGCGCCGCGTTAAATAGCTGATGGCTACACCCCCCACCTCACAAGTTCCCTAGATAGGCTCGCCCGCTGTCATAGCGAGGGCTCGTTTGCCATGGTCTTTGGGGGGGAGATACGCCCCCACCACACAAGATTCCCAGGTAGGCTCGCTCGCCAGCTTCCTAGGAGTTTACAGCCTAAGGTTATTTTTGGTTCTGCCACGCTGTCTGCGCGTCAACTGCCAGAGCGCCAAATCCCGGATGTACAGGCTCAACCCTTTCCTCCCCCGCAGCGCACTTTCACCGCCTAACGGTTTTGTTTGGCCCTCGTGTTAACGACGCCACAATAATACAAATAATAAAAAATAATAAAACATAAAAATAAAAAATAAAAAAAATATTAATAAATGTCTTTATTGGTGGCGAGGTATTTATTTATTTTACTTATAACGGAAATGGATAATGGAAGGTCGTTATAAGGGAATTGGCTCGTTCTTTGAGTAGTGGATGTTCTTGCATTTGATTGATTGATTTTTTAATTGATTGGTGTTGCCGAGCAAGTCAACTGCCAAGATCATTAGTCTCGTAAGTGTATGGAATGCTTTTTTTATCCCGGGAGGTGGCGGATACTTCGCTCACAGGATGGCGCCAACGTACACGTCACAGCTAGCAGTATTTTCCACAATCAGATATTTCCCACCTGTGGGGCACCGCCTCAGCCGGGACAAGATATAAGCTCTCGATTGGTCTCCCGACATGTGTTGTAGTGTACTGCATGAAAGTGAAAGTGTGTGTGTAAGGGGAAAGGATAGGTCAGAGAAGGGGAAGGATATTTCGCGCACGGTCTGTGGCTCGTTTGTTAGAACAAATGCCGGGGCTGTACCCCTGGGCAGAGAAACGTAAAACTACCGATCAGAGCAGCCGACCGGTAGAATTCTCTTGCAGACAGCAGCTGAATTCGTCGTAGCTCTCTAAGGAGTGTTGAAAATCCTGCCACTGTTGAGACTCAAACCCTGGGACCTCCCGGGCTTAGACACTGTAGTGGCATCATTGTTGCCCTGGGCCACGCTTATTTTACCAGGAGGATCTCCCCACGTGTGAGCACCTAGGCTATTTGGCCCGGGTGGCTCGGAGCCTCCAACCCGTCTCCTCTCTGCGCCCCCTTGACACTAACGACGGAAATAGCCCCGGAATCTAGAGCTACCTGACGGGAGATTTCAATGACCTCGTCGGATTTCTTCATGTGGGTGGGTTTATGTGAGCGTGGGTGGGTCATGTTCCATCCCCAATCCACCAAATGTTGGAGGATGGAGGCTCAACTAGTGTGTTACCGGGCAAACGCGAACAACAAGGAGCTTAGCACTCCCTCCTCACTGCATCCACGTTAAAGCTAACGACGGGAGTGCCGCCGAGAAACTAGGGTTCGCGTGGACGTTTACAGTCTCCACCAGAAACCTCGCACCCTCAGGCCGTCGGTTCTCCATTACGAGGATTTGAGCGTGGATTGAGCAGGAAATCTCTGGTTGTGCCTAAAATCGGCCGCCCGTGACCGACCACCTAGCAGGAAACACGAGTCCTTTCTGCTTCCGGTCGAGAGCTGGCAACCGATCTGGCGCGGCATGCGTTCACGCTCGCTTCCTTGACTTCGCGCACTGCCGCTACCGCAAATATGGAAAAATCTTGGAATTTAAATTTGCATATTTTTTGTTTATTAACGAACGTGTACTACGTAGTCGCACTCCTCCCAGATGTTTCTCTGAATCGATATCTTGAAATCTTCTGGTGCTGCACGATTCCAACTCGAATTTTATTACTTGGAGAATGTGAACGTGATACTGGAAACGACAGTTTAATGAGTTTGAATGACTTCTGGATTTTTTAGAATGCATTAGAAGCGTTTTGAGCAAGCACACTTGCACTGAGTACCAAATGACCAATGACAACGGACGGCAATGCACGACAATGCACGACAGTACACGACAATGCATGACAATGCACGACAGTTCACGACAGTGCACGACAACGGGCGAGAGCGGGCGAGAGCGGGCGAGAGCGGGCGAGAGCGGGCGACTGGTAGTGGCTTGCCCGGCGTTTTACGAGATTCACAACTGCGTCGCGCGACAAGTGCTTACTCCGAGCGCTCGCCATTTACCTCGAGCGGCGGTCGGCCGTTTTTCGCAGAACGCAGGGCTCTCTTGAGCAGGCCGAGCCGGCTGAGCCGCGCCGGTGTCTTACCGGCAGCGGCGGCGACCTGCCTTATTCAGAGCGTCTGAGATCTCCGCGCGAGCGGCGTCCATTCAACTGGACGACGTCCCGGTCGGCCGCAGACGACACATATACGGCGACTGGTTTTCGAAAAATGTATTTCCTCCGCGCGTCTGAGGGTGCGCGGTCGCCGGAAAGGGTCGGCGAGGTTCTCGGCTTTTCCCCGAAAGGAAGCGCGCGGAGAGATCGTTTACAGCATCGTTATATGGCACACGGCGTTTCATCTCGCCGGTGACCCTTGCAATTGAAGCTTAGTGACTGAGGGTTACGAGAGGTTATTTCTTTGGCTTTCAGCCTTGTCTGTCACGGCAAATCTTGGATGAGGTCGCGGGTGGCTCCCTCAATGGAGAAGTACTCGTATAGTTCACAGGCCTCGGAATTGAAAATGTATTGTGTGCTCCATCAATTACAGTAATTGAATAAATTATGCCAAAACAGTGGAAGAAAACCTTATAGTCTAGAAACGTTATTTTATTGATAAATCTGAGCAATATTTGCCATTTGTGTTTTTTAAATAGTGTTAACCGTAGGGTCAGAGTAAATAGTTTTGAAATACATCTTTCTCTGTCTCTGTCTCTATTTCTGTCTGTGTCTGTTTCTCTCTCTCTCTCTCTCTCTCTCTCTCTCTCTCTCTCTCTCTCTCTGTCTCTGTGTCTTATTAATTTCTCAATCTCATTTTTTATATTTTTAAATAATAGTAAATATTATTTATTTCTAAAATAAGCGGTTAAAACAGTGCTTGCAATTTGGAAAAGAATAAAACTACCGGTACAGCTAGGAAGCAAACGGATGCATACTGAATAGCGCCAATGAAACTTGCGATTACGATTTACCCAGCAACAGACCTAATTTCTGGTCTTCGTAAGTGTCCATCCTTATACTTCCTTCTTCCGCGTGTGTAAGCAAAAACATTTTGGGCGAGATAAAAACATTCAACTGTTCGAACAGCGCCTCGTGGATGCGGGAAGACAACTGGCCTGGAGGTCGACTCTGTATGTGTGCGGAATAGCAAAATCAACAGTTCAGTACAAACGCACCAGGAGACTGACAGCGCGAAAATACAGATTCACGTGTCTGCAGAAAGTCAAGCGTTCCGCGAAACCACGGTTTTATGGACCATAAATTCTGGCGACGACATTCAAAGACATACTTGTGTCAAACGACAGAACGTTTGAAGGACAGTGTGTGAAAACCAGGGGTAGCACAAAAATTATTGCGCAGTATTGAAAGAAATGCGATTAAAATCAAATTTAAAAAAATAGCGTAAAATTTTAATAAGTTATTCGCAAAATGGTGCGGCGTACTACAGTTATACTCCGAAAATAATTTTTCTCAGTGAGAAATGTTTTGGTTCGAACTGAAGCAAGTTTCTCTCTCTATTTCAGTATTTAATTTAAATACTGTCTCACAGCTTTGGTCATTAAAATCATAGTCGGTAATTGAAATGTACATAGTATGATTGAAACGCTTAAGCAATGAGTAAAACGCGTGCCATTTTATATAAAAATAATAAGTTCTAATTGAATTTTATCATTGCCACAGTTTTATTCAATCTTTTTGGGAAAATATCCTTTTTGTTCTAATGTCAAAACAATATTGCACAAGATTCTTCGTTTGAGGAATAGAAACAGCAAATATATCAGAAGATTACTTTTATCATAATGTTTTTAGATATAAACAATGATAAATCTTAGAAAGAATTTGTCTGTCATGGGATCTAATATCTGGTGGAGGGGGACAAAGAGTTAAGGAGAAATAATCAGCAGCCAACGACATTTAAGGTATGTGTGGTCAGTGAAATTACGTTAGCAATTAAAAGAGAATATGCGTATTCCATGTTCGAAGTAAAAATTAGTCATTCTATCAAAAGTGAATGATGGCGGGTGTATAGCATTTTGGAGGATAATATTAATTATACAAATATGAATATTATATATACCGAATTGGTGTAACAATGGTATCAACAAATTCATTCGACGTTTTAAAAATCTAAACGCACTACTAATGTGACGTGGGCGCGGACGGAGTGGACGGCGGGGACGGAGGCGTGCGTGGGGTAAGCACGAGGGACGGAGATTGGGGGGGGGGGAGCGTAGCCAAGGGGTGAGCGTGGAAAGTTTTAGAGGGCTTCGGAAGTGTGGGGTGGGTGGGTGCATTTCCAATAGGCAAGATGAAACGGGGTGGAGTTGCTATGGGCGTGGGGCGGGAGGCGATCGGGGGTGGGCGTGGCAGAGGCGGCGCGGGTGTGTCGGTGCGAGCGTGCGCGCGTGGACTGAGAGCGGAGGGGTGGGGGTGGGGCGTGTGGCTGGAGGCGTGGCGCGGGCGTGTCAGCGGGAGGGAGCGCGACCGAGCGGGCCGTGTACGAATCCATCATGTGCTGTCAGCCCCCGGGGGCGCGCCTGCCGCCACCGCCGCTCGGAATAGCTCAGCGCACCTCGTGGCTGTCGCGGAGTGAGGAGGCGTGGTTCGGGGCCCAGCGCAGGGTTAGGGTGGAGCCGGGTGGAGCCGGGTGGAGCCGGGTGGAGCCGGGTGGAGCCGGGTGGAGCCGGGTGGAGCCGGGTGGAGCCGGGTGGAGCCGGGTGGAGCCGGGTGGAGCCGGGTGGAGCCGGGTGGAGCCGGGTGGAGCCGGGTGGAGCCGGGTGGAGCCGGGTGGAGCCGGGTGGAGCCGGGTGGAGCCGGGTGGAGCCGGGTGGAGCCGGGTGGAGCCGGGTGGAGCCGGGTGGAGCCGGGTGGAGCCGGGTGGAGCCGGGTGGAGCCGGGTGGAGCCGGGTGGAGCCGGGTGGAGCCGGGTGGAGCCGGGTGGAGCCGGGTGGAGCCGGGTGGAGCCGGGTGGAGCCGGGTGGAGCCGGGTGGAGCCGGGTGGAGCCGGGTGGAGCCGGGTGGAGCCGGGTGGAGCCGGGTGGAGCCGGGTGGAGCCGGGTGGAGCCGGGTGGAGCCGGGTGGAGCCGGGTGGAGCCGGGTGGAGCCGCGTGGAGCCGCGTGGAGCCGGGTGGAGCCGGGTGGAGCCGGGTGGAGCCGGGAGCATACACTAGGGCTGAGCTGCGAGGGGTTGGGTAAGCTTCGGCGAGGCTGGGCGAGGCTGGGCGAGGCTGGGCGAGGCTGGGCGAGGCTGGGCGAGGCTGGGCGAGGCTGGATATTACGTGAAAAACAGTTAAACAGAATTGATACTATAATGAACCATGCTAAGGAATTGCAGTGTTCGTGCAGATTATTTTTTTAATTTATGTATTTTATTGCAGTGATGTAAAAGAGTATTTTATTTGTTTCAAACAGTATAACTACTACTGTTTGAAAAGAAGTGTTGACTAGTGTTGTTTTGCAGCATTTTGCTGCTACAAAGTATTAGTATTAAAACGATTCAATGAATTCGATTTCAACACGTCACGATGGAATGAAAAATCAACCGAGAAGCTGAAATGGTATAACTGACCTCGTCGCTACTTCCACAGTTGTAGTAAAATTGTTATCATATTTTACGTTATTAAGTGCATAAGTATACATATCTATCACTTAAGAATCCATTTGCTTTCTTGATAGATGCTACAATCGGTAGGCATATGAACAGAGAAAATAACGATGGACAGAAAAATAACTTTGAAACTAGTTACTGAACTATAAACTGACCAAAAGGAAACGAAAAGAGTTGTACACAATTGTACATACGTAATATTTTCTGCATACAACTGGTGATTTAGAATATGAAAATCGCTGATTTATTATATAACCACGAAGCAAATACGCATTTTTGTAATCAATTTCATGTTAATTGCACATTTTGAGCGAAGTTACTCTTTGAAAACATTTTTCATATGTCATATTTTTCACTTCCAGCTAACGTAAATATGCAAATACCTCGACGCACGTCACAATGAAAATGCAATCACCAATCTCTTTAGTGCTTCTAGGAATACTATTGCGAAATCATCCTCACAAAGGAAATTTTACTCTGTCAATTTAACATCAAAATATGTGTTTTGCAGACGCATATTATCCAGTACATCTCCGTTCATTTACAAACAACAAAAGTAAAAAAGCAATGTAAATTGAAAAAAAAATGTGAAGCAAAAAACCACCGCACTGGTCGTTTAATTGCAGAGAATCTGATGCGTCTACCGCTCGATGATGTCACTGACTCTGGTGACGCGTGTTGTGCAGATCTCTGTGGACGTTCCACTATAACTCTATCTAGCCCTCCGCCACTTTCGCTCTCAAGTTTCTAAATTCTTTATAAATGAGTTGAAAATATTTTATTTCGGAAGGAAATTATTTCGTAAATGAAATATTATGATAGTGCATTTGCTTTTTAATTTTTGACAAGTGGGGTACTGTTTGTCAAATCTCCCCTCCCCAGTTTTCACTTGAATTTTTCATTTTATATTATTTCAGTACAAATTTTTAATTTTTAGTACATGGTAAATTTTTAAATTTCTGTTAAGACAGTACATTTTTACATTTCAGTACAAAATTAGTGCATTAAAACAACCTTTCTTATCTTCTTAGGTAACTCAGGGCATGTCACTGACAGGGAGGTTCTTGGTTTCGAGTCCTAAAATTGGCAGGATTTTAGCTAGGTCGAATTCAGCCGCTGTCTGGAGAAGAATTCTAGCGACAGGCTGCTCTGATCGGTAGTTTTTAACGGTTTATCCAGTTTACAGCAGACGAGTGTCAGAATAGTACCCTACCAAACAAGCTACGGAACGCGCGCGATCTTTCCTTCCTCGTCCTTGTCCTATCCTCACCCCCTTACACAC
Organism: Gryllus longicercus; assembly: GCA_038098605.1. Taxonomy (NCBI): domain Eukaryota; kingdom Metazoa; phylum Arthropoda; class Insecta; order Orthoptera; family Gryllidae; genus Gryllus; species Gryllus longicercus. The sequence continues at coordinate 357,901 of JAZDUA010000833.1, forward strand.
ACACACACACACACACACACACACACACACACACACTTTCTAAATTTGTTGCGTGAACTTTAGACGAAACGCGTTTCCAAATCCGTTGGAGGCGCTGAGCGCTTTTGGAGTTATCCTCCATTAATTGCCGCGCGAGAGTAATCCTCCAGTAATTACATAGTCCGTTACGTCTCGTCACCGTCAGAGGACCGCCAGATAGCATCTCCGCGTACGCGCCTCTCTCTTACGCGCTCCTGCGTCACTACCCAGCGGCCAGAATTGGGAAGAAATCAGGATAGGGGTAAGGTTTAGGACGCTGGACAGGAGTTGGACTTGCCCCTGTGAGGCATGCAAACTTGTTTTGTTGCAAAAACTCTACGCACTACACGACCACACATGGTGTGAGACTAGCGGGAGCTTAAAACTTGATCCGACTGGGTCGGTGCCACGCTGTTGGGAGATACCTGGTTAGGCCAACACACACACACACACACACACACACACACACATATATATATATATATGTATGTATGTGTGTGTGTGTGTGTGTATGGGTGTATATATGTGCCATAGATGTATACATGTCCGTGTATATTTATATATGGAGTGTATATGCTCAAAAGGAGTGTATTGTAAATTGTTTTTATATGGTAAATTGTTTTTGAATTATAAGTGTTCATATATTGTAAAACTGACAATCAGCCAATTGTAGCCAAATAAATATTATATTATTATTATTATTATTATTATTATTATTATTATTATTATTATTATTATTATTATTATTAGGGAAAACTTTGTTAGCCAGCGAGGTATGTTCACCGCCTTCTCCAGCGATAAAAAACACTATACTTACGTGATTAATGACCTTAGCAGTTGACGCGCCCGGAAATTCTAATCAATCAATAAAACACATTTTTAGCAACCTTTGCACGACCTTTTTAATTGAGCTCATTTCTTTTTATTTTGGTACAAATCAGTACCTAATTAGTACAAAATTCAAGGCAGGTTGGGTCCGAATCTCCGGCAAGTGAGGCCGCGAGCGTGGCGCGCAGAGAGATTGAGAGGCAGCGGTCGGCATCCGCGAGCGGCGGAGCGCGGGGGGCGCCGCGGTCGCCGAGTGTTTGCGCTTCTAATTAGCCTGTCCCTCGCGCCCGTCGGTCCGAGCCGCAACAATTCGGATCGGAATGCGCCGCTCAACCTCCTCCTCTCCCGATCAATCCCTGCTCTCGCAGGTACAGCTGCCGGCCTGGTGCGGCCGGCGCACGACAGTACCGCTCCGGCCCTCATGCCCATCCTCGCACTTCCGTCCAATAGGGGGCACTGAAACACGTACGGGTGAACACGTTGTTGTAATTTTGAATCAAATGTTACCGTAATAATTAGAATGCCCCTGCTTATGGTACCGCTCATGCCACATGGAGTGGTAAGAGAAGAAAATAAATGTGCAGTATGTTGCAGATGCTGTACATCTCCACATTTTCAAATTTTCGTAATTGCATCTTAGATGTAATTACGGAAATTTGAAAATGTGAAGATGTATTTCGTGCTACGGGGCTGCGATTATACGAGGTCTATTGTACCCTGTTGTCCTCGAAGTTTCCTGTGGTGTACCACCTGCAGATTTGCCCTGCTGCAACTGCAGGTAAATCACGTTCTCGCTGAACACTATTAAATAAACTCATATCTCTAAAATTAAATACATTCGGTTGATTGATTGATTAGTGACACCGGGCACGTCGACAGCTAAGGTCATTAAACACGTATGTGTAGTACATGGGTTTCCTCGGGAGGTGGCGGTGATCGGGATAACAAAGGGGATAAATGTATTTGCTATGGAACTTAAGTGCAGAAACGTGTAGATAAAGTATACAATGTTGAATTGACGTACAGATAAAGTGAACCATGACGAACTGTTGATGCCAAGACTTGTAAGTGAAAACGTGACCAGTGCTCAGATATTATATTCAACAACAAAAAATGTACTTAAATCCACACACATTTTGTAAACTACTAGAAAAATACCCGGCGTTGCCCGCTTCTCATCATATTCAATCCACGTGTAAAAGAAAACGCGTCCGTGTCTGTGTGTCCCTGTCTCTTTCTGTTTGTCACTCTGTCTGTCTGCCTGCCTGTCTGTCTGTCTCTCTATCTCTGTGTCTCTATCTCTCTCTGCCTTTGCATCCCTGGCTCCGTCTGTCTCTGCCTCTGTGTCTCTGTGCGCCTCTGTCTTTTTGTCCGCCTCTTTGTCTCTGTCGGCCTCTATCTCTCTGCGGCCTCTATCTCTCTGTTAGCTTCTGTCTCTCTGTCCGGCTTTATCACCCCGATATCGATGCAAATACTAATAATTGTGAATAACTAATCTCAAAGTAAAAAATGAAATAAATGAACTTTTAAGAGAATAACACTGCAAATGATTTCCTTATATTTCATAAACAGAAATTTTATTTTGTCATCATTAAAAATGTCTCTATTGACCAAGATTTTACTCACGTGTTCAAGACTGTAAAGGACAATCGCAACAGAAAGTGAACTGTATTTAACAAATAAGCTGTGACTTGTATCTTTGAGGTTCGGTATGACTTGTAGAAAATAATGAAACATTAATTACGGCTGGCAAAGATAACACGTTTAAATGAACGGTATCTTCAAATCTATTCTAAGCAGAATTTCTCTGCCAACACAACATTCCCAAAAACAGCGAGTTTCCCTTTAATAATTCCACGTGGAATGTTTCATATGCGCAGTCGCCCAAAAACCTGTAAAAGGAACGTCACCGAATGTAATATTTCACATTAGTTACTGCTCGCTCTGCTGCACGGTACTTCTCTTTGATCTCCTATCAATCAATTTATTCGACATCGTCCACTGTCAAAAATTCTGTCAGGCACACGAAATTCTGTCAGGCACATTAATAAATATTTTAAATTGAGGGAGGGGGCGAGGACCGCAGTTTCAGTAAATGTACGTCCCATGATCTTGCTTGGTTTTACATGAAGCGTAACAATTACTGCCTACGTTGAAGTGTGATACTTTGCCCAGTTACAGGTTTGATTGGAGAGTATAAAATAATGTAAACAAACCATAGGAATAAAAGCAGCAAATATGTAAAATTAGATTATGGTTCCATACAAATTACATAATAGAGAAATGATAAAAATTACTTTACTTCTGTTTAAATGCATTTAAGTTAAGTTTCAAAGACAGCAGTGGGGGAGAGAGAACAGGCCGGCAGAGCAGGCGGGCGTTGGAGGTCCATACGCATGAGTGGTGGCTATCCAGGAGCGCCTGCTCTTCACGGAACACGCGCCAGCGCTCGCAACGCTAAATCACCCTGTCAGCGGCCAGCGCAGCGGGTGAGGCGCCGTGATTATTGACACTGCGTCCCGTCGCCTCTCGCAGCTCTGCGCCGATGCTGTGATGTGCGACTAGGTGATGGGCGAATAGGTGATGGGTGAATAGGTGATGGGCGACTAGGTGTTGGGCGACTAGGTGTTGGGCGACTAGGTGTTGGGCGACTAGGTGTTGGGCGACTAGGTGTTGGGCGACTAGGTGTTGGGCGACTAGGCGATGGGCGAATAGGTGTACCGAAAATACCGAAAATTAAAGTCTGATTAAAATCTTTAAACACAAAAAAACTATACCTGCAAAGCTTCAACACAGTTGGACATTTGCATTTGCAATTTAGATTTAATTTAAATAATAGATTTTTATTAAGGAAATGCCTATTATGAACACTGTAAGCTTGCAATGGTGATTTTTGTTCTTGAAAATACAGAGTTTGCTGAAAGTGAGCAATGGAACATTTTTATAAGCTTAGTTTACTGTGTTAAAAAAAACTAAGAAAAAACGTGGAGATTATTTTTGAAAAAAGGTCTTTAAAATTGCCTATATTTCACGCAAAAGTATGCATCTTCCAAAAATTGCTGATAGCATTATTACCATGTTAAAAGAAAAAAATTTGAAGAACAGATTTCATTATGGAAGAAAATATTTTTCATTGTGTCTCTTCCTATGTGCAGTTGAACAAAGACGCCGAGAAAAAAAAAATTGGTTACTTTCAAAAATACATACTTTTACCCAAAATACGGCCTGAGTATTTCAACTTACTCTACCAAAAGAAAAATCACAACATTTCAGACCATTTTCGAGAAAATTTTGAAAATGTTGAGGGTCCTTTTTCGGAACCACCAAAAATCAAAATAGCCATCACAAAGTCACAGGACTTCGAGTTGGGCTAGATTAATGGAAGCAATGTCAATAGTGGACAAAATCGTGTGATCGGTACAGGCACTAGTGTTGACTACAGATTCAGATTTATTTAGATTTAGATTTATTGAGTAAAAAAAAAGTACAAACTATATGTGACGTATGGGGAGAAGATCATCTGTGCACGTTTTCTTGAGTTCCTTTATTAAAATTGACATTATTATTCTTTTTGAGTACGTACGTATAGACATGTTTATATAGACATAGTATAGTTTTTTTTTTTTTGTAAAACAACTCTTTGACACGAAAGACCCACAGAACGTGGACTCAGACTACTCAGCGTGCTAGGGTGAAGGAATATACCACATGTCGGAGCAACATGTATCCATTTTTTCGATAAAATAGAGACCCACAATAAGGGTTTATCTGCTGAAAAATGACCACTTTCCGCCGCAGGTTTTCAATAATTGAATCGTTTATTTCAGAAAGCCTCCATACGCTAAATTCCTCATTTCGAGAAAACCGAGAAAAAGTCTCCCGATTTTTCAGATTTCAAAATATTTTTATTTTTGAAAGCAGATGATAAATGAATATTTTTCATATAAATATGCACTAAACCATGTGTCTATCCTCTTGAAGCCATAATCTGTCGCTATTGCGTGTTTTAGATTTTTTGACGGGTTTCTGGAATAAACGATTCAATTCGTCTTTCCTACCTAAGAACGTAGTAGGCAAGAAAGTAAAACTGTATGATCGTGCAAAACTTCCAAAGCGATACGAAATGAATGGCTTACAAATATTTGCCCAAATGAGACCGAATGTGAGCTCAAAAACTCTTTCCGGATCTCGCCAAGACCCCATTCACAAATAATTTATTACATCACTTGAAAAAAATGCTCGCGATCGCCCCTCATCTCCACAGGGCTTTACGTACGACCGTCACGTCGTAGCTAATTCATGCGTTCGCCACTGACAGCGCCACCGGTTTAATGATGCAGCGGCTTCGGAAATAAATGAGGGGCAAAAAGCGCGGGCCCTGTATTTATGGCGATGTCGCCACGTCTGCACGTGTCCATTCATGCGGCGAGTGGAGGGGCCCGTGAGAACCGGACGGCGGGGCCGCGTACGCGGGCAGCGCAGCCGAGACGCACACAGGTCCATTGAGGACTCAAGGCCGGCGCGCCACACCGCCCCACACTGGGCCCTCACGGAGCCAATGGAGGGATCCGGTGTGTACTCATTGTTATTGGCTTTATTATCGTTTTTGTCGTTGGCGAAGTTTTAATTTATTTCGTAAATTACTGCTACAGAGTTGCACTCATTTGCATATGTATGATCTTTCTTTCCTTCCTCCCCCTTTTCCTATCCTCACTCCTTACTTACTCACGCTTGTACTTGCATGCTATACACTAGCACACTTGTTGGGAGGCCAGTCGGGAGACCAGTCAGGAGACCAGTCGCGAGACCAGTCGCGAGACCAGTCGCGAGACCAGTCGCGAGACCAGTCGGGAGACCAGTCGCGAGACCAGTCGCGAGACCAGTCGGGAGACCAGTCGGGAGACCAGTCGGGAGACCAGTCGCGAGACCAGTCGCGAGACCAGTCGCGAGACCAGTCGCGAGACCAGTCGCGAGACCAGTCGCGAGACCAGTCGCGAGACCAGTCGCGAGACCAGTCGCGAGACCAGTCGCGAGACCAGTCGCGAGACCAGTCGCGAGACCAGTCGCGAGACCAGTCGCGAGACCAGTCGCGAGACCAGTCGCGAGACCAGTCGCGAGACCAGTCGCGAGACCAGTCGCGAGACCAGTCGCGAGACCAGTCGCGAGACCAGTCGCGAGACCAGTCGCGAGACCAGTCGCGAGACCAGTCGCGAGACCAGTCGCGAGACCTGAGCTTTTCCCGGCTGGGCCGGTGCACCGCTGGTGGGAGATACCTGGTTGATGGAAATTCCCGAAGCCGACGTAGGTCGACACCGGATCTAGCCTGCCAGAAGCGCAAGATAACCGCCACAGTCCGCGATAAAAACGTGCACTACACTTACGGGACTAATGACTTGAAATATAATTACGCGCCCGGAATCACTAATCAATCAACACTTCAGTTTGATGCTTACTATCACACATGCTTTGCTAAGCTACGTAGTACAATTTACACCCAGATTAGCTACTGATTTTACCACAATCAATTGCTGTGCACGGGGGGGATAACGGAGTATCTGTCGCACTCCCAGAATACGATGAATCATGATCTCACAATCACAATTATAGATTTCACTAATTTTATATCGCAACGAAAGTAATTCATCATCTCAATTGAGTATTAATACGACATGCAACATGTTGCGTCTTCTTTGCAGTTCAGTTATTCACTAAATTATCACTGGTGGTTTATTTCCTAAAACATTCACAATATCCTGATTTTGCCGCATTTTAAAGAACCAGATTTGACTCGCTGAGTACGGTTCTTGTTTTCGTATTGCTATACGCGTTCGTCTTTCGGTCCACTGCCGATGCTGCGCCGGCGCCGTTGCCGTTGCTCGTCTCGCAAACGACGAGGCAAACCCGTTCCCGCGCTCGCTGCATTCCCAGCCGCTCGCTCCGGAGAGTCAATGTTGGCTCCGGCCGGGAAAAAAAAGAACGAGACCGGACACAACCTGAGAAGGGGACGGAAGATTGCGAAAGAAAAATAATGAGGCGAAGAGAAGAAAGAATGCAGACGTTGGAGAGATATTCCAAATGGAAGAAGAAGAATAGTGGATTTTTTGGGGGAAGAGTAGATTTTGTGGGGGAGAGTAGAAAATGTGAAATGAAAATTGAAAATGTGAAATTGGAAATGGGAATAGAAATGTGAAATGGGTAGTGAAAAAAGTAAACAAGCCTTTGCAATAACTTTCATAAAGAAGCATGCATCAATATTATTGAATTTGATTTATCCAAAGTTATAAAGGTAACATGAAAAAAATTAACCTAGTATTCTAGCGAGATGTATATTGTGAATATACAGTCCTTTTCATTCCGACTAGATGAATTCTTATTCCTGTTTTTGGAAATCCAAACTTCACTTAGCATTTAAACTTTGCATTTAAGTCGCTGTTTATTCACCGACTGAATGCGCAGAGAGTACGCTTACAAATTGCTGATCGTCATGATTAGACGGCAAGTAACAACGTCCGAAGAGACAATTACTACTAGTGATCATTACGAGGATTTGTCAGGAGTATCGTTGTGCTTGTCCCGCTCTGCAATACACAGAAGAAGACAATATTGGCAAAGTAGATTTTGCGGAAACCAGCTTTACAGAAATGAGTGTCGAATGTAAAATTTTGGATTGGTTTGGAATAACGTTTGAATTGAAAATGAATGAACATTAGATAGAATTAAATATTACTCAACCAATTTAACAAAATCTAAACTTCAGGTGAAGTAAATTGTGTATTTACCCATTTTATCTTTAAAAGTGTTGGTAGCGCTATTTACAATCATGGAATTGTTCTTTCACTTATTTGAAATTCATTTCTCAGAGTTGTCGTCGATTGCTATGATTATTCATCACTAACAATTATTGTGCTCGGAATAAATATTTAAACCGTCGAAGGTACACTGGCCTTAAACCGCAGAGTACATTTATGTTTTTACTGATACGTTATAGCTGATAATTACCTTTGATACGAAGTTAAATATACGCTACATAACTTACTCGAAAGGACCGTGGTTACGAGGGAAATACGAAAACAGTTGAATAATGCTACATGTTCCCTTACGGAGGGAATTATAAAAGGGAATTATGTGAGGGAAATATGAAATGTCAAACCGAGTCAAGTTAACAAACATTTAATTAGAAAATAAGTAAATCAGAATCAATAAAATTAAGCAAAAAATAAAATTATATATGTACCACGAACGTTAACTAGTTCCAATAATCTCGACTAAAGGCTTTCGAGCATTTTGTCGCCGCTCGATTATTAGAACCCTTATGAAGCCCTTGGTGCATAAATTACTATTTGCGACCCGACTCCTGAGCCCGCTGGCTTCAGCTTCGTTACAAGATCGTCACAAGCTAATCACAATTTTTCAGTGAGATATGACCCTAGATGGAAGTTATTCACTTATTGTCACAATTTTCGTACTCATGTCGCTACAATTCATGTTTAAATGATATTTGTTTTAATTTTGAATCAAGTATTACTATAATAATTAGAATGTCCCTGCTTATGCCACCGCTCATGCCGCTGGAGTGGTAAAAGAAGAATATAAATGTGCAGTCTGATGCAGATGCACTACGTCTTCATCTAAAATGTGTAGATGTATTTCGTGCTTCGGTACTGCGATTACGTGAAGTCTTTTGTAGCTTGGTGCCCTCGACGTTTTCTGCGGTGTACCACCTGCGGATTTGCCCTGCTACAACTGCTGTATCGAAGGTAAATCACGTGGAAACGTTCTCGCTGAACACTAATAAATAAACTCGTCTTTCTAAAATGATCCGCAATCGATTGATTGATTGGCGCGACAACTGCTTAGGTCATTAGTCTCGTACGTGTAGTGCATGTTTTTATTGTGGTAGGTGACGGTGATCATTCCCCGCTGTAGGGCACGATCCAACGCCGACCTAAATGTCGGATAATCTGATTTTCCCCCAACCAGGCATCTCCATCAATGGGGCACCACCCCAGCTCTAAGCTCCCGACTGGTCTCACGGTATATGTGGTAGTGTAGTGCTTATAAGTGTGAGTATGAGTAAGTGGTACGGCACGAAACAAAGAAGAAAGATTGCAGGCGGTTCGTGGCTCGTTTGCTGAATTGAATTGAATTGAATTGAATTAATGCCTTATTTTACGTGGCGAGACTCAGGCCATTAGGCCTGCTCTTCTGTCTGACCACGTAAATTTCGCTACCCTCCTTTCATCAACTAGCAGAGAAAGGATGTATTTCTTGGGCGAGAAATAGGCGATTTGAATTTAGCTCAGAGGCGTCATTTAGGCTTGAGGATCTTTTACATGCAAGTAAATCTACTAACATGGGACAGCCGGCTTTACTTCCCCTCCGAAGGAAGGCGTACGAAGGATTTTTTCGCCCTGTTTTGTTAGGTTCCAGCTCCAGTATTCGCCCGGGGTTGATCGGAGAAACCACGGAAAACTGTCGATCAGAGCGGCCGGCCTCTAAAATTATTTTCCAAAGAGCAGCTGAATTCGCCTAGCTTGAAGCAAACGCCAAAAATCCTGGCACCGTCGCGGGGCTCCCGCTAGGACCTCCCACTCAGGGGGGACCGCATTCCAGTTTCTGAAGGTAGAACCCCCCATACGAGTTGAAGAAGCCTCGTAATCGTACATGCCACCAGCGGGTACTCAAAATGCGTCCTCTTTCATCGTTGGGGCTTCGCAGCGCTGATAGCTTCGGGCGCGGCGTGCTGTCAATAGGGCACTGTGCGACGGCCGCGCGGTCCCATCGGCGCCAACACAGCAGCGCCGCGTTCCCGCCGAGTCAACGCTCCTCTCATCGCCGCACGCCGTCGGGGGCGGAGGCGGTGGCGGTGGCGGTGGCAGTGGCGGGAGTGGAGGCGGGGGCGGAGGCGGGGGCGGGGGCGGAGGCGGGGGCGGAGGCGGGGGCGGAGGCGGGGCGGAGGCGGGGGTGGATGCGGGGGCGGAGGCGGGGGCGGAGGCGGGAGCGGAGGCGGGGGCGGAGGCGGGGCGGAGGCGAGGGCCGGGTCGGGGGCCGGGCCGGACCGGGGGCAGTGGCGGGGGCGGAGGCGGGGGCGGGGGCGGTGGCGGTGGCGGTGGCGGTGACGATGGCGGTGACGGTGGCGGGGCCGCGGCGAAGGCGGGGGCCGGAGGCGGGGGCGGAGGCGGGGGCGGGGGCGGGGGCGGAGGCGGGGGCGGAGGCGGGGCGGAGGCGGGGGAGGGGGCGGGGGCGGGGGCGGAGGCGGGGGCGGAGGCGGGGGCGGAGGCGCAGGCGGGGGCCGGAGGCTGGGCGCGGGGGCGGAGGCGGGGGCGGAGGCGGGGGCGGAGGCGGAGGCGGGGCGGAGGCGGGGGCGGAGGCGGAGGCGGGGGCGGAGGCGGGGGCGGAGGCGGGGGCGGAGGCGGGGGCGGGGGCGGAGGCGGAGGCGGGGGCGGGGGCGGAGGCGGGGGCGGAGGTGGGGGCGGAGCCAGGGGCGGGGACGCAGGCGGAGGCGGGGGTGGGAGCGGGCCGGAGCCGGAGGATGAGGCGGAGGCGGCCAATATTTGGCTAGTGGGTGACTCGGCAGATTCCACGTGGTGTGGAGGACGTGGAAGGATTCCAGAGGGAAGGAGCTCCGACTGTGGCGGTCTTCCGACATCGACTAGCTAGCTATGTCGAATGGCCCCTCTCTGAAGGAGAATTGCAGCGACCGGCTGCTCTGTTCCATAGTTTCTGATGGTTTTTTTTCGATCAGCCCCATGTGAATGTCGGAGCAGTACTCTGACAAAGGGACAACGGTGACCTTTCCTTCGTCTTCCTTGTCCCATCTCTCGTTTTACACACAGACATTTCCATGAACAACCCACGTCAGGAGCTTAGAATTTGTGTCGGGTGGCATAGAGACCTGGAGAGGGAGAACCCTTGCAAAACCGACGTGTGGTTCAGTGCCGAAATTCGCTCATTAGTGGGGGAGGAACACCGCCGCTTTTAGGGATGTGAAGCGCACTGTAATAATGAGATTAATGACCATAACTATTTACGCGCTAGGAAATAAAATAATCCGTTATTCCACAGGGAAGATACGTATTTTGCAGACTTACGTAGCAGCTTAGAATTTATTTACAAGGATTCCACAGCTGATGTCCTCTCAATAATTATACTATTTACTTTACTTGAAAAAAATTTTCGATGCGACCATTCAAGAGCAAGATATAGAGGAACTACTCTAACAAGTAGAAGCGTCTCTAGAACATTTTGATAGATCTGGTAACAAATGAACGTCTCGCAGAGCGATGTCATTGTAACAGATAGTGATGACGCCATTTACAAATTAGCTAACTGTTAACTAACGTAAAGCCAAAATAGGTGCATAGATGTAACGTGCAGTTATATAGCCAGCAGTGACCACGCAGTAGCTGTCAAAGTGGTCCCTTATACTAATCTCTCTCTACCTGCGCGCCAAGACGATAATCAGGAGGGATGAGACAGGGTATCAACTGATGTGACCGCAATCCCTCTTACGGGAGGTCCTAGGTTCGAGTCCCGACGGTAGCAGCTAGGTTGTCAGCTAGGTCGAATTCAGTGGCTGTCTGGAGGAGAATTCTAGCGGCCGGCTGCTCTGATCGGTAGTGGGAGCTTAGGGCGCCTTCCCACGGCGCGACCGCGGCGCGCTTCCTTCAAGGAGCAGAGCCCTTCCGATGCCGCCACCGCCGGAGCCACGGCCGCACCGCCGCCCGCCGTGGAAGGGGGTGGGGTCTGGAGGGGTAGGTTTCGCCGACCCTCCGGCGACGACGAACAAAGGGACCGGAGCAGGTAGAACGCTGCGGCCGCGGCGCAGTGGGAACGCTCCCATTTAAGGCTGTGTTCTGCTAGCCGTGGCGCGTGGCCCCTCCTCCGCTTCGCGTAGCTGGACTTCGGCGTCGGCTGCCGCAGCAGCCGCCACCCGCTGCACGTGGGAAGGCTTCCATTCAAACCAATGCTCTGCTACGCGCCGCGCTGCGGCGAAGCGCGCCGCGGCCGCGCCTTGGGAAGGGGGCCCGCTTAGGGATTGTCCGCTGCTGGGACATACCTGGTTGGGAAAAACCACGCTAGCCGACGGTAGGTCTGCGCCGGTGGAAGATCACCGCTGCCTCCCGAGCAAAAACATGCACTACTTTCACGGGACTAATGACCCTGTTGTTTGACGTGCGCGGAATCACTAAAACAATCAATCAACCAAGGCAATGGCAGCTCCTAGAAGTAGTCGGCGTACGCGGTAGCTCGAACAACTAATTCTCAATTCGCACAGCGAGAGATTGATTAGATTGAGCCCAGTTTCTGAGGCGGCAGATCTGCAGCACACATGCAAGGGCTTGCTAAAATTCGCTAAATCGTTCGACACAACGAAGCGAGTGAATCAGATCTTATGGTCGATGGCTGGCGGTACCGCGATCACCAAATTGAACCAGAAGTCTGAAGGCTTTAGCTCTACTGAGATTGAGCACCGTAGGACTCTGTTGCACTGTGACACAGCGCCCTCGGACTTCACCTTACTGCACTTCTTTAGTAACTTCCTTGTTAGAATCATACTCGCGCCTGCGTTGGCACAAGAATCAGAAACAGCAGCGGTGTTACAGAGATCGCCGCGTCACTCAAAGGAGCTCTTCCCCACGGGAAGGAGTTTCAAACGTGGCCGAAAACAAGGTACGAATTACGACAAGATAAGCCGAGTTTAGCACGATATGGAAAGATCGCGTTCGCCTATCTTCATATATTGTGTCAAAATAAAAACAAGATATAAAAAACTACGAAAACTAATAAAACAAAACCTAAAACGATAAAATTCTTAAAAACGAAGGAAAAAAAGTATTTTTTTCCTCTTCTTTTTTTTTTGTTGATTGTGAGGAGCAAAATCGTGAAATAAACGCCTGAAAAATTCTTGAAACATCTTTATAATGTTTAAAAAGTCGCCGCTATAATGATTGAAGACAATATTCATAGACATAATACGAGTATGGTTAAACAAATTTAAACTGATACGAGAAGTTAAAAACGTTTTTTTTACTTGTATGAGGTACTTCGAGCAAATTGATTTAAATTGGAGAAAATCTAAACATGAAATAGTATTTGTCAACATAAGAAATATTTTATCCTCTGGAGCACATTCGCCTACTTTATCCCGCTGCCACCTTTCAACCACGTGCGTACAGTGACTGAAAGTGTTCGCAGCAAAGAAAGTGTAAACGCAATCCCCCTTTTTTTATTACGATTCTTTCTTACTTTAGCTTGTTACCAGTGAACTAAGTTGCCGACTCTGATACAAAAATTATTTCTAGGATATAAATTGATGCAATAGATTAGTATATCTGTTTAATAAATAAAACAGAATGTCAAAAAGGTATTTTATAGCCAACATTCACTTCACTAAAATCAGAGGAGAATTGATCGATTGATGGATTAATTGATCGTATGTATATAATTTGTTATACGCACGTGAACCCACAATAATATAAATAAGTAAAATTAACGTATTTAATATAATCGTAAATAATATTATTGTAAACAACATAAACGCAAAAAAGCCTAAAATTAAATTGGTGGATGAAAGTTAGTAGTTGCAACCAAGACCATACGCATTGACTCGTATGAATAGAATCCCTGTGGCACACGTTGTCGTTCTCTCAGATGACCGATTCGTTCTTCCGTGATAAGCGTCATTGAAACTCTTAAGATCACCGTCGTTCTTATAATCTCTGTTATTGTTCTCAAATGTCATAGCTTCTATTTGCTGCCAATAGTCTTTATGCTGTTGTAGCCTTTACCTATCCGTGGTTGACATATTCCAACGCTACATTCAAATCTCGCGGGCAGTACCCTCTGCTAGTGGTTGGATACCCTTATTTATATATTTTCTTAGATAGTTGAATTGCAGTATCCATGCCGACCTACGCGGTAGGGAACAGCGGAGGGAGAAGGCTTTGAGAAGCGAGAGAGGAAGGTCGAAAAAGTGTGCTATTGGGGAATTGTGATGAGCGTGGTGCCAGCACGGAGAAGAGAAAGGGACACTGAATATGCTGTGCCTAGGCTTACGGACGTCCATTTCTTACACTACATTACCGTGTAAGATCCCGGATCTGCGCGGAGGCGTATATTCGGCGTCACCAGCGCACTGGCCGTCGCAAGCTTCGCGCCGTTGGGTGGGGGCAAGGCCCCAAAAAGAGGTCGGTAATATCCGTCTTTCCTATTTTTTTCTCCTTGTCTTTCGCCTTGAACTTGCCATGACTGCGAGAAGCATCACGTTTGCCCAGTTCGCTAAGACGTAGGAGGCTCTTGACAGTATTCCCGTAATGCCCCAAGCCACCCCTTTAACGAGTTTGTGCAGGGGTTGCGTGCCATGACACCCTCCAGTGTAAACAGCGGTCATTAGACCCAGCATAAGGAAAAAGTAAATGCAGAGAGCAGCAAGCCCCCATTTACGTGAATGTTGTGATGAGTGCTCAAAGAGTGCATGGAACTTGAACTTTACAAATTGTGCTTGATGCTTCCTTTATATTGTATGTCAATGTGTTGAAAATTGTATCATTGTATTTAAATTTATTAATTTGTCAATTTTTTTCAACAGAAGAGAAAATTTATGCTATATTGATTTTGTTATTGTACAAAAGGGTACTTTTTGTTTTGTTGTTTAAGAATATATGTATTTGGGTTTGGAAATTTTCTTGATACTAACTCCTTTTCTAAGACGAAAAAAGATATCCAAAGACCATCCTGTAAATTTAAAAAAATCGTATTTTTTTCTTTCAGTTGTTTATTACGAACAGGCCACAGTTGTGAACTTCTAACATTTACAAGTAAAGTAAATAAAGCTACAAATGGTTTCACTGTAGACAGATAATAAGCTTAATCAAACAGAATGCAGCGGAGCGTCCGCAGGCCCGAGGGTGAAGTACAATTTACAACTGATACACCTTTTTAATCTGTATTTTTATCTTATTATTCACAAGCATTGTAGTTCAATAAATTTTAAATATTCAATGTTAATAAATGTGTTTAATGCAGGTTTGTGCCAGTTTGTGAAGCTAACATTGAAATAATCCATCTGGGAGGTCACTGACTGTGCTGGAATAACTTTTACTAGCGCGTGTGTGCGGCAGGGTTGAAGAAGGAACGAAAGGTCATCGCCCGCGAATACCTGATGGAATTGTGCGTCCCACCAGTTACAGTACAGTGACCGGCGATCGCTAATAGAACTGGCAGATGAAAGGGAGAATTAATGCGTTCCGCGTTCGAGATTCCTTTATACTCCGTGCGTTCTCTCACTCTCGGTCATCTCTCTCGCTCTCTCTCGCTCTCTCACTCGCTCTCTCTCGCTCTCTCTCGCTCTCTCTCGCTCTCTCTCGCTCTCTCTCTCGCTCTCTCTCTCTCGCTCTCTCGCTCTCGCTCTCTCTCTCGCTCGCTCTCTCGCTCTCTCGCTCTCGCTCTCTCTCGCGCTCTCGCTCGCTCTCTCGCTTTCGCGCTCTCTCGCTCTCGCGTACCCTCGTTCCCTCGCTCTCGCGCTCTCGCGCTCTTGCGCTCTCTCGCGCTCGCGCAGAAAGAATTGTTTGTTCATTCTGCTGGCAACAGAACAGTGGAAAGGATGTGACAGAAAGAAATGAAGGGCAGTAACTTTGAAGTTGGAAAGGGTCACAGAATATTGACAAACACAACGTGAGAAATTTAACCGTTGTTGGTAGATGTGATATTATGTGATGTTCCAGCTACCTTGCAGTTTAAACTAACATACTACACTTGGCACCGATACACTTATCTTCATTAAATACAAATAGCAATAGAATTTGGTATTTCTTCATTTTTATATTACAATATAAAGGTGTGGAAGGTTTACAACACTTAAATTTTGCAGTAGTTGTAATGCTTTGTAAGTTGCTGCTTGCTAGGCCCCGCTTGCACCCACAATGATATAGGCAGGCAGGGCGTCGCAGTTAAAGCAGCAAACGCGTATTACAAATTATTTAGATTTTATGGGTCCTTGGGAGCTAAGTCCCTTCAGAAGACTGCAGGATGGTGGATCAGCACAAGTGAAAATGAAAGACAGAATATGTTTTAGCAAATGTCGAAACAAGAGTCCTTTACTTACACAGAAATGAAGTTACACAGAAATCAAAGCTACATCAAAGTGACGTGGAGACCTCCGTCCAAGTAGACGGTAGCTCAGAGAGTCCCCCGGGCGGGGCCCGTGGGCGTATTTTATAGTACTCAGGGCTTTGTGTATCATACGCTTCCACTTGGGTTGCACGTGGCCTCCCTTCCCCAAACATGACGTGGCCATAAGGCGTTGAATCGCCTCTCTGTGCTCGTGCCTCTGCTTCGGTCATATCGTCCGTCACCTTAAGGGCTTACTCCTGACGCTGATGGCTGCCAGCGGGTGGTCTCATGTCTCCAGAACCCACGTGCCTAAGTATTCATATTAATGGATACTTCCCAGTTAATGGATACTTCCCAGTTGAATGCGTTATGATCAAAGCTCCTATAGAATTTTATTAAGTATGATTATAATAATTACAATTACAATCATTACAGTTACAATCATTACATAGTTGAGGGAAGGTAAAGGGATATGGAGTTCATGATAATAATATAAAAATACATTATTGTATGGTTTTAACAAGAAGTAGTCTCAAAGATCATTCTCAAGAAAAAAACGAGAATTCCTCCCTACAACATCGTTCAAAATTCTGAAAACTAGTCGGGGGAAAACTATTTATTACAGAAAAACTCTCGTTAATCATCATTGCATTTGAACATTTTAACAACTGATGTTCAAACACATTATTTTCTCTTTAGATGTTTGTGATGATGTATTTTATATTGCAAAGTACTCTAAAAAATGACAAAAGAAAACAATCTGTTAGAGATGAAACCAAATTGAATTCATTATTTACAATGTCAACAAATCTTTAAATAAATTTCGAGATTTAGATTGCTTTTCTTTGTATGATAACGTTTAATGTCGTAATAGTACTCAACTTCGATGTATATTCATGCGTCTTTCTTTAATGGTACGTTCAGAATCTTATACGTTCATGAGCTACAAGCTGATTCCATCATGGCAGATCACAGGAGCCTTGACGTTATATAGTCCTGACTGTAGGCTGGCACCGTCATTGCGGATCTCAAGAACCTTGACGTTATGAACGAGCGGAAAAACTCGACACGTTTTCTGCATGTGCAGCGAGCATCCCACGTGTGTACAATCGTTTATGAAACATGAGCACTTTTTAGAAATTGTTGGCAATCAGGAAATCTTGTGCGATCTTTCGGTAAATACTTACAGTATTATATTATATATGAATATAATATGAATAAGTGAGACGCTGATGATGGCTAACTACTATCGCAATGAATAAACAGTTTTCATAATAATTCTCTATCACCACGAAATAATATCGTCTTTCTAGATTTGATCGATCGAAATCCGAGGTAGAAAACCCTAGAAAGTAGGAATGTTTTAAGACAGTTTGGGTTTTTATTTTAACTTTATTATTGTGCTTGATCCAAGATACGAATAATAATTTGTCGTATAATAATTTGTCGGCAAAAAAAGCCCTTGAAAAACATTACTGAAAATATAAAAACACAAATTTGGCTATAACAATTCTCTACAAAAATTTTGAGCATATTTTCACTTCATATTTTCACTAAACAAAGATATTTCCGATCGCATCTTCAAATGTGGAATTAAAGTTGCCTGTGATATTCGCTGATTCATTTGTGTTATATTCTATAAACAATTTTTTCAATAGAAATCACCGGTTATTTCACTTCGGAGACCTGATGATAGTGACGTGGTCCTTCGTTTTAAAATATTCCCAGATTTTTCCTATTATACTTCAAAGAAGAATTGGTCGTCCGGATGGCCGAGATCGTAAAGGCAGAAGTGTCGTGGTAGTATTTTTATTAGTTCCTTCACCCCCCTATTATCACCGTATCATGCCCTCTTCATAGGTACCATAACGGTAAATCCAATAGTGGTCGATAATGACCTAGTTGTCAATGCGACCGTAAATTGCAAAAAAAGGAGAATTTACCAATTATTTAATGTACAAAAGTTGTTTACCTACATCTAATAGATGTCAATGTTACTTCCATGATTTATCCTTCATTCCGGATGACAGGAAAAAAACTAATATAATAATAATGATAATAATAATAATGATGATGATGATAGAATATTAAACAAGACAGACGATTAACGGTGGCCTTAAGCTCTAGAAAGAAACAATTCCGTAACTTGTTGACAAGATACGAATCGATTCGCCCTCTCTGTGTAAACGGATGCAGAGGATGCGAAAGAACTGAGGGAGCTTCCGGCATCGGGCGCTCTGGTGGAAATAGGTCATTCCGCGGATTGAATTGAATTGAATTGAATTGATGCCTTATTTTACGTGGCGAGACTCGGGCCATCAGGCCCGCTCTTCCGTCTGACCATGCAAATTTCACTACGCTCCTTTCACCAACTACCAGAGGAAGGAGGTATTTCTTGAATTTAGCTCAGAGGCGTCATTTAGGCTTGAGCATCTAAATTGTTGCTTGAGCAAGTAAATTTACTAACATGGGACAGCCGGCTTTACTTCCCCTCTGAAGGAAGGCGTACGAAGGAAGGATTTTTTCGCCCTTAAAAATACACGGCTTCGATTGGGTTTGAACCCGCCAACTTAGATACAACAGTTCGGTACGCTAACCGACACAACATCGCCGCCGCGGGTTCGAAGTCCAACGGGGCAAACGCGGAAACGACACTAAATAAACATCGATAGTGACCGGAAGGCTTTAACATACTCTGTAACCTTTGATGAGCTAATTATGGTTTAAAAAGTACGGAATATATCAATAAAATTGGAAAGGTTTAGAAAAAAACTGTTTTCTAGTTGATGGTTTACAAGGAGCTTTTCTGAATTTGAAAGTAATTTGTTAAGGCTAATACCATACTAGTGAAGAATTCGTGTTGGAGAAAACTTTCAGTCCAATATGTGCATATCGGATAACCTCTAGATTGCAAATTAAAACATCCTCAAATACAAGAAACATGAAGTTTGCGTAGCGAAGTACATTATTTTTCGGAAAATAAGTATTTCAAGCCTGTAATAACTGATGAGGTCGTATCATGTTTTGTGAGATTAAAAAGATCCAGGAAAATTCTGACATTAAATTTTTGTTCATCAGTATACGACTAGCTACTTCACCAGAGTAAGTCAGAGACCTAACCGGCAAGAACGTTTCTCTTCACTTATTTACACGTGGATAAGTAAAAGGTCGGAAGTTCACCACATGCATTTCAGAAATCGAGAATGATTTGTTTTTCTTGAAGAGCATATTTAAGAGGTATATTCCATGGCTCAATATTTGTGTCTCATAATTCTCTAACATTCTTCTGGTCATGAAGGTAAAAATATTTTATAATTCTGATAATTAAATTGCGCACATAGAAAATATTAAATTAATCTGTTTCAAAATTTCGCCTACAATAATATTTACACGAATTTTACGATGATATGTAAATAATTCTCCGTTTTCAGAAAATTTCAACTGTTGGTTTATAATCAGTCTGGATTAATGAGATTTACCCTTCAATTACTAGTTCCTATTTTGCAGATTCCCATTTCGTAAAATAAACAACTCCAATGTTAGGGAACCGCTAATCCAACTCGAACGAATAGTTCTACTTCGATGTAATCTACGCAACCAAAATTTTCCTTCAATGACTGGTCCCTAAATTGGGATGAACTATATACATTTTTGCAATATTTGATGCTAACGCCGCTCGTTCACTCAGATGTCTCGGAAATCATTTAAATTTTATCTTTCTTAAAAATTCCAAGATTAGATAGTTTACCCAATATTCTTGAAGCTACTCTCTTTATGTTCTAAATAATATTCAGCATATCCTTAACTGCTACTGTATTGAACTTCAGTAGCCGTGTCTTTTGGCAGTCAGCACGTCTGCTTCAGAATCAGCTAGCAACGCATCCGAAAACAGTGCTCCGTGTATTGTTCGGGTTTTGAAGATTTACAAATCATGCAATATTTCGTGGTATTTGGCAAACGTATTACTGACAACTGTCATCTTAATTCATTTGCCACTTCCGAATGTTAAGAAAAATCTAGACGGATATGCATCAGAAGGCCATATGGCCAGGTACTTCGTAACTATTTATATCATGATTATTCTCGAAAAAAAGATCTGTCGGAATATTTGTTTTCGTATCAGGTTTTAATGAAGGAAATACTCTGCCCTTTACCTTTTACATTTTGTTCGCGTAAATTTAATTCATCGCTTATACATGCATCTGCAAACACGATGATGAACTATTCATCATTCAATATTTTCTATCACCTGCTTTCGAAATAAAACTGATAATCTTTTTTTGTTTTTAGATCGAAAACCTACAGCTTTTCTTTTTATAAAATCAATCAGATGTCCATACTTACATACATCAATATTTTATTCTAATGTTAGTGTGAGGCGTAACATTGAGTAAAGTAACCCATAGTGAAGAGGATTTATATTCTTTTGATATGTAGAATAAGCTAACATAATGCAAATTCTCGTTGCAAATCATGACCTTCTTAGAGTTACATCACATTTGTAATTTTTCATGAGTCTGTTTGTAAGCTTCATTTGATTTTTCTGGTAAAAGCAATGACATTTTCAGTAATTTCTTCAATATTCAAAGAAATACCATCACTATCAACTTCACTCATTTTCTCTCTGAATATCTCACAATACTCAACAACTAGACATAAATTTAATTATAAACTCAACACGAAAACACGATCACCTTTTCAAAACTATTAACTTATATTATATAACTTTAATTATATAACTTAAAAAAAATAAGGCGAAATTAATAAAACAAAGCGAAAATCGTTATGTCGAAACAAATACATTAGCTGTTGAATCATATTTTATTAAATGAAATAAATGACTCTGGAGCCGTCGTATATAAAATATTTAAATATACCCATTTGATGTAAAATCATAAAGAGCGAAAAAATACGATTATTTTTATTTACTATTGTTATTATTGTTATTATTACTATTGTTATTATATTTACTTAGAGCCTGTCCTAATCTTGCTATTTTTATTACTATCAGAGTGATTTATAATTATTAAATTATACACACAATACTCTGAGAATAAAATATATAGCTACCTCATTAATACTTATTAATTTGGTGCGCGATATGGACCAAAAATATTATAAATGAAGCACTGCTAATAAGACGAAGCCTTGGATGCTGCGTGTTTTGTTGCGAAAGGGCGTCGGTGGCTGGCGCTGTCCTTGCTTCCCCACGTGCGTGGGCGGTGGTAATGCGGATGGACAGGAGGCCGGGGATCCGCCCCCGCGCAGGGCTAAATATTTATCTGCGCGCGCGCTTTGCTTTGGGAGCGGCAGAGCGGGGCGTGCCGCCACGCGGGCCGGTGACAGCGCCCCGCCCCGCCCCGCCCCGCCCCGCCCCGCCCCGCCCCGCCCCGCCCACCTTCCACGGCGAGGCGACACAATATTTGTTCTCGAGCTGCCCGTCTTCCTCGTTGCTGTTAGTTCTCCTCTTCTGTTGTGTTCTACTTTCCGTTCTGTTCCAACGCAGCATATGTTTCTTCCTATTCTACTTCCCACTGATCGTCCTTTTCGTTCTCTTCTTCCACTTTCTTGTCCAACTCATTTTATCTCTCATCTACCTCATCGTCCTTTTCGACCTCTTCAGCTTCCTACTCATGTTATATTTTTTCATCTTCTACCTCCCACTTATCGTCTTCTTCTGCTTCGTCGTCTTCCTCGTCTTATCTCTCTACATCTTCTACCTCCTACTATTCGTTTTTTCGTTCTTGCCTTCGTCTTCATCTTCCTGCTCGTCTTTCCTCTCATCTTCACCCTCCCACTCATCGTCCTTTTCGTCATCTTCAGCTTCCTACTTATGTTATATTTTTTCATATTCTCGCTCCCACTCGTCGTCCTCTTTTTCTGCTTCGTCTTCTTACTCGTCTTATCTCTCTTCGTCTTCTACTTACTCGTCTTTGCTCTCATCATCTACCTCCCATTCATCGACCTTTTTGTCCTCTTCGGCTTCCCACTCATGTTATCTTTTTTCATCTTCTACTTCCCACTTATTGTCCTCTTCTTCCGCTTTGTCTTCCTGCTCCTCAGGGGCTTCGGTGGAGGAGGAGTTAGCTTACTGGCCTCTGACCCCACGACCGAGGTGCCTTTTCGAAGGGCGGAAAATCCACCGTAGCCATGTCAATTGTGGTATCATTCTTGTGGCATGTAAAAGAACCCTGGCGGTGTGCCCTACAAAATTAAATCTCCCCGACAACATCCCGCTCTAACGAGACTTTCTTCCAACCAGACAGTTCGGATATATTGTTAACAGAGACTGACATCTGGCGGATAGTTATTCCTCGGGTAATTGGAATATGATTTACAAATTGGTGTTCCTTTTGCGCATTCTGTGTTTATTCTCATCAATACTCTTCCTTAATTTTGCAGTCTGCTATCAACACCGACCTTTCTCTTATGTTACATTTTTCATCAATTCTTTTTTTACAATATCTCGTTCGTTTTCATCAATCACAATCAACATTTGTCAGTGATCAGGGGTTTTCAATTTTTGTTTTAAAATATGTTTTCCTCGTGGGACAATTACCTCCGGAGAACATGATATGTAATTTTGCAAGTTACAATATTACCCTATTTTCAAGACGGACAGTAACGAGCTTTACGTTCCGGGTCGAAAAAAAAAAATGAATATCCCTTGCATGTTTACAACACATCACATTTCATCGTACCACATTTCCTTATGTACGGAAGGTTCAACGACCTCGCTGATAATAGTACTCCCTCTCACTTGCAATCGTAGGCTTCCCCCTCCCCCGGCCTAGAGCATCTGCCGCCAGCTGTGCGCCTACGCCGCAGCCGAACCTTCTGGAGCGACGTGACGTCACAGCCCCGCCCCCTCCGCAAGGTCCGAGAACTCGCTGACGCCACAACAGGGCTCCTGATCCGGCCCACGGGCGTTTACCTACCCTGGAAACCGAAAAATGTCGCTCTAAGAGATTTATCTCAGCCCAGGCGCTGTGGAGCCTCGTGTAGGAAACAAATTTCTGGCAAAAATCCTACTGGAAGGTCATAAGGATAACGGTAAATGGGGTCACGTAAACAGTCGGACGTGTATCCTCCAGGATTTCTCAGGTATTTGTTTCATTCGCGTTTCCGTTTGTTTGTTTTTGCAGCGACGTTTCAGTGCGTAGAAATTTCATCGACCTTTCGACAATCTCATGGGCTAAATATTAACTTGAATTTAGCTATATTTCCTTTGGCACAAGACACTACAGTGCGAGTATTTTCAATTAGAGTAGTAGTCGGTCCCCGAGTGTAGGCGGGGGGAACGCATACACCTGTTGGGCTCTTCTCGTTTTTGGGTAGATGCACACAATTGGGGTTTACATGCCTTCTACCGAGGAGAGTGTTTGCAGTGCATGGAGGTGTTTGTGGAGTGAATGTTGACAAAAAATGAATAATTTCAAAAAGTAAGAGGATTGTTTAAGTGCGAGACAAGGTGAGAAACCAACCACACCACATCTCAATCATACGGGGAAAAACACCCATGTTTACGAAGTACTCAGACCCGCAGCCTTGCAATCCGTCTACGTCGACGTGGCTGCAAGTCCCTTTGCCACCAAAGCCAAGGCGTTGTAGAATTATAGAAAGTGTTAATTTCGATGAAAACAAGCAAACACAATGCCAACAGTGGATTCACATTGTGTATAAAACTGATAGCACCGCTTATTTCAGAGACATTTAATTTTCAATTTATGATGTAACGTTCGAAATGAAAACAAATTGGAATAAAATTGATAGTATATGGGAAGAATTGGTTTCTCTTAAAACATTATCCTGGTTAGCGCATGAGGAAAATACCTCTTTAAAACACTTAAAGTAGTCGATCGTAGCATTAGCAAAATATTTCTACGTAATTTCATATTCGTCATATCATATAGCGAAGCTAAAATGACGAAGTGAGTGAGATGACAAGAGGTAAATAATACCATAAAATTAAACTTAAAAAACGATTACTAATATGAACTTGAAATTGTGTGAATATGTATGATCTTAAAGTGTTAATCTATAATCCCACCATCATGTGGCTCAGTTGTGGGCCTTTAAATTAATGAGCTATCCTCCATCTTGGAGAGGTTTTTGCTTTGCTTCCATTGGATTTATTATTAATATTTCCTTATTATTTCAGTAGTACACATACCTTTTGCGGCTCTCACCTGCAACGAATCTTTACAAATCAGATCTCTAAAGAAAGGAAATTTCACGAAGATGTGATGAATTGCTCTTTGACTAAGTCAAACTTCGTACACGAATTCTTCGTATACGAAGGATTTGTTTGAAAATACGCATCTTAATATTCATGACAAGTTCAACCCGCAGCACACAGCTATATCGTTAAATAATTCCTAAACAAAGCGTTCTAGTGCTTTAAAAACTAAAATTTTAAAGGCAAAAGGCCTCAAAGAAACGTTCATTTCATTGTAATATATAAGACGAGATATTCGTGGGCATTCTATTAAATTGTTTTGCTGCTTTGGCACTTATCGATAATACCAATGTCACCCAGATTTCAACCCTTGGTAATGGTAGCTTGGTAATCTTTGTGACATCACGCTTAAAGGGATTAGATTCCTGTATCTTATACTAATTATGCTTTCATGTGTACACCATAGTTTGCGCAGACTGACGAGGTTTATTTGCGTAGATATTAATTCAGATTCGCTCTCGCACCAACTACTAGAAGTACTATTAATAGTTGCTTGACACCGATGAAGATTGTTTTTTATGCGTGTACTGAAAATATTCATTTCAAGTTTTGCTGAGGTCTCTACAAGTTCTGTGTATCTAATTGTGGAGGGATGTGTGTGTACAGTGAAGGGTAAAGTCGTGTTTTGTTGGGTTTGGTTTGTTTTACCTGTACCAGTATTTTAGTTACCACCAATGATTCGGTGAAACCTTAAAGTCACAGTGTTCAGTCACGTTGCTTTCTCAAGAATAAAAAGCTTTAATATTTTTTTACTATCACGAAAAGCGAAAAGCTAACTCTCAAAGAAAATAGAACAATCACTTCAAATATTTTTAAGGGGGTGTTGTGAATTGTTCCAAAAAGTTTCTCGATAATACAGAATAAATATTTTGTGAAAGTTTCTTTTCCACATCAATTGCATTGTTTTTTATTTTTATTTGATATTGTGTTAGTCCAATGGAAGTTACTTTTATACATTTTAAAACAAATAAATACGTTTCATTAACAACTTTCCCTCACAGAATAGGGAAGAGTGTGGGGTTTAACATGCCATACTTCTCGTACGGGTAACCGGAGGTAGTAGGGGAAAACTTGGGCTATGGCAGAACACAAAAAAAAACTTTTTAAATTAACTAAAGTAAAATAGCTTGAAATAAATGAACAAAAAAAACAAAACGTTCTAGCCTACAAACAATATGAAATAATTTCAACAAGCAACCAAATTTAAAATTATAGAAAAAATATCGCCAGTCACTCAGCTGCCAACAATCACAATCCAAACGCACGATTTAAATGTTGGCGGTATCTGGAAGCTTGTACATCAATGACCAGCTGTAAACTCATATTGTAAATAATACGTATAATATTGATATTAAACTTAAGGTGTCGGTTTGCTAATATATCTAGTACGTAAACATCGTTTGAGCTATATTCCCATGCACCGAAATGAAGTCTAAGCGTACAGAATTGTTTCTAATGGTAACAAGTGGTATTTATTACTCAAAGGTGAACATGTTTTTTATTATTTTTGGCTCTGAATTGCTTTTCTTGTGGTATGTAAGAATGCAAAAAATAATCCAACATTTTTTAGTATACAAATAATTTTTCAATTTTCGCACTCCAACAAATTGGCGCCCTGCCCCTTCAAAATCTGCCTTTATTCCTTATCACAAATTCAGGAGAGTTAAATAATATTGCAAAGAGTAGGGTTGTACTTGACCGATCCTGTATTTTCGCATAGAAATATTACCTGGCTTTCTCAAGAGTAAAAAGCTTTTCGAATATTTTGTGACTCTCAAGGAAAGCAAAACGCTAACTGTCAAGGAACTTCAAAAGTTTTAAGGAAGTGAGAATTGTGCAAAGAACATACCTCTATAATACTGAATAAACCTTTACTGAAAATTTGTTTCTCACATCAATTGCATTGTTTTTAGTTTGATATTGTGTAAGTACGAAGTTACATTTATACATTCTTAATGGAAAGGATAGAGAAATGTTTAGGGAAAGGGAGGGGATTAAGGGATGCGGGAGTTCTCGCACAGGTACGCTAATTATTATTATTATTATTATTATTATTATTATTATTATTATTATTATTATTATTATTATTATTATTAATCGTATACAAGAATTGAGAGAAGTGCTTATAAGCCAGATATTCATGTTCAAGTTCATCTGATACTTTTCTGTTCTTTACGTTCATCTGATTTTTTTTTATATATGCAGTATTCATACTCCACTAAGAGGTTTCTAAAACCACGCCATGTTTACTTCACAGGAATCGATCTCTGAAAAAAAGGGCGAAGATGATATAATTAAAGCAAAACGTATGTGCGAATTTTTATTGAAATGAACTACAACATTATTGAAAATATTGCCGTACAGTGTTGAAGTATCTAAGATATCGACCATATCTTTTACAGGGTACCCTTTCAACACATCTCACTTTAAAGCATGGTTATTTAAGAAGACGATGTGTCCTTAACTTTTTCGGAGACTAAAGGTGCGTTTACACGGAGAGACAAAGTCTCCTAACTTCATGACGTCACGAAGAGAAACACACTCTGACGACTTTACACGGTTCGAAATATCTCCCGAAACGCGAGTCTCCTCACTCACGGGAGAGTCGTTTCCTGACATATCTCCGTAAAAGTATCTCCTAGGTGTTTACACTTGATACGAATGTCTCTGGACGCTCCATTGTCGCAGCCATGTTGAATGAACAGCTGATGAGCGGCGGCTAGGAGTTTGAGGTTAGCAATGTCTACGGTGTCAACGCTTGCAGCTGCATGTGCGGCCTTAATAATTTTGAAGAAGCGAAGAAAACGAAAGAGACAAATGTGGGTAAAAAATGTTTTTCTGAGAAGAGAAGAGTAAAGTGTATACAAAGTTTTGATGGCGGAATTGCGGGAAGAAGATGAA